>OY735263.1:12146191-12188627 GCA_963457715.1 Argyresthia albistria
GTTGTGTTTCAAAGGAAAATGTATTTATGCGCTGTCCACTGGATAAGTGCTCCCTGGGTAAATCTAACCCGCTGGCTTGCTCCCCGCGTGCCTCTATGTCATGAAGTCGGAATGAGGTTGGGTGCAGGTGGGAATTTTCCTGTACATCAAACTGTTGTTTGTTGGTCATCAGTTCATCACACTTTTAATACCTACTGATAGCACATTATTCGGAAGTTCTAACAGTGATGGGAAACATCGTGAGGAAACTTCATATCTCAGGCTGGCCACAGTCACGCAAAATGGAGTAAAGTATTGAATTAGGGACTAAACGTTAGGCACAAAGGTGTCTCTTCCACCCCGTATGATAAAAGGCGTGACGCTTAGTTTTTTTGACAGTTATTATTGACGGGGCGTCGGTACATAGAGATAAGTGTTCAATTTAAAAGTTGAAAGGCCGATCTCTCTTCTAAGCAGTCTTTCGGTATTCGTGCGTCATTTCATTTCACACTTTATTGCACAAAAAACATTAAAAAAACACGTAACATTTACAGAAAGATATGTACAAAGGCGAGCTTATCTCTAAAAAGAGATTTCATACATACCACACATAACATAAGACCTCGATCGTATTGCATCAGGGCAACTTGAATCGTGACAGATAATAGGTCACCTCGGTTACAGTTACACGTGTAACACACAGGCGTGGCGATCTAGATGGACTAGAATGGTACTTTTTCAAGAGAACGATACTAAATATGTTGTTATATCGCCTTTTCCCATACGGAGGGTCATTTGCGCCTGCTGCGTTTATAGGTAACGCCATCCACGACGACGCGTGACGTAGCTATTTGCATCTTTCTTTTTCATCGGGGCACTCTGCTGAAAGACAAAGATGCAAATAGCTACGTCACGCGTCATCGTGGATGGCGGTACCTATGTATAGCTGATGATTAAAATAAATGGGTAACTCTAGACATAATATGAAGGATTTATTATAGGCCCTACATGCGCTCAATGCCCTTTTCCCAGAAAAGGGATAAGCAGACCCTGATCTCCACTTGCTACGATCCTGGAGTACATCTCTCGCTGGAACAAGCAGACCCTGATCTCCACTTGCTACGATCCTGAAGTACATCTCTCGCTTCCTCATGATTCATATTCCGGGTTCGAGACCCAGAGCATAGCTGACGCAGTTTTCCATATACATAAAGCACAGTTTGCAGTGTACACACAAGTATGGAAAACTGCGACAGCTAGGCGAGCTACGCTAAACTAACTTAGCTTAGCTCTTGGTCTACAACCTGCTTTGGCCTTTTCATACAAGCTTGCTTACGAGTACTTCTTGTATGTGCCTGTATGAAAATGATTATGTTTAATTTGCTACTTCACTCTATACAATGAGTAGGTACTGCAGCAGGCCCTACCGAGTTGGTTCTGATGAGGCTGTCGTGCGGAACGGGGTGCGGCGCGGGGTGCGGCGCAGGGGGCGCGGGGCGCGCGCGGGGACTCATGTCCTAGGTGGAGGGAGGGGATACACACTAGAGCTTCTTGATTCACAAGTTTCGTCTGAACCAGGGTTCAGCGATAAAGACAGGCATCTTTAGGCTAGCTAGCAATGGAATTATTATTATTATTATTTTCAACTATGGTTCTTAATGATGACAACTGTGGTTCATATTCGGGTAGCCACAGCTAAAGAATCACAAACTGTTCACGCGGCAACAAATGAACTCTTCGTGAATAATTCAGATTGAATACATGAGGAGTGGTACTACTCAATAGAAATAAGTACATTATTTTACCTGTGAGTGCAGGCCAATGAGCGACTGTGGCGGCCGGTTGATCACTACAGGTGGAGTGAACACTGGCAACTCACCTAAAACAGACGGCACTCGTAATAAACTAGTGTTCATGTTGCACAAAGTTTAGTTATAAGAAATCATCCATACTGGTGTTAGTGATTCCGAGGCCTTCCTTCGTGACCTTTGAGAGGCCTTTAATCTTCAGAAACTGAGCAGCAGACACTAGTTCGTCCAGATTTTCTTCCAGACACTGTGTCTTCCCACAATACATGAACTCTACCAATGATTTCAAGACACTAAACCGCATTTTTAGTATTATTAGAGGTTCACCGGTCTGTTTTTGAAGGACTTCCTGTAAACAAGTAAAATAGTTAAAATTCTACTTACCTTAGAGAATATGGTTACTCTACTAACGAATAGGTATTACAGAAAGTTAATATTTACCTGAAAATAAGCACTACTAGCAGCCAACACAGCTTTGTGCACACGCAAAGTATGAGAACTGCACATGAGTGTCATGTCCACTAACGATTGCATTTGAAGCAGTTTACCAAATCTAGACATAAGGTGCTCTGAATAATCCTCGTAATGAAGACTATACCTTATTGGGGCCATCACAACGAAGGTTTTATTTATGAAAAATTGATGAATAGCTTTTTACTGAAACTGTCAAAACTAAACATTCACTTGAAACAAAAGAAATATTGAATAATTTTTCTAAATTAAGAATTCACGTCGGCAATATGTTAACGGCGATGATTTTTACGGCGAAAGTAACACCACAAAGTTATAAATCTTCATTTTATGTGTTAGCGAGAACAGAAATGAAATTTTGCTTTACCATTTGCAGAAGTTTCAAAAAGAAGCGCCACACCGCGCAGGCGCGGTAACTTTTTGTTTTTAAATAGATAAGTTGGTTACGTTCAGAAATAATAAATTATTTAATTTTCCCAAAAAAGGTCCGCGCGATGACTAACTTTTCAACTGCTCGCAACTCACAGTAAATGCCCATAAATATGAGTACCATCAGTAAAAGTACCTAATGCAGTACAAGCTGTATTTACAGTACAAGGCTACCGAGCGGAGCGAGCTACCGCGGTTACGGCATTTTGTCAAAATTGGGTTGCCCGTGCGTGTCTGAGATGACCGTCGACTCGATTAGAAAAAGTGCAGTAGGTACATATTGTATTTTATTTTATTTTATTTATTTATAACAAGGCACATCAACAATGCAAACACTCACATTAAAATAAACAATATTCACAGAGTTCATGTGTTTGCATCAATTAGAGATGCGCACAACATTCACAATTTATCAAATCGATCAATCTAGACAATAGAAAAGAAAAACATGTGTCTACTGACCATGTAAAGTAAAAATGAAGAGACCATTTGTATTATGCAAGAGTATGTTAGCCAAAAAAATAAAACTAAACAGATGGTTTCATATCATTTTTATTACCTTAAAAATGCAGAAAAAAATCGTTAAATATGTTAGAAAAGGAATTTATTACTAGCCAAAAAAATAAAACTAAACAGATGGTTTCATATCATTTTTATTACCTTAAAAATGCAGAAAAAAATCGTTAAATATGTTAGAAAAGGAATTTATTACAAATTTGTATTTTTGGAGATAAACTTACGATGTAAAACAATGACATGTCATAATAAATAATAGGTGCAGGCGATAATACAGGCCGTCCCGTCCCGCATATAAGGGGTAGTTGTCATCATTGTGCATAACAATCACTCTACTTTGATAAAAACCTACCCGAACTACCCACAGGCCTACAGGACATTCCTGTACCCACCTATAACAAGTTTTTGTGTTTTATCAATATCACAGTTACCTAAAAGTGAATACTGATAAAAATAAAGATATTATTGTTACTACCCGGTCAACTTAACTTGAGACCTTGCTGACATGTAATTTGCACTAAAAGCGTCATGACGTCACGATTCAGGTCTCAAGTTAACTTGACCGGGATATACTATAGAGGTGATGTGTTGTGAACCAAGTAAATGTAGCCCATTAATGTCCCCAAGGAGGGGCACAGGCCTTTACTCGGATCCGAGTAAGATTGGCACCAACCAAACTGCTAAAGAATACAATAAAGACAAATTGACGGAGTTAATAGAGTACCTAATAATAACATACTTATATTAATGACGTAAATAATAATACTTTTATCAATACAATCAGTTGCTGTAAGTAGTAATACAATATTAATTAAGTTATGGTTAGTTTTTTGACTGGAATGTAAGTAGGAATGCAAAGATTTGTTCAATAAGGCACTTGGAACAAATACAGCAAGATTCATAATTAAAAAGTCTGTTACATTACCAGATAACATTAAAAAACTTCAATGATAACAATAGAAACTAAGAATACTTTAAATGCTCAGATTCTATCAGACATTTTTAGAAAATTTAAGTAAGTATGTACACGTAATCTCGTAAACTATAAACCATTTGATAGTTCAATAGACTCTAACCACATGAAATGTACAATAAACACATTGAAGATAGATACTTTATTAGACAGATATAAGGGTTGTGTCCTGCTGGTCAAAATAAAGGAACTGTCAAACGGTACTTTTGTTCCTGAGTTCTATGAAATAGCACAAAGTGGCGTCATACTCAATTGCTGTTTTTTTAATACAACTACTGGAGAACTATACAATTCTGATATTGTCAATTTTGCACATAATGCTTCTACTTCAGACCTTCATCTATGGAGGGTTACTCCATTCAGATTTAGCGCCTACACTGAGTTTCCTCGATTTATTGGATTACCTTGGACATGGACACAACCCAATTTCTATAAGGAAGAACACCAATGAACTACTACGATAATCTCTCGTAGATAAGGAATTAATAATAATAACAGAGGAGGTACAAATACCTTTATCCTGTCCACCTATAACTTTAGTCGATAGTACAACATCCATAAGAAATCAAACCGACTACGTTTAAATACAAATTTGTAACATCTCCAATACTCTTAGTATCGTCCTCGAATCCAGGTCTACTATTATACAATACGATAGTTTTTTATTATGTACCCTTACATCCCTACGACCAAGCTCAGATCGTAGACTGGCACGCGCTTGCGGGCCAGCTACTAGCATGACTCATATAAATTCTTTAGGCGACCTATAGTGCAAATCTTTTTTTGGTTGGCAGTAAGTATCAGAAGAGCCCTTGTAGATCCGATTTCTTCTCATGATCTACAAAACAACGTCTAATTTATATCTGATGAATTTAGACCAAGACAAAACTTCAAGGTTTGAACAAAACTAACTATAGTCCATAAAACAATAGCGATGATCTTAATAACGGGTGAACTAATGATTTAAAGTTCAATTTAATATTTTGTCATTATTAATTTTGCAGAGTGCAGTTTTATATTACCGCTAAAAATAAACTTGCACTAAGCAAGGCCCCTGGAACACATTCTGATTAATATCTGAGACAGATTTCGACCTTATGATAAGCGACTTATCTTACAGTTCGATTCTCTTTGGATCTATTTATCAAATAAACTCTATTTACTCTTAGATAAAATACAGAAGAGAAAGGCTCGAAACAAATAGGTAGAGCTACGCTATGGGGTCTATAATAGCGTGCATACAACTACAGGGTGTTGTCGACATAATACTAAACAAGTACAGGTTGTTGTCGACATAATAGTAAACAAGTTTTTTATTATTCTATCCCAGATATTGCAGAAGATAGAAAATATAGCAAGTCCGCACTTAATTTCTGCTTAATCTGTGAGTGTTTCGTTAGTTCTGGTTAAGTCCAACAAGTATAAAAAAATATAACTTTATTGTTAAATCCGTTTTAATTTAATTGGTAGATAGTTTTCGTTAGTTTTCATAAAACGGTGCACGAGTTTAGAGCTTCCGTGAAGTAAGCAGTAACAAGTATACTAAAACTAGCTCACAAGCTCACAACCTTAATTTAAATCATATTATGTAGGTAAGGGAATGTTAAACAAAATTAAAATGGCATAGTGATGAGACAAAGAGACATGATCATGATGTCACAGGACGACTGGACTGAATCTATTTAATAAGTACCTACAATAAATTTTATTCCATGAGACAGAAAAAAATAATTAAATTTAGCTGCCAGTAAAGTTTTCTGTCTGCAGGAATGCCATTCATATAGGTACAGACAAATACACTTATTTACGTACCTACTTCTCCCTTATTTATGTTAGTACCTACGAAATAGTTATTGATCAAAATGGTCCTACCACCCGGACGCACAACGAATAATGCGAGCATTACATATGCTTTATGAGAGATCTGACACGGAAGCTCTACGAAACTCTTACACAGAATTTTTTCATTAACTGTGAGTGGAATTAGAAGTAGATAATAATATTTTTAAATTACATTGACACATTAATTGACAGCTATCTAAATTAATAGCCACAAAACATAATAAATCGTTCGATAATTTACCTAACATTATTGTACTTAGCACACTTCAACTTCATTCTAGGGAATAGTCCCTCAATCACATAAAATAAGAACAAACAGAGTAGAAAGTAAACTCAAAAAGTATTACAATTAATAAAGTAATCATTCATGAACACTTTACTTAAGAGTCAATTTGTACACATACTTGTGAAAAAATAGAGATTCATTTTGTAGAGATCATACAGTGAAACTAGGTCATGGCTAGCTCACTTCACGCACAAAGTATACAGAGGTCATTGACCAGTGCAATTCAGGTAGGTCACGAGTTGCAAACGGAGTGGTCTCGAAATACCGCACAATCACCTAATTTCTTGATACTTCATGCCTGACCCGTAGCTAGCAATGACCTGTTTCAGTGACAGAGGTTACGTTTATCCTAATAATAAAAGCGATTCATAATATTTACACTAACCGGCGTTACATGCACCAATAACTATACACATTGAATACAAAGTTCGTACATCTATCATTTGTCGATAATTTTGAGGAATTCCTCCGACGTGACGTCGGGGGCCGCCGCACACGAGTCAGGGACCGAATGTTTTAGTTCACCGAAGGTATACGACCTCTTTTTGCTCGGACGTTCGCAGTCCAAACTGGCGCGTTTGTTCCAACAAAATGGCTGCCGCGGTTCCGCTCCCGCGGACATCGGCATGGCTAGTTGGACCCTAGAGCTGCACAGTTCGTTGTCACTCATCTGCCTCTTCAGCTTATCTTTTCCGACTACAAGCTGGAAGCCGACCACAGCTCTGCCCAGTTCCGCTTCGCTTAACTGTCGTTTTAATTTCGCCTGCGGTCGCGGTTTGTCGACAAGGCTGTTTTGCCGCGTTTTGACTCTGTCTTTTTTCGCGTGGCTGCTGCTGCCTGAGGAGCTGGTGGTGCCCGTGTTGTCTTGTCTCCGCAGAGTCTCGATGGTGTTGTAGAAGTGGTCGAGGTCTGTGGTGCTGTTGTTCTTGCGCAAGCTGGTCTGGCTGTGTCGTGGCCGTGGCTGCGCGCGCGGCAGGTGCCCGTGGCTGCTCTGACGCGATATCGCCGCCGGCTGACGACGAGGCATGCTGCAACTCTTTGGAACGAACGGCTCTTGAGCCAGTACGTTTTCGTATAAATGCACGTTGTCGTCTTCATGAGTGATGAGGTTCTGTTTACTCTCGGTTGTCTCCTTCCTCTGGCCTACAGAGTGACTCTTTTTGTGACTCTTCTTACTTTCTGGCGGTTTCTTCGCGACCTTACAGTCGCTGGCACTACGTGGCAGTAAGTTCGCGTATCCCGGGTCGACGGGTGTTTGCATCAGTTCCAGTTGTGGCGCGCTCGGCACAGGCTGGACACC
This sequence comes from Argyresthia albistria, assembly GCA_963457715.1. Taxonomy (NCBI): domain Eukaryota; kingdom Metazoa; phylum Arthropoda; class Insecta; order Lepidoptera; family Argyresthiidae; genus Argyresthia; species Argyresthia albistria. Next base: position 12,153,796 of record OY735263.1, read on the forward strand.
GTCAACTACGTTTCGTGTAGAATTGGAATGTTTGGGAGTCTTGTTGGATGGATTCTGTTTGATGTCCGGGGCGGCGGCGGCGGGCGGTGAGACGGTTTCCTTTTCGGGACGTTTCCTGTCCACGTCGGGTTTGGAAGACTTGTCGAGGACCACTTTGGTCTTATCGCTTTTGCAGATCTTCACGCTGAATCTGAAGGGAGGCTTGAACACGACCTGGAGCCTCGCCTTCTCTCCTGAGAGTAGGTTCGTGGCGCTCTTGGACGGCCGGGCCTTCCGCGTGCCTTTCTGAACTTGTCTGTGGGTTCTCTCCGTCAATCCGAGCGGTATGGACTTAGATTTCGGGATGACTGTAGGCTGCGGTGAGCTTAGTAGCCATTTCTGCACCTTCGTCAGCGCTTCTGTGTCTTTCACCGGGGAAGCGGGGTGTTTCTGCATTGAGCTGTAGTCTATGGTTTCCTTCTTGATCTTGCTCTTGCGTTTCTTGACCTTGCCCTTATGTTTAGATAGGATGACGTGTTTGGGCGACTTGCCGTCAGCGTTGGTGACTACGGCGGTGCTTTCTTTTGTGACTTTGTGTGCTTCTTCCGGCTTTGGCGGGATGCTGGGCTTCTGTGGACATCGAATATTAAATTAGACATTCACCGAGGTTACACGCCGAGGTCAGGATTAGAACTGGTAACTTCAGAAGGACTTAAATCGAATAGCCAACAAGAAATTAATTAAAGCTACGGTCGATGGATTGGTCTAATAGAAACTGTCGATCGACGTTGACTGATCCATTCTACCATCGATCGACGTCGCCTATTCCATTCTGCCATCGATCGATGGCATCGATTGACGTGTATTATAGTGTAATAGAATCTGTCGGTCGACGTCGACTGATCTATTCTACCTTCGATCGACGGCCGTCAGTCAACGTCGATCGATTGGTAGAATAGCACCTTTAGATCCAGAGACTAATATCCAATTGACTGCGCCTGCGGGGGCATGCGGCTCGCCAAACGTTTGTTGTATTCAACAAACGTTCGCATACGCAACCTATGTACGATGACGGGCCGTCAGACAGTTTAGCAGCGGCTGACCAATCACAGCTCTCTTACCTCGTCCCCCGCCGCCCGTAAATTGGTGAGTTGTGTTTCAAAGGAAAATGTATCTATGCGCTCTCCACTGGATAAGTGCTCCCTGCTTAGATCGATCCGCTGTGTTGTGTATAGTGACGTACCCTGGTGTTCCCCGGCGCGTGCGCGTGCGCGGGCGAGCTCTTGTCTCCCGCGGTCTTCGCTTCCTTCTTGTTGCGGTAGGCGCGGGTGCGGAGCGCCACCTTCTTCTTCAGAGGTAGTTTCGACCTGCGGAGCAATGAGGTTTATGATTATGTCGTATGGGAGACTGACGTTAAATTCCAAAACGCTTTAGTTATCCTATAATAGGTACCCTAGATTCAACATATGCTAAATGATCCTTTTCTGGCACATTCCAAAGATTGACGTAACAAATACAACGCTGGCGAAGCCGCGGGCGGAAGCTAAAGGTTGAATTTTCTCCACGTTGCCTCGCAATGGCAATTTCTTCTGACTTAGGTCCATAATACTGAACCGTTTGAGAGCAACAAACAAACATCATACTGAACCGTTTGAGAGCAACAAACAAACATCATACTAAACCGTTTGAGAGCAACAAACAAAAAACTCTAGAGAGTTGTCTCAAACTCGTCTCAAATATGTCATAATGACAGTTTCACCACGAAATCTGTCACTCTCAAAAAGATGGGAGCGGGTTAATTACCGTACTTCTGGGTACGTGTTCCACTGGTAAGTCGCAGGGACAGGGGCCCAATTCTCAACCATGCGAATTGCAAGCGTAGACGTAAAATATTGTGATGTTCGTATGTCATGTCGGAGACTATTTGCGTGGGCGAGAATTGGGCCCAGGGTGGAGTCCACGCCCGCGTTGGTAACCTGTCGACGTCTCACCTAACAGCAGTATGTACGATCAGCCCGCCCGGGTCAGTCGCGTCCGGCAGCCGCACGGTCTCCGTCGTGGACGAGTGGATGATGGTCACGGACTTCAGCTTCTTGCCGTGCCGCCCGAGGAAACGGGTGCTGGCCACCTGCGGATGACGGCCAATCAGTTTAGAAACAACAGCCTTATTACTGCTACGGACGCTTCTAGTCCCTGATGGAGCTTCATCGTAAATAAATACGCAGCATAGAAGTGAAACGTCTTACAGTCTTCCAGCGATAATTTGGCTGATGAGTAACGTTTACAGGGGAGCGCCACTTCTACGTAACTTATTGCAACGAACCGTCATCATCACCGACATGAAACTCTTGGTCAATTAGTTCGTTATCTTTCATCGCGCGCCAAAAGAGCGACGTCGGAAAGCTGTATAGATCTTGTGAATTCCAATTTCAAAGTATAACGGAAGTTATGCGAACGTAAACACGACCATACGTATTATAATTGAAACAAAAAGTAAACTTTAGAAAAAACCGACTTCCACAAACCCTATTTGATTAGATTGAGTTTAATACAAACTGTAACCCCTTATCCCCCCCCCCCTTGAGGAATTAATTTTGTCAAATCCCATATCAGTGCTACCCCACGCTACTAAGGAACCCCTGTACAAAGTTTCATGGCTCTAGGTCCACCACCGGTTTAGGCTATGCGTTGCCTGCCCGTCAGCCACGCATTGTATTTGTACCTAGTATTGAGCAGTTCTGGTGGCCATATTGGTCTTCATCAGCAGTTCCGCATCACAATATTATGCTTACCATGTGCATTTACACGAGTTATTATGAAAAACACAAAAATCACTATAGGTCTGCCTATAATATTTGAAGAGTTCCCTCGATTTCTCCAGGATCCCATCATCAGATCCTGACCTGGTGTCAATGGGACCAATGGGAAGGTAAACCCTTTCAAACAAAAAAATAATTTTCCAAATCGGTCCATCGGTTTAGGCGCTATCGGGGTGTAGACATAAAAAAAAAAAAAAACAAACATCCGGACGAATTGTAAACCTCCTCCTTTGGGAAGTCGGTTAAAAATAACTTGCGAAACATCATGTGTGCAAATCTCTTCATTCACCAAATATAGAACATGAGTGAGTACTTTTTCTTATTTACACACAGCTATAATGTCATCAAATAGTTTTTTAATTGCTTAGCAAGGGTATACAATACAGCAAAATAAATTTAGCCTGAGCTTACTCTAACATAACATGGTCGTGGAATATACGAGGTTTCTGATGATAAATGATAATGATGATGATGATGATGAATAGTGCTGGAAAATTAGCAATAGTTTGTTTTTGAAATCGAAATAATGTAGTAATAAATAAAAGTATTTAGCAGCGGGTAGTTCATTGAAATGATCAGATGATGATGATGATTGAATGAATCCTATATGGCGGAAAAACATCAGTCGTCACACATTAGCATACTAAAGTTTAATGCACACACTTTAATATATACCTTAACTAATTTGGTTTGTTTGAGGCATATTTATAGTATCCGTTCTGATGGCTGCTTCAAGAGTATTGAAACCTCGCTAGGAAAAAAATAAAAGTAAATAACCGTACTATCTATGTAATTATCTGTCGGCCAAGTAATTAAACGAAACGCTTGAGTTAACTGTGGCGTAGCGGTTGTGCATCTGCCTACCATGCGAGAGGTCCCGGGTTCGAATCCCGGCTGGGGACAAAAAAAAATCCCCCAGGTCTTGGATGTTTGCATGTTTGTGATGTCGCTGTTTCTGGTTTCCACGACACAGGGTATCCTAGTGTGGGGCCAGAAGCAATGTATGTGCCTGTATGTAAATAAAAAATAAAAAAAATAACTAATTGATATTAGGACTAAGATTCGGATATTAGCTAAGTATGATTAGATATTAGCTATGCTCGCTGGTTGTACATGAAAATAGATCAAAATAACGTCATAGTCACGCCCACCCAGGGGGCCCTGCCAGCCAGTGATTAAATACTCCATTTTGCGTGACAGGGGGCTTTGATTTTGGATAATCTTGATTTCTTCTTTACTTCGATATAGCAAGCAACATTTTATATGAGAAAAGATCTGAATATCTCTGTGTGAGTTGTTTCACCCTACTCCCCCGCAGTGGTTCTAAGTAGAGAAGAGACAATAATCGGCCAAGTTCGAGTCGGACTCTCACACGGAGGATTCCGCACCATCGTACCAAAAAAGTACAAAAGATCACGTTTCGTTTCACACCCTTATTTTTTAATATTTCGTGTAAGTATTTCAGTACGTAGCGGCATTCTGTAAAAATTTGAACTTTCTAGCTATTACGGTTCGTGCGACGCTGACGAACAGACAGACGGACAGCGGAAGCTTAGTGATAGGGTTGGCACCGATTGGCACCCTTCGGTTCGGGTACGGAACCCTGCATATCAAACTGTTCGAGTTTCTACGCCCTTCTTCCCACAGAGGTGATATCTACAGTAGTAAAGAAATGACTTTGGCATTGATTTCGAGGAGTACAGAAGGTAAGTTAGGTACGTTTATATGAAACTCTGTGTTAAATGTAAGATAGTTCTGTAAGAAATGGCAGTGCCCTTCCAGGATCCATTGTCGAGACCTCCTTTTAAGAACTTTACAACCACAATGGTTTGGATTTGGGCTGCACTTTAGCCACACGCGCCTTCGTCACTTCAGTATCGACGCAAGCGGCGGTTTTGCATGTTCGATACCTCGCGCCGTCCTCACTCTGGACGACCACTTTGAGAAGCGCAGAAGGTTCTCGAACTCACCAGAAGCGCAATAACCGCCAGCAGAATCAGCAGCACGGCGTACCAGTGGCGCAGCACCCAGCGCTTGAAGCCGGCGAGGCTCTCGTCGCTGAGCAGCAGCTTGCGCAGCGTGGCCAGCGGGCCCGACGGGTCCACCTCGCGGCAGCGCTGGAACACGTCGCAGTACCTGGGAGGGGCGGGGGGTTGGTGAGGGACGGTTTTAACAACCGCGGTCTTTCCTGGTCTAGAGGATCGAGTGAGTGGACACCTTTGGACCGGGCGATTCTTGGGGCGGTTTGTGTGTGTAATTGTTTTCTTTTTCTATTTTTAACCGACTATACAAAAGGAGGAGGTTTACAATTCGTCGGGTTTTTTAACCGACTTCAAAAAAGGAGGGAGTTATCAATTCGGTTGTATGTTTTTTTTTTATGTTTGTTACATCAAAATTGGTACCGATTTCAATAATTCTTTCTTTGTTCGAAAGGGAAGCCCAATAGATTGGTCCCATTTTTTGAAAATCAGGAATCGGTCCAGTAGTGAGGTCACTACATGAAAATATCTGAAAAGTATAATCCCAACAAAACATGCATATGCATATACAAAAACGCCAGTCTCGCAGCCTGCGCAGTTTATTCTACCGTAAAAAGTTGTGAGATCTAATTTTAAACCAAGTCGGTTAATTTAACCAGTATCTGTGTATGGTAGAATCTTTCCAACAACTTTATTATCGTATACTGTTAAGTACCTACCTAATTAGTTAACTAATAACATTTATAGTGATCGGATCAATATAAGACATCTTTATTTCTTCAATAATAATTAGAATGACTTGGCAATCGCACGTAGAAAAGTTGTCGACTATAGGACCGTGTGTGCAACGTAATGTACCTATTGCTCTCGCTCCGAAATAATTCGTTGTTTTCTTATTAGTTAAGTTTATCTTTATTTAGAGATATGTTGAGTAATAATATTCATTTGTGCTCTGGGTGCTATAGAGTGGTCAGTTGAGCGTGATTGCCAAGTTATTCTAATTATTATTGAAGAAATAAAGATGTCTTATATTGATCCGATCACTATAAATGTTATTAGTTAACTAATTAGGTAGGTACTTAACAGTATACGATAATAAAGTTGTTGGAAAGATTCTACCATACACAGATACTGGTTAAATTAACCGACTTGGTTTAAAATTAGATCTCACAACTTTTTACGGTAGAATAAACTGCGCAGGCTGCGAGACTGGCGTTTTTGTATATGCATATGCATGTTTTGTTGGGATCTCATTTCTTTTTGTAAGTAACTTTCCTTTTTTCTTTTCGGGTACTATTTCTTGTGCGTTAGCTACCGACTTTCTCAAAGCCCACTCCCTATCTCTATGGGCTCTTCTCTGTGGCTTTGATGTTACGATTTGTGACAAGTCTGGGCGGTGAATTATATAAATATAAATCATACCTCAAACCAAACCATACCGCGATTCAGGAAATGCACACCTACACTCAGAGAAAAATCGGCTGACAAAGCGACAATAAATGCTTTGTTAGAAATTTATTGTTACCACACGTAAGTGCATCGTCGCTGCAGCTATAGGCCCATAGTGCCTGTGACATCTTTTTTATTGTTGAAATTGTTTTTTTATTTCAGCTAAAGACACGTAGATACGGTAACTATGTTAAAAATATTTAAACGGGATAACTACGGCACGTTGCCAACTTATCACCTATTATGAAGTGATGTTGTAGCAAAGTTTAATCTATCAAAATAGGCGTTGTTACTATGGCTAGTTGTGTTATTGATACGGCTAAGTGTGTTTTTGATGCGGCAGTAGCTCAAAGTACTTGTTCGTCGCAAGCGCAAACCTTTTCTCTGACTCTGCCAGTTTCAACGTGAATTTCGTGCAAAGAACACCTGTGTTTGTGCTCGTGCCGTCGTCGTGGGTGAAGAAATATGGATTTGCAGAAAATTTACGCACCAAGCAGTCATCAGCTAATTTGTATGGAGAAGTGGAAAATAAAGATGCTCCGATCAAATCGGTTTCACAGTAAAAGTTGTCAGGATAATGTCTCCTACTCCCCAAAAAGTGTTTTCACTTGATACACCAAACACTCGGTATTAAATATTTTGTTCTTTGTTGTAATCCTAGTGTGACTCGAGTAGAGATTAATATACCATACTTTTGATAGAAATGTCTTCGTTTTTTCTTTTAGGATTCTCAAATACCGCTATCCTCTTTATCGTATCTTGTGCTACCCGAGTAATGTAACATTGTAGGTTTTGATCCCTTCACTTTGTAAATGGTACACTGAAAAAATTATATATTCCCCGAAGCTTCTGTGCCTTTATTATTAGAGGTATGCGTACTTTGACCGGAGTTCTCTATGTATGCACCATACGCATGTATGGTGTTTGGTGTACAAAATAAGCATATTTCAGGGTACGCATGCTCCTGGAATAATAGGCAGTAGCTTCGTGGAGTATATAATTTTTGTTCATGGTGTACCATTAACAAAGTGCAGGTATCCAGATCAACAATGTTACTTTGCTAGAGTAGCAAAATACTTTGTCATCGGAACAAAGCAGATTTGATACTGTAGCTAAGGGAAATTAGACGTAGGGACAATATACTTTGATATGATAGTTAAAGGAATTTGTCATGGGAACAAAAGGACATGAAATCCTATTGTGACATGAACAATTTTAGCATTGTAATTTCAACAGTTGTTTTATTGCTGTTACATCAATGTTTGTAAATTTGTTGCATTAGCAATTGAAGAGTAACAATAAAAACGTTGTCTTCATTACTATGCACCTTTGACGACTGTCCAGCATCATCAAAGCTTTTTTGTAGCAATGGCAATATTTTTTTGAGAGTGTAGCGACATCTAATGGGGAATAGCGATATTAGACAATATTGTAACCGCTTTACTAGGGTTCCGTACCCGAAGGGTGCCAAACGGGACCCTATTACTGAGACTTCGCTGTCCGTCTGTCCGTCCGTCCGTCCGTCTGTCACCAGGCTGTATCTCATGAACCGTGGTAGCTAGACAGTTGAAATTTTCACAGATGATGTATTTCTGTTGCCGCTATAACAACAAATACTAAAAATCAAAAGTAATTTAATATTAAGGGGGGCTCCCATACAACAAACGTGATTTTTTTGCTCATTTTTGCTCGATATTGATAATGGTAGCAGGTAGACGCTTAAAGTGTTCACAATATATTGAGTATATTATTTATTTAAAAAATAAATAATTAAATTAAAATTAAATTAATATTTAGGGGGGCTCCCATACATTTTTTTTGCGGTTTTTTATAGATAATGGCACGGAACCCTTCGTGCGCGAGTCCGACTCGCACTTGGCCGGTTATTTAAATCATAGCTGGAACCAAACCATACCGCGATTCAAGATACACATAGCGACTAGCGACATCTAATGGGGAATAGCGATGAATCGAAGTAGTCGTGTACTGAGCTTATTGATAATTAATATATTATGAAATTGGGGCTAAAATTGCGCAATGTTTGAGTTTTCCTTGGCTTTGCAGGCTAAACTCTAACCATGCTCAAAATTTTAAGCTTGTGGGTTCGCTAGAAGTAACCTTTAGAGTTTTCATGATCGTGAATCAGTGAGTCAGTGAGTGTCAAAATTGAGGAACTTTGAATTGCTGTACCTTAAACTCTACTGGTTCAAATTTATTGAAATTTTGAGAATATGTCTTATGACATGGTGCCTTTTAGCCGCCGGGAATTCAGGTTTCTATCTTTATCCACAACGGAGTAACAGGTAGGTCAAATATGCTCTGAATGGCTTCCTGTAAAGGATGTTACTGCTGCGCCCGTATGTTTTGCTTTTTGCTCGACTTGGCTTGGGGGCGCTGCCGCGCCCCCAGATGTCTTACTTAACATATTAACCGTAAACAAAATCACATGATTGCTTCCTTTCTGTGACTGTGGGCTGACTAAAGGGACCGATAATGTGGTGTAATTTGAACTAATATGTGTGGACTTAACAGCCAGAACACAGATGTTGTAGGCTCGTGTTCGTGTTTTTAGACGACATTCGGATTGAGTAATAAGGTCTCGAAGTAGTTTTTTAAGTTTTTAACTTTGTGAATTTATTCCATTTATAGTGAGTGTATCCACCGAGAGGCAGTTCAGTTCAGTTCAAAAATTTTATTGACCATAAAATCATACATATTACTTAGTCAACGTCTATTTATTTATTTATTTATTTATTTATTTACGTCAATATATTATTAATATTTTTGTATACTACCGCCCGTTCGAAAGTTGTGGGCTTAGGGATGGAGCAAAGAAGGGCAAGAAACTCCCCCGTACCTCTTTTAAAATATCAGAGCCTTAAAAATACAATGTTATGTATTTCTACTAAGTCTAAGGAAATACACCGAGGAGAGACGTACTGACTCAGTCCATCGGCCTTAGCTAGAAGTGTAAGATTGAGCCATACTCCTGCCTGAGCTCAGTGCGGGTGGATGGCTGGTGGCCAACCCTACTGGCAGAAGTTTACAAGCTGCCGTATTAGGGGCTAGGGGCAACTTTACGACTACTACCACTGAGTAGTGATAGTAGCCAGGACCAAAACATCCGAAACGCGGAAGCGCCCGAATTTTATTTAATCGGAACTTAATTTGATCAGTCATCGGTACATTCGGCTATTAATTAGACAGACAGGTGCACAGATTTAGATAACTCATGGGAATACAAAAATGTCACCATTAGCAGAGAGGTTATAACTTTAAAACATAAACAGCGCCTGAACTTCCAGATAACTGCTGTTCAAGTCGTAAAGTAGTAAATGTTCTCACTATACCTCCGAGGTATCTAACTAAGCGCTAAAACTAAAGTTTTCAGCGACTATTTTACTACAGTAATTAACTGGGATTATCAGCATATCGTATAAGTTGCCTTTCAGAAGTAACGATGTTTTTGAAGTTAACAAACTTTACAATTCGATCCAATAGCGGAAACTTAGCCAAACAAGATCGTTAGCGATACTAGTCACAAACTTGAAAGACCTGCTGATGTTAGGCTACCAGGTAATTATCACGTACGAGATTACTAACATAGGTATACAACTTTAGTTAATATTACACACTCTCTTGATTAAAATTCTTTGACTAAATGAATGTCTAAGACCAATGGATTTTACTGCAAGTTCGGATTTCGGCCTTAGAGGAAAGGCCGAAAGCCGAGCCATACCCAAATCCCAACTCACCCATTATAATCATTACACGGCGTGCCCGGCTTAGCGTACATATCCGGCACATCATACGGCGCGTCGTTCCACTTGAAGGAGGACTGGCATGTGCCGCCGGGCGCGCGGCAACACAGCTCGCAAGCGGCGCGCGGGTCGTCGCCGCGGGGCGGACACTGGCACGACTCCAACCCGTACGCCAGGCAGATTGAGCCGGTGCACTCCTGGAAGGGAAAATTGTAGGAGTTGGAGGACAAGGCCGAAGGTTGCACCAAATGGAATGTCTATAGTCGAATACCCTTATGTGATGATGATGGAGTGCAATTAGTTGATTATCTCGGCGAATGCAGTGCTCTGATAAACTACTACCAGAGCTACAAGGAAGATGCCTCTTTAATAATAAACCAATCCGAGCAAACATGGGAACATTTCAACCAGCACGATCCTAGATCGTTTGTTGTCGTGTCGCTTAAGTTTCTTGCCCTCCAGCGGTTACTGGGTGATGTAATTACCTACATTCTAAGTAATCTAATTCTCACCCCCATATAACAGACGAGCTCCTTGTCACACCTCGTCCGATTAGGCTTATGCCGACTGGCCCCGCACGCGGCACGTTTGCCGTCGCAGTGCGCTGCGTCGCGGCACCCGTTGTCAGAGCGGCACTTGTCTCCGAACTTGAGAGTGCAGGAGGCGGTGCAGCAAGGACCCTGGAAGGTTTTTGTATTTGGTTAAGTCTAGGGTTAAATAGCCGAAATCTGAAAGTTTGACGGAACCTCAGTCTCTGGAAATAACAATGTCAGTAGTCTGCATGATAAAGTGGCAATTTATTTGACCATAGTCTGTGTTTTCGGCAATAAATATTCCGCAGTGTCTGCAGGAGACGTCTATCACTCCGTATGTTCCCTCACCTGACTAGGACTACAGACGCTATGTTCCCTCACCTGACTAGGACTGCAGACGCTATGTTCCCTCACCTGATTAGGACTGCAGACGCTATGTTCCCTCACCTGACTAGGACTGCAGACGCTATGTTCCCTCATCTGACTAGGACTGCAGACGCTATGTTCCCTCATCTGACTAGGACTGCAGACGCTATGTTCCCTCATCTGACTAGGACTGCAGACGCTATGTTCCCTCATCTGACTAGGACTGCAGACGCTATGTTCCCTCATCTGACTAGGACTGCAGACGCTATGTTCCCTCACCTGACTAGGACTGCAGACGCTATGCTCGGTCAGCGTGCACGGCTTGTAGTGCGGGCGTGCGGCTTGGGGCCTGCAGCACACGTCGGTACACTCGGAAGCCCAGCCGCAGTCGCACTCTTCGCCTTCCTCCACGACGCCATTGCCGCAGATAGCGGGTTGGGGCTCTGAGGAGGACCAGGTCAATAAGCAAACTATTGACTTGTTCATTAAATAAACATAGACAAAACAACACCATAATATTGAACAAACATCGGTGGGTGGGGGGGGGGAAAGATGATATCAGATGCAAATACAAGGCAACTTGTGGGACTATTATGCCTTTCTACTTCTATCTGGTGATACTGCTGTCATAACTCAGTGTTACCCAGATACTGTTTCCTCTCAATGTTGTACAAGTCAAGCTTTTCTTAGTGTAGTAGCCTGTATAAGTCCCACCTGTGAAGCAGCCTTTCTGCGAGCGAGCCTTGTTGTTCAACACGGGGTCGATGGCCCTCAGCGAGCAGGAAGAGAATTTGTTGTTGTTCTTGCGATCGCCGCTCGTCGCTCGCGCGAACATGATGTAGTTGCCGTCCTCGCCGAATGGCGTGCACACTTCTGGGTCGTGCTGGGGAAAGGAAATTATATACAGTTACTTTCCCCAAAGGTGAGTTTGCCAGTATACAGTTTCGTACATTGTTATTTATATGGCATTTGGTCGGTATCATCTTCATCACTTGGGCTATAGCCGTTGGACGGACAGGTTCTTCGTCTACGCAGAGTGGATATTTGTAGTCCACCCTTGAAGACGACAGTCGAGAGACTGTCGAAACATGCCAAAGAGCGGCGAAGACATGCTACAACATCTCTCATAGCCTCGACAATCGGAATTAACCAGACGACGCAGGTTTGTGAAGAAGAAGAAGAGGTCCCTCTTCTCTCTTCCGTGCAGTTCTACTCGCACGGACAGAGAGCAAAAGCCTTGTAGGGCAAGGCACTGCTTCCAACTCTTTGCCAGACAACAGTAGTTCATCTACTTACATGACGCAAAAACAAGAAGAAGAGGAAGAAACAACTATTATACACAAAGTAGTCACAATACCGGCGATCCGAAGTTGTGTCCGATCTCGTGCGCCAGCGTGACGTGCGAGACGGCCGGCGGGACATGTTTCCCGTAGTTGAGCAGCGTCACGATCCCCGTGTTCAGAGACTTCATGCTGCCGCGGTAGTGCTGCGGAAGACATGGTTGATATAGCGACCAGTAATGATGCTTTCCAACCGATGCGGTCACGGCGACTGCCAAGGCTCGTGTCTTTATGCACATACATACAAACAAAAATTACAATCCACATCACCCTTTGCGTACTTATTTATAACATAAACAAAAAGTGGCGACCTTTGCGAATCCCGTCAATGAACACTGGAACAAGTCCACCTCAGTCCTCTCTGAAATATAATTGACGAGAGCGAGCGCCCGCTGATCGTTTGATGAAGTCAATGAACCTAGTATAGTTTTAAACTGTGTTTTGTTTTATGTATTACTTCTTGGTTGTTTGCTTGTGCTGATGCAGCAATATATTATATTCTTCCAAAAATGATGAATATAGCATCGCGTTTAATATTATTCGAGTATTATCTGGTGTACGAGTGGATGGACCGTAAGGTGTAAGGGCAGGTCGCCTGAAATCGAATAGTTTTTGAGGTTTACCCCGTTCTTCTCGCAGACTCCTCCAGCGTTCTTGAGGTCGCCAGTCCAGGCCAGCCCCAGGGTGCCCATCTCGAAGTCTCGGTATGTGAACATATACGCTAAACAGAACGCGTCATAGTCTTCCTCTGAAATATCAGAGAAATTCATTAGGCATCGTCTACCGACGCTATAGGGAGGCGAGACCGACGAGGAAGGAAATCCCTAGCAAGGCTTAAGTTAAGTTAGGTTAGTTTCATAAAATGTTATATATCTCTAGTTTTTAGGTATTTGTCAATATGGGTTTTATACCTGAAATAAAAAGATTATTATTATTATTATTATTAAAAAACACAAACAATCAACCGTTTAATCATTCAGCCATGTATGCGTACAAACAATCAGCGCTCGTTATCGGAATATCGCAGCAACATTGCGGTAGCATTTCAATAGGTTAATTACCTGAGAACAATTCCAAGTACTTCTCAACCCCGTAGTTATTCGGGAAGCGGTACGCCGGGTCTTTCAATGCGTCCAGTGTGTGCACTTTGATCCTCTTGATCATGAACGTGATGTTGTCGGGCTTGCCGTCTTGATTGAAGTCTGGAAACGAAAGTGGGTTAGCTATTTCCTATTCTGAATAATTCACGTTATCGCTGCACATCGAGCCAGATCCTAGGGAGGAAAGCCCCAGAGCGGTGGTCAAATCCTCGGTTCCCTAAGCGACTCGTAATGTCCCTGCTATAGGCCCTGGCCTGCTAACCCCAAATCCCCATGGTCTCGACGACGGCCAAAGGAATAAACAGCTAATTTCCCATTAGCTGCGCATATAAATAAACATTTCTCTTTTCGGCAGTGACCGTTTCAGAACAAGTTCGAGTTAAAAATTTTATAGATCTTGATTTTACATTTGGGATAAACGGCTTGTGGTATTGCCCTGTACCTCTAAACTTTATAGTGCCTTTCATAAGTTGCTTAACTAAAATCATAAATGTTGATACGTACCAGTAACTTTATAAATAGCGTTAACTTTCTGCACATGCCGAGTCATGACTTCAATGCACGCCTCCTCGGACCCGTACCTCTGATAGAACATGTGATCTGCCTGGAGGTACACCAGACAAGTAGTCTTCTTGGGATCGACCAACGCTCGTTTGTTGACGTGTCTCTCGTCACTTGCATTCGCTGATAGAATCGTATATCCTACAGGCTCCTTCTTCACAATATCTTTGCTGACTGTGACTACTCCAGCTTTAGTTTTTATGACTTCGACGTGAGTCTTTGGCTTCGGACGGGAATCCTCGTCGAGTCTCACTTTCGTGATGAGATTGCTTTTATCAATTTTCGTTTTCGGCTTCCGCGTGCTGAACTTTTCGAAGAGATCGCTGTTACTAGAGTAGGGGATATCTAAGTCTAGTGGTAATTCGGGATTCTTCTTGGGCTCGTCATCTTGCATTTCGTCTTCCGGCAGCCATCGCTTTTTTCTTCTGTTTATTTCTGTAGTGAGGTCTTCGCCGTAGTTCTTAATGGAATATCCCTCGACATTGCTCCCTTTTTGTGTGAAGTTGTAGAGTTCTCCCTGGTCTCCGTTTGTTCTTTTGGCGTGTAGGAGATGCGAGGCGCAGGGGGTCGGGTTGTCTTGACCTTCGCTCGGGTGTTGTACGTCTGACTTCTTGTAGACGACGCTGTGCATGGAGGGGTGATCCACGTTGTACCTGGACAGGGGCTCCACGTAGTACTCTTCGGTTTGAGTCCAGATTGTTCCATCGAAGAGTCCGTCGGATGTGATAATCCCGTACACTTGGGAGGAGTCATCATCTGTAAAGATAGATTTCTGGTAAGTTGTATAATATTTTTCAGGATTAAGACGGCATAAGCAAAAATCTAATACGGTCCTTTTACACAAATATTCGGATGATAGCACATTGGACCAGAAATGGTGAGCTACTGTTTGAAATTGTCATAGAAACAAACTAATCGGCAGCGATTATTCACGTCGACTAATACGAGGTGCAAAGAGCACGATGTACGAGTACCCGGGGTAGTGGGGGGAAGGGTCAAATAAATTAAAATCACAACTTGCAGTCTGCTCCCCTGCGGCGGGGACTGAGGGGTGGGGGCATGGACCGCACATAAATAAGTGTAATTACCGCGCCGTTCCGCCCGCCACTCCCCTCCCCTCAATTCGTTTCTTAATGGAATAAAAAGCTACATAACAAGCACGATTATTCATCTGAATATTTTATTGAAGTTTTCCGATTGAGTTTGGCGTCTCTTAAGTAGATTTGTGTGTTTCTTTGGGTGGAAAAAGATACTTGGTTGCGTCGTTCGTTAACTAACACTACCAATGAAGGAAGATAAAGACCGAGACCCGTATTACCAAAGGGGATATAAACACTACATACGTATTACAACAGTGAGGTGTTGCTGACATAGATTTGTCCATGGTAAGTAATCCTTCACATGAAAGAGCCTATCGCCGCTCTATGCTTCAATAGAAAGCACAAATCGCTTTAATTTCACTGGATTCGTGCAACAGTATTATTAAAAGTGGCGGCAAAATTGGTCTCAATTAGAAAACGAATTAAAGTGGTCACACGAGCGCGGGAATGAGATGAATCTAAACTGTTCCGCGTTGTTCCATGTTGGATAATGGCGGTTACGTGGAGTCCCACTGACACACAGCGCAAGCAAATACACGACACATAATGTACAGTCTGCCAACGATCTTTTGGCACTTGAGTGACGTTTACAGGGGCGCTAGTTCTACGCAACTTAACGCAACGAACCTTTCATTACGTTAGTTCCGTCTGTCACCGCGTGCCAAAAGACTATTAGAAAGCCTAGAAACTAGCAAATCCTCGGGCACGGAAATGCAATAGTTACGTTTCACGGTACGTAAGCAAAAGTCGACATGTTGCACTGCACTGCACGGCAAATAAACTGCCGAAAGTCATACTGAAGCTGTAATTTTTTGAGCGATTGACAATGACTTTGAGTGTGTTTTGTTGCTTGCTTAGCGAAAATAAAGGTCATTCAAGAAGGTCTAAAAGCAAAATGTACGTAGCTGGAGAGTACACATAAATTCTCACGATTCTATTGTTTTCGGTGTTCTTGTTTTATGTAACACGGACAACTCGGCATTTGGGGCTAACCGAACGAAACCCGCTATTAAAAGTAAAACTAATCTATAATTAAAAAAGTTAATTTTCTTTTCCTTGGGGAAACAATCGACTTACTCCAGCGAACAAATAATTAAAGGGAAAAAAGTAAATAAAAAAGATGGTTTTGTGTTAATGTAACAAAAAAAATTTAGGCCACGCGGATTTTATCAAGATTCTTTGTAAAAAAAGGAAGTTGAGAAATTAAAAACTTTTGCTAATGATTAAATGAGAAAATATGAGATTTTTGATGGTCAATTTAAAACTTGCCAATATAACCCATAAATAGGGCACAAGTAACCACTAGGTATAAGAAGAAGAACAATAAAACAGCATTAAATAAGATATGGTGAAGCTGGGGCTTAGTGGCAATGGGTCCCGGATACTACTTGGTAGATTGTAGTAGTCACAAAAGGGCAAAACGCATCCCCCTCCACCAACCCGCACTGAGCCAGCGTGGCTCTATCTTACTCGGATCCGGGTAAAGGCATGTGCCCCTCGGTGAGGACATTACTAAGTTACATATGGTAATCAACACCTATTAAAATTCCGACATCGTGTGAGTCGTGACATTTACTGTTATGTACTCAAGGGTGTGCGAATTACAAAGGGCAAGTTAGGTGGCGGCGGCAGTAAGACATACATATATTAAATATGGACGTTTACGAGCGCACATAAAGCCAGCTAGGAGCGAGACGCCTCTTTTCTCATTAATGTTATATTCAGCGCAAGCGACAGCAAATGACAACCCTTTTTAATTAATCTTGAGATTCTTGAGAAAGAGAAGTTTCAGTTTTACGTGAATGCACGCAAACTTCAAAAATATGTCTTGACTTCAGTCGCCGCCGTCTCAAACATGTATTTAAATGTAATTTACATGTAGACGCAGCCAATACAGCCATTTGTAAATATCATGTTATGCAAAGGGTATTAAAACAGTGGTTTCTATAAACCTTAGCAAAAAGTTAAACAAACCAGTACACAAACTTTGCCATTGTTTACCTTTTTGCGACCATACTAACCCCTCCAACTCCAATCTGTACTGCTGTTTCTTAGTCAAGAGCATTATGTATTTGTGAACCCACCTTCTAGCTTCCCCGAGTAGACCTGGGCCGGGTTGTAGTGGAGCTGACCCCCCGTCGAGTGGAACTGTGCGCCGTCCGCGAACACGGAGCTAGGGTCCGGTCGAAGGACCAGGTTGAACTTCCTGCAAGCAATAAAAGAAAAATACGTAAATATACATGATGAATTCGTGGTGGCTTTGAAAGAAGAAAGAAAGAAGAAGTGTTTATTTGCCACATTAAATTAACATACCTAGCATGTAATCTACTTATTTTATTTGTGGCAAAAAGCTTTGGTTGCGCCCACGATCATTCAGAAATTATAACATAACATTGCGTCACGCCTTTCCCCATACGGGGTGGCGGAGGCACAATGGGCCCACTTTTAGCCTGTTATTCAACACTCCATTTTGCGTGACAGGTGGCTAGCCTATCGCCTCAGTTATGGAGTAATTAAGGTTTACTCACGATTTTTTCCATCACCCGTTAGAACATCCGTACAATTTACTTAACCCCTTATCTCGCAGAAGCACACCGCTGGAACGACCAAACAATGGCGAACTATTGTTATATAAGATGTGTCGGCGAACCAGTTCAGATAAATTTATTTATCTCATTGGTACAGAAATTGTATTTTTATAAAATCTCATCATACACACAAAGCACACACGCAGATTATTTAAGCCCGAAGGACTAATTCTTCGGGCTCACGAGCCCAAATTTCTCATAAATTAAAGTAACATCTATTCGATATTGCTCCGATTGCCATTAAACCTAAGTGCTATTGTAATAACAACGGCGTGGTCCCTGATATTAGATTGCTTTTCTAGTAAAGGGTCAAATTTCTAGGAATAACTCAGGCTTTGCTCGGGTTTATATCGTCCATAAAAAGAGAGTTTATGCAACATATTACTATATAGCGAGCTTCATTATGCGGCGGGTATCTTACGAAGAAGCACTAAAATATAGCGTCCGCACGTGTCCACTCATGTTCACGCTAAGCTACACCTTTGACGTGCAATTTTTGACCCTATTTCGAGTGTGTTAAGGCCAAAAGGTGTAGTATGGTATTGCTAGATTACGGTTGTACTCTCATATATTAGTCTTTAAAGCCCTGATTTATAGTCACTACCTGGTAGGAAAATGAAGTTTTAATCCTGTTTGGAGGTGCTTTATTGTCTATAAAGTATGATTAGGTCGCTGCACCTTGTGCTATTGGCTGACGACCCCACGAAAGTGCCATTTGGTCTTTAGAGGGGGGAGGAAGTCACTTCATTACCGTGAGGTGTGTTCGGTACCACTACTCTAGTGAGCAAAAAGTCTCTGCATTCAAGACTCGATTGAGAAAATTGCTCTTTTACATACAATTATTACAATACACGACGTTAGTGTGTTGTATGTATATCACCGCAAGATATGAGATTATGAGATACTCGACTTTCGGTTTAACATCGAATTCGAAACACCTTCAAAAATATTTTTTTCACTTCCCATGCTCGTAAAGTTCATCTTTATGTTGGGTATAGGCTGCATTCAATGTAGATAGCGTGGATCTGTAAAGTTCATCTTTATGTTGGGTATAGGCTGC
This sequence comes from Argyresthia albistria, assembly GCA_963457715.1. Classification (NCBI taxonomy): domain Eukaryota; kingdom Metazoa; phylum Arthropoda; class Insecta; order Lepidoptera; family Argyresthiidae; genus Argyresthia; species Argyresthia albistria. Next base: position 12,172,431 of record OY735263.1, read on the forward strand.
ATTCAATGTAGATAGCGTGGATCTGTAAAGTTCGTCTTTATGTTGGGTATAGGCTGCATTCAATGTAGATAGCGTGGATCTGTAAAGTTCATCTTTATGTTGGGTATAGGCTGCATTCAATGTAGATAGCGTGGATCTGTAAAGTTCGTCTTTATGTTGGGTATAGGCTGCATTCAATGTAGATAGCGTGGATCTGTAAAGTTCGTCTTTATGTTGGGTATAGGCTGCATTCAATGTAGATAGCGTGGATCTGTAAAGTTCATCTTTATGTTGGGTATAGGCTGCATTCAATGTAGATAGCGTGGATCTGTAAAGTTCATCTTTATGTTGGGTATAGGCTGCATTCAATGTAGATAGCGTGGATCTGTAAAGTTCATCTTTATGTTGGGTATAGGCTGCATTCAATGTAGATAGCGTGGATCTGTAAAGTTCATCTTTATGTTGGGTATAGGCTGCATTCAATGTAGATAGCGTGGATCTGTAAAGTTCATCTTTATGTTGGGTATAGGCTGCATTCAATGTAGATAGCGTGGATCTGTAAAGTTCGTCTTTATGTTGGGTATAGGCTGCATTCAATGTAGATAGCGTGGATCTGTAAAGTTCGTCTTTATGTTGGGTATAGGCTGCATTCAATGTAGATAGCGTGGATCTGTAAAGTTCATCTTTATGTTGGGTATAGGCTGCATTCAATGTAGATAGCGTGGATCTGTAAAGTTCATCTTTATGTTGGGTATAGGCTGCATTCAATGTAGATAGCGTGGATCTGTAAAGTTCATCTTTATGTTGGGTATAGGCTGCATTCAATGTAGATAGCGTGGATCTGTAAAGTTCATCTTTATGTTGGGTATAGGCTGCATTCAATGTAGATAGCGTGGATCTGTAAAGTTCATCTTTATGTTGGGTATAGGCTGCATTCAATGTAGATAGCGTGGATCTGTAAAGTTCGTCTTTATGTTGGGTATAGGCTGCATTCAATGTAGATAGCGTGGATCTGTAAAGTTCGTCTTTATGTTGGGTATAGGCTGCATTCAATGTAGATAGCGTGGATCTGTAAAGTTCATCTTTATGTTGGGTATAGGCTGCATTCAATGTAGATAGCGTGGATCTGTAAAGTTCATCTTTATGTTGGGTATAGGCTGCATTCAATGTAGATAGCGTGGATCTGTAAAGTTCGTCTTTATGTTGGGTATAGGCTGCATTCAATGTAGATAGCGTGGATCTGTAAAGTTCATCTTTATGTTGGGTATAGGCTGCATTCAATGTAGATAGCGTGGATCTGTAAAGTTCATCTTTATGTTGGGTATAGGCTGCATTCAATGTAGATAGCGTGGATCTGTAAAGTTCGTCTTTATGTTGGGTATAGGCTGCATTCAATGTAGATAGCGTGGATCTGTAAAGTTCGTCTTTATGTTGGGTATAGGCTGCATTCAATGTAGATAGCGTGGATCTGTAAAGTTCATCTTTATGTTGGGTATAGGCTGCATTCAATGTAGATAGCGTGGATCTGTAAAGTTCATCTTTATGTTGGGTATAGGCTGCATTCAATGTAGATAGCGTGGATCTGTAAAGTTCATCTTTATGTTGGGTATAGGCTGCATTCAATGTAGATAGCGTGGATCTGTAAAGTTCATCTTTATGTTGGGTATAGGCTGCATTCAATGTAGATAGCGTGGATCTGTAAAGTTCGTCTTTATGTTGGGTATAGGCTGCATTCAATGTAGATAGCGTGGATCTGTAAAGTTCATCTTTATGTTGGGTATAGGCTGCATTCAATGTAGATAGCGTGGATCTGTAAAGTTCATCTTTATGTTGGGTATAGGCTGCATTCAATGTAGATAGCGTGGATCTGTAAAGTTCATCTTTATGTTGGGTATAGGCTGCATTCAATGTAGATAGCGTGGATCTGTAAAGTTCATCTTTATGTTGGGTATAGGCTGCATTCAATGTAGATAGCGTGGATCTGTAAAGTTCATCTTTATGTTGGGTATAGGCTGCATTCAATGTAGATAGCGTGGATCTGTAAAGTTCGTCTTTATGTTGGGTATAGGCTGCATTCAATGTAGATAGCGTGGATCTGTAAAGTTCATCTTTATGTTGGGTATAGGCTGCATTCAATGTAGATAGCGTGGATCTGTAAAGTTCGTCTTTATGTTGGGTATAGGCTGCATTCAATGTAGATAGCGTGGATCTGTAAAGTTCATCTTTATGTTGGGTATAGGCTGCATTCAATGTAGATAGCGTGGATCTGTAAAGTTCATCTTTATGTTGGGTATAGGCTGCATTCAATGTAGATAGCGTGGATCTGTAAAGTTCATCTTTATGTTGGGTATAGGCTGCATTCAATGTAGATAGCGTGGATCTGTAAAGTTCATCTTTATGTTGGGTATAGGCTGCATTCAATGTAGATAGCGTGGATCTGTAAAGTTCATCTTTATGTTGGGTATAGGCTGCATTCAATGTAGATAGCGTGGATCTGTAAAGTTCATCTTTATGTTGGGTATAGGCTGCATTCAATGTAGATAGCGTGGATCTGTAAAGTTCGTCTTTATGTTGGGTATAGGCTGCATTCAATGTAGATAGCGTGGATCTGTAAAGTTCATCTTTATGTTGGGTATAGGCTGCATTCAATGTAGATAGCGTGGATCTGTAAAGTTCGTCTTTATGTTGGGTATAGGCTGCATTCAATGTAGATAGCGTGGATCTGTAAAGTTCATCTTTATGTTGGGTATAGGCTGCATTCAATGTAGATAGCGTGGATCTGTAAAGTTCATCTTTATGTTGGGTATAGGCTGCATTCAATGTAGATAGCGTGGATCTGTAAAGTTCATCTTTATGTTGGGTATAGGCTGCATTCAATGTAGATAGCGTGGATCTGTAAAGTTCGTCTTTATGTTGGGTATAGGCTGCATTCAATGTAGATAGCGTGGATCTGTAAAGTTCATCTTTATGTTGGGTATAGGCTGCATTCAATGTAGATAGCGTGGATCTGTAAAGTTCGTCTTTATGTTGGGTATAGGCTGCATTCAATGTAGATAGCGTGGATCTGTAAAGTTCATCTTTATGTTGGGTATAGGCTGCATTCAATGTAGATAGCGTGGATCTGTAAAGTTCATCTTTATGTTGGGTATAGGCTGCATTCAATGTAGATAGCGTGGATCTGTAAAGTTCGTCTTTATGTTGGGTATAGGCTGCATTCAATGTAGATAGCGTGGATCTGTAAAGTTCGTCTTTATGTTGGGTATAGGCTGCATTCAATGTAGATAGCGTGGATCTGTAAAGTTCATCTTTATGTTGGGTATAGGCTGCATTCAATGTAGATAGCGTGGATCTGTAAAGTTCATCTTTATGTTGGGTATAGGCTGCATTCAATGTAGATAGCGTGGATCTGTAAAGTTCGTCTTTATGTTGGGTATAGGCTGCATTCAATGTAGATAGCGTGGATCTGTAAAGTTCATCTTTATGTTGGGTATAGGCTGCATTCAATGTAGATAGCGTGGATCTGTAAAGTTCGTCTTTATGTTGGGTATAGGCTGCATTCAATGTAGATAGCGTGGATCTGTAAAGTTCGTCTTTATGTTGGGTATAGGCTGCATTCAATGTAGATAGCGTGGATCTGTAAAGTTCATCTTTATGTTGGGTATAGGCTGCATTCAATGTAGATAGCGTGGATCTGTAAAGTTCATCTTTATGTTGGGTATAGGCTGCATTCAATGTAGATAGCGTGGATCTGTAAAGTTCGTCTTTATGTTGGGTATAGGCTGCATTCAATGTAGATAGCGTGGATCTGTAAAGTTCGTCTTTATGTTGGGTATAGGCTGCATTCAATGTAGATAGCGTGGATCTGTAAAGTTCATCTTTATGTTGGGTATAGGCTGCATTCAATGTAGATAGCGTGGATCTGTAAAGTTCATCTTTATGTTGGGTATAGGCTGCATTCAATGTAGATAGCGTGGATCTGTAAAGTTCATCTTTATGTTGGGTATAGGCTGCATTCAATGTAGATAGCGTGGATCTGTAAAGTTCGTCTTTATGTTGGGTATAGGCTGCATTCAATGTAGATAGCGTGGATCTGTAAAGTTCATCTTTATGTTGGGTATAGGCTGCATTCAATGTAGATAGCGTGGATCTGTAAAGTTCATCTTTATGTTGGGTATAGGCTGCATTCAATGTAGATAGCGTGGATCTGTAAAGTTCATCTTTATGTTGGGTATAGGCTGCATTCAATGTAGATAGCGTGGATCTGTAAAGTTCGTCTTTATGTTGGGTATAGGCTGCATTCAATGTAGATAGCGTGGATCTGTAAAGTTCATCTTTATGTTGGGTATAGGCTGCATTCAATGTAGATAGCGTGGATCTGTAAAGTTCATCTTTATGTTGGGTATAGGCTGCATTCAATGTAGATAGCGTGGATCTGTAAAGTTCGTCTTTATGTTGGGTATAGGCTGCATTCAATGTAGATAGCGTGGATCTGTAAAGTTCGTCTTTATGTTGGGTATAGGCTGCATTCAATGTAGATAGCGTGGATCTGTAAAGTTCATCTTTATGTTGGGTATAGGCTGCATTCAATGTAGATAGCGTGGATCTGTAAAGTTCATCTTTATGTTGGGTATAGGCTGCATTCAATGTAGATAGCGTGGATCTGTAAAGTTCGTCTTTATGTTGGGTATAGGCTGCATTCAATGTAGATAGCGTGGATCTGTAAAGTTCATCTTTATGTTGGGTATAGGCTGCATTCAATGTAGATAGCGTGGATCTGTAAAGTTCATCTTTATGTTGGGTATAGGCTGCATTCAATGTAGATAGCGTGGATCTGTAAAGTTCATCTTTATGTTGGGTATAGGCTGCATTCAATGTAGATAGCGTGGATCTGTAAAGTTCATCTTTATGTTGGGTATAGGCTGCATTCAATGTAGATAGCGTGGATCTGTAAAGTTCGTCTTTATGTTGGGTATAGGCTGCATTCAATGTAGATAGCGTGGATCTGTAAAGTTCATCTTTATGTTGGGTATAGGCTGCATTCAATGTAGATAGCGTGGATCTGTAAAGTTCATCTTTATGTTGGGTATAGGCTGCATTCAATGTAGATAGCGTGGATCTGTAAAGTTCGTCTTTATGTTGGGTATAGGCTGCATTCAATGTAGATAGCGTGGATCTGTAAAGTTCGTCTTTATGTTGGGTATAGGCTGCATTCAATGTAGATAGCGTGGATCTGTAAAGTTCATCTTTATGTTGGGTATAGGCTGCATTCAATGTAGATAGCGTGGATCTGTAAAGTTCATCTTTATGTTGGGTATAGGCTGCATTCAATGTAGATAGCGTGGATCTGTAAAGTTCATCTTTATGTTGGGTATAGGCTGCATTCAATGTAGATAGCGTGGATCTGTAAAGTTCGTCTTTATGTTGGGTATAGGCTGCATTCAATGTAGATAGCGTGGATCTGTAAAGTTCATCTTTATGTTGGGTATAGGCTGCATTCAATGTAGATAGCGTGGATCTGTAAAGTTCATCTTTATGTTGGGTATAGGCTGCATTCAATGTAGATAGCGTGGATCTGTAAAGTTCGTCTTTATGTTGGGTATAGGCTGCATTCAATGTAGATAGCGTGGATCTGTAAAGTTCATCTTTATGTTGGGTATAGGCTGCATTCAATGTAGATAGCGTGGATCTGTAAAGTTCATCTTTATGTTGGGTATAGGCTGCATTCAATGTAGATAGCGTGGATCTGTAAAGTTCATCTTTATGTTGGGTATAGGCTGCATTCAATGTAGATAGCGTGGATCTGTAAAGTTCGTCTTTATGTTGGGTATAGGCTGCATTCAATGTAGATAGCGTGGATCTGTAAAGTTCATCTTTATGTTGGGTATAGGCTGCATTCAATGTAGATAGCGTGGATCTGTAAAGTTCGTCTTTATGTTGGGTATAGGCTGCATTCAATGTAGATAGCGTGGATCTGTAAAGTTCATCTTTATGTTGGGTATAGGCTGCATTCAATGTAGATAGCGTGGATCTGTAAAGTTCATCTTTATGTTGGGTATAGGCTGCATTCAATGTAGATAGCGTGGATCTGTAAAGTTCATCTTTATGTTGGGTATAGGCTGCATTCAATGTAGATAGCGTGGATCTGTAAAGTTCATCTTTATGTTGGGTATAGGCTGCATTCAATGTAGATAGCGTGGATCTGTAAAGTTCATCTTTATGTTGGGTATAGGCTGCATTCAATGTAGATAGCGTGGATCTGTAAAGTTCATCTTTATGTTGGGTATAGGCTGCATTCAATGTAGATAGCGTGGATCTGTAAAGTTCATCTTTATGTTGGGTATAGGCTGCATTCAATGTAGATAGCGTGGATCTGTAAAGTTCATCTTTATGTTGGGTATAGGCTGCATTCAATGTAGATAGCGTGGATCTGTAAAGTTCATCTTTATGTTGGGTATAGGCTGCATTCAATGTAGATAGCGTGGATCTGTAAAGTTCATCTTTATGTTGGGTATAGGCTGCATTCAATGTAGATAGCGTGGATCTGTAAAGTTCATCTTTATGTTGGGTATAGGCTGCATTCAATGTAGATAGCGTGGATCTGTAAAGTTCATCTTTATGTTGGGTATAGGCTGCATTCAATGTAGATAGCGTGGATCTGTAAAGTTCATCTTTATGTTGGGTATAGGCTGCATTCAATGTAGATAGCGTGGATCTGTAAAGTTCATCTTTATGTTGGGTATAGGCTGCATTCAATGTAGATAGCGTGGATCTGTAAAGTTCATCTTTATGTTGGGTATAGGCTGCATTCAATGTAGATAGCGTGGATCTGTAAAGTTCATCTTTATGTTGGGTATAGGCTGCATTCAATGTAGATAGCGTGGATCTGTAAAGTTCATCTTTATGTTGGGTATAGGCTGCATTCAATGTAGATAGCGTGGATCTGTAAAGTTCATCTTTATGTTGGGTATAGGCTGCATTCAATGTAGATAGCGTGGATCTGTAAAGTTCATCTTTATGTTGGGTATAGGCTGCATTCAATGTAGATAGCGTGGATCTGTAAAGTTCATCTTTATGTTGGGTATAGGCTGCATTCAATGTAGATAGCGTGGATCTGTAAAGTTCATCTTTATGTTGGGTATAGGCTGCATTCAATGTAGATAGCGTGGATCTGTAAAGTTCATCTTTATGTTGGGTATAGGCTGCATTCAATGTAGATAGCGTGGATCTGTAAAGTTCATCTTTATGTTGGGTATAGGCTGCATTCAATGTAGATAGCGTGGATCTGTAAAGTTCATCTTTATGTTGGGTATAGGCTGCATTCAATGTAGATAGCGTGGATCTGTAAAGTTCATCTTTATGTTGGGTATAGGCTGCATTCAATGTAGATAGCGTGGATCTGTAAAGTTCATCTTTATGTTGGGTATAGGCTGCATTCAATGTAGATAGCGTGGATCTGTAAAGTTCATCTTTATGTTGGGTATAGGCTGCATTCAATGTAGATAGCGTGGATCTGTAAAGTTCATCTTTATGTTGGGTATAGGCTGCATTCAATGTAGATAGCGTGGATCTGTCTGTTTATTGGATTTGACATTTTACGGCTGCATGAAATGTAAAATATCTGGGACTGAAAACCCTCCCAGTGTCGCTGAGTGACATGAGTTTATATTCTTATTTACTGTGATTATTGCGCTTTCCTCGCATGCCTGGCAGACCCTCTGGTTGGTTTAGTTGACTCGCAAAAGAGAGATATGACTCTCTAGCTAGACATATCTCTCTTTTGCGAGTCAACTTCTACCTCCACATTCGGTCCGGGTATTGTTCGAAGTTCCCCGGACTGTGAGTATTGTCCGAAGTAGCCTCGAACTGTGGTTCAGCCACGCGCAGGCCTCCGTAGGGAAATCATATCGCGTAATGTATCTGATAGAGTTTGATAACTCTTGGAAGAGTTGTACGATCGCGACGGATAAACTAAACAGGGCACGCACCAACTTCTATAATCAGCTTTGTGATTCGGGTAAATTCATTTTTTCATTTTTTTCATTTACATCTTTAAAACTTTTATTAAAGCGGTCCATTGCTATGATAGTCTTCATAATACATATTACAGGGGTATGATTCTCGTGCATTCGATATCCGTATACCGAATGCGCGAGAATCATATCCCAGCGTGTCGATTCTCGCGCCTTCGATATACGATATTTACATCTATATCGAGTGATTTCGTATGGGAACCTGTCAACATTGGTCTCGATATCCGTATATCGAAGGCGCGAGAATCGACCCGCTGGTCCTTGTGGGGCTATTTGAGATTTGGTATCGATCGTATGGTAAAACATCCCTACTCGGTAATGAACTCAGTAATATCACTATATATAATCCATGAGTAGAATGGAGTAAACTACGTTTCGTAGTCTATTGACACAAGTCGGCATCAGCGGATGGAGAAAAATAATAATAATAATTTGAGGAATCGATGCTATTGAAGTGTGGCTCATTAAAGGCTTCGGTATCGCCCTTTGAATACGAAGCAACTGAAATTGCTTTCCTACTTTCTTCTTTGCGTCAGAAATTGCTTGGAAACGATATTTCGTAATAGTTCTCTTTCAGAGATGATTGTGTTGGTTGTTTCAGTTCTTCAATTACCTTCCTTTGATACACTGCTGTTGAACTGAGTATTGTTACGGACGATGTAATTTTGGAACCCTCAGTGCGCGGATCTGACTCGTTTTCCCCCCGCAACGATAGTCTATAATATCTACCAATATAGTAACTGAAATGTTCACTACATCACTCGTTTAAACTCCAAATTAAAGCCGTTCGCTGCTCTAAAGATAGTAATGTATCAAGTTGTAATAGGTCATACTCGTAAAGCGAAGCGAGAAAGTATAAGTATAACTATGAACAATTAACAGTGTTCTCCTGAATCCACTCCTTCATAACAGTATTAAGTGAACACGTCTCAGCTCGTTTCGTATCGGCGGCGACGAGACGAGACTGTTTGCGAACCACACCAACAACTTGATTAAGGAATTAATTAATCAGATAATACCTACCAAGGGCACAGAATTGGAGGAAATAAAGTCGGAACAATGGCGATAATGATGACCACTTGTTTATGATATTACCGAGTATTGTTTAGCAACAACATACATATCGTCATGCGTTTTCCGACATTCGGTCGACATGAGTCTTTATTTCTCTTGTTGTACTCGTTTAGGCTATCAATATAAAAAATAACACTTTCTATATAGGATGGGGAGTCGGAGACATAGATGTACGGTTACATAATAATAAACATTTTACATTAGTCAAGATATTAAGGATTTTTTCCGTAGTGACCTTACAGGAACTATAAACTCTGTGCCCAAGGTGCTCTCAGACACTGTAATCAAATGAGCGTAGATCTTGACGTGTCGAATATTAAACGTTGATTGCGCATGTTTCAAACTAACAAACCAACTACGAAGTTGCTGGAAGAAGTGAATTATCCCGGTGTGTGTCACGTCGCTGAGTTAACTCGATCAGTGCGGTGGACTATTGAGTTAGTAACCGCTTCCGCTGTGAGATTTAATATCTGAATCTAGTTAGCACTCTGTTCTAGGCTCTAGAACCGTGTTAGCAGAAAACTAAGGTAAAAATTGTAACTGGAATTTAACATATGCAGGCGTGCGATACATGCCTCCTTCCCATGAGGGGTGGAAGAGGTCAATTGTGCTCACAGATAGTCGTGTGAAACTATAATATTGAATCATGAAATATGCAACTTTAAGACCGACGATTCTTATAAAGGAGAACTATCTCCAAAGAGAGATTTCTTCCAGCAAACCAGGCATGATAGGAAAATTAATACTGAAAGGGTAGGTAGGGTAATCTCATAAAGAAATCTCTAATTAAGAAACGGAGATTACATGACAAACGACTACGCCTTGAGTCCTTTAAAAGCCGTACCTAAAGAAGCGTAAAGTATGAACATCTAAAAACCTCATTACGAAATAACGAACGGAGAAAGTTACTGAAACGACCTTTAACTTGTCCAAGTAACAAATGTTGTTGGCAAGATTACTTCACAAGCTACAATAATAATAAATCATAACAATCATTCAATGAACGAGCAACAGCGAAACTCTAAGGAAACAACTGAACAACGAGAGTCTATCTAGAGTTTGAAATTAGTGCCTAAAACATTCAACCAGAATAAAAAACATCTCATGTGTAGTTGGAACGGAAAACTGTATTTTTCACGATCGCTTATATCGATAATTATAATATGTCTTCAAAGATTAGAACTGATAACTGTTACAAGATGATACTTAACGTAATTCGTCAGTAGTTCAATACTAATTTCTGCGGGACCACTCCAGTGCCACAGGCTCTTGTATTAGAGAGCTTCTTCTGAATATTTGAGGATGAATTCCCGACATACAAAAGCTGTTTGAAAAGTGTCCAATTACGAAGAAACAGCGAGTTTAACTTGACCCCTGAGAGCTTTTTGCGAGACACATTTTTGTATAATAAATTAGGCTAACAGGATCAAGCTCACCACTAAGACAATTATATTTAAACCTTGGTTTCTCCATAACTGCGTCGATGGGCTAGCCCCTCCCTGCTACGCAACATTAATTAAGCCACCATGGTGCACCGTGCACGTACGGGAAAAGTCGTGACGCTATATGCGAGAACTGTCTCCGTATTTTATATAAATGTGCAATAAATCATCTACTTGGTATTCGTAGTTCTTTGACACCGAAATATATACGCGTGTAGCACCGTACACGTGTTAGAAGTAAAACTTCTGTAGCTAGATCATTAAGTGGTACCTATACTATACACCTATACCTACCTATACTAAAAGAGATTTAAATTTCCAATTTTGAGATCCAATCTCTGCTTCAAGTTACTTTTAAGTTTCAGACGTCCGATTATTTGAAATTATTTTATACTTGTACTTACTTTTAATACGTCATGTCATTTATTTCCCACCATTCCTTATCTACAATTTGTCGCGCTCGTGATGATATACTTAACTCATTCAATAGTGTCACTACTATTTGCATCTCGCTCAGATTATATACCATCTGACGTCACGTCTTTAAGCCGTCTCGCTCAAATGTATGCATTGCTTTGCTTGTTTTAGAAATCCATATCGACCCGTGTGACATTGATGAAACTCTTTTCTTACAAACTGTATGGATCGCATCGCACAGCTGTCAAACATAAGTTCCGGTTCCAACAAAGAGGTTTTTTGTTTGTCCCAGCCAGCGGCGGCGGCGGCGGCGCCATCTTGGCCATACCGGAAATCAAGAACTCGTGGAAGAATGCTTAATATAATTTTTATTTGTTAACGTTTCATCAGGTTTTTCTCTCACTAATTAACATTCTTTATTGTACGAATGTATTATTATCTTATCTGATTAGTTAAAAACCGTATTGAAAATAGTTGCGGTTTTAAAAGTCTTCAGCCGACCCTGACGTCACCGATTCCAATTTCCGTTACATTTCTTAGCCACTCGTGATAGCACCCGGCTAGTATCAATTGAAAAGCAAATATATGAATAACCCACAGTTGAGAGGTTAAATAAATTTTACCCCCGTGCCCCAAGAAGTTTTACTTCAAAAACCCATATTTTCATACAAGACCCTGTTTCATACAACTGAGCGACTCTCGAAGTTTTGTAGAAAATTAAAACCACAAAAAGGCGGCGGCAACTCTCTCATGAAACCGCCCTGCACGGCACACTCTCCATTTAATTACTTTATTCCGCGAAGAATGGAGTAAACATGCCGATTTTACTGCCCCGCCACATATTCAAATAAGCAGTTTACGATAGACTGGTGTAATAAGGGTGTTATAAATCGCGGTGTAATGGCCGCCGGGTATAAACTTTCAAAATAAAAGCGACCGCAAGTGCTCTTTAATCTTATTACTGAATCTCGGCTGCGGCCGGCGTGCAGATTAGAAGGGGATATAATAGAAACGTACTACAGGCACCTGCAAATACATTATGTATGTGCGTATGAATCTAAGATACTCGTTTTGGTTTTCAGAAATATTGTCTATACAAACTTCGGAGTCGGACGTACGAACAGTTCAGCTGAAATTGCTATAAATTGCTCAAGTCAGTATAAAAAAAACTTATAAGTAAAAACAAAATGACATTTGGTCGAAACTCCCGGCGCGCGAGTCCAACTCGTACTTCGCCGGTTTTATTTAATGGCTGCAAGTCATTATTATGTATCGGTGTAGCGGCAACAGAAATACACACTCTGTAAACATTTCAATCTCTCTTCCTATTATTGTTCATTCGGTGCCGCTGACGGCGATTCGTGGCTACTGATGTGCCGTTGCCGGCAACATTGCCATTTGTCCGGCAATATTGCCCCATTATGTATGGGCGCAATATTCCCGGCAACGGCGCATCAGTATTCGTGGCTACGTTTAGCAATGTCATTTAAAAGTCCATTTGCACCTGCATGCCGGATAATTATTCAATGTGGTAGCGAAATAACCACGCTGGGCTCATTTTGAATTCCGTTTCCGTTAAATAAGCACAGAGTGATGCTCATATTAAATATCTTTATGCTGTGACAAATGCTGAGGTTAAATACATTCTAAATCCACTAATCCACAGCAGTAGTATAAGTGCGAGTTATCATTATCATCCTTTTTGATCCTATCATATTATTTCCTTTATACTTTATTGCACAAAAAACGGATCGAACATGTACAAAGGCGAGCTTCTATATAATAAGAGATATCTTCCAGCATATGTGGATGGACAGGATTATTTTACAAACGGTAGACCTACAAGAACACAAAGATAAATAATAAACTATTACTAATAAAATATGCGTATAATTATATTTTAAAGAGTACACTGCAGGGCCTCTGTACCACTTATGGAAAAAAACAGATGCTTTGTTAAAATTATATGCGTATTTTTCATTTACCTAACAATTTTCTTTTAAAATATTTCGTTTCAAGAGACGAAATATGAATTTAATTTGCGTGTAACGGGACGGAGCGCTACGCGCTACGCCGTAGCAGTGACGTTACGGAGCTATTTACACGCAAACTTAACTTTACCGCTGAAACACGCCAATTTAACACTTATTTGCTTTACGCATTAGGGTTTCCGTATGAGAAAATATATTTGTACTGGGAAGCGAATATAGCTACCAGAGAATCTTGGGTAGAGAGCTCCAAATGAATTTGATGAATAAATAAATTGTCTTTTTATCGCTTTGTGAAAGGAAAGGTGTCTCTTTTACATATTATTATTAATAGAAAGTATATTGTTGTAAGTTATATATAGCTCATTTGTGGCAGTAGGGATATCAGGAATATAAGTCCTGTGCGGCGATGTATAAAGCATTCAATGGCTTGGGTTGGGCAGTATACTCGAAAAGAGTCTTTTGGTTATCAAAATGTTATCAGCCTACTGTAACGAGGGCACCCTTTGGGCTAGCTCAGCCTGGTTGCCTCGTTCACGTAAGACTTTTGTAAACCTACAATGAGCCTAAGTACCTCAATTTTAGGGAGCTATCTAGCTAACCTATTGGGAAACATTCAGGGAAACGACTGGTTACAAGACGGTAAGCCTAACTAGGTGCCGTAGCGTTTATTTACAATTACCATCGAGTGAAACTTAACTAATACAACAACAAAATTATACCTAATATATCGGATAATCCCTCTACACTACCCCTTTCATTTATTCGCATCAGTTACGGTATACGGATCCTATCTCCTATTTACGCGCGCGCTCCGCGATAGGGTAGGACTCCCTGCGACGATCAGGGGGTAACCATGAGACCGCCAGCAAAGAGGGGACTGATGGTGACAGGACTACCTAAACGACGACAAGGGCCGGAGCCCGGTGGCCGCCAGGATAGGTAGGTTCGGGAAGCCCAGCGACGATCAGGGTGGTTAGCCCTGGACCGCCGGAAGGGTTGAGGTAGGGAAAAGGGTGGTTGGATACTTCTCCATGACGATCAGGGGGTAACCATGAGACCGCCAAGTGAGAGGGCAGTTGACCGAGGCCGGAGCGTCCGCCAACAGACTGTGCCCGCGCGCAGCGGTTTATATACAGTCGGCGCACGGTGGGGCGGGCATGCAGTGGTCACTTGCATGCGGCGTGGTCGTGGTGCTGAGGTATGTAGCGGTCACGTGCTGGCCGCGTGGTCATGGTGATCACGTGCGGACGGTGTGATCGTTACAGTACAAAAAAAGCTCTATTTCCCTTTTCTTAAAATTATCTTGCAGTAATATCATCCTCACTACACATACCCCATTATAGCCAAGACGTCTTCAGTAACAGGTGTTCAAGAACATTTACTAAGAGCAGTTAGACCCGCCCGCATCGCTCCGTCGACGTAACAGCTCTATGTTATTACTTCGGGAGTAAGTTTTGAGTGTGCTAAAGTACTTGCGCGGTGGAATTGAGCCATTTGTTTAATTAGTTCGTGGAACTAAAGAATTATCTTGATTTTTTGTATGCAAGTGCAGAATTGACCAAATTATTTTAAAATCGCATTAACCCAATCTCTCTCAGAAGCACACCGCTCGAACGACCGAACAATGGCGAACTATTTTTAAATAAGATTTGTCGGCGAACCAGTTACGTCACAATTGCAGATTTTTAAGCCAATGAGATGAAAAAATATTAAATGGACCAAAGGAAAATTTTAGGTTTTATCATACATAGCATCACAGATTTTCGCATACGAGGTGGCAGAGGCAGAGTTGTGCCCACGTTTCAGCCGTATATCCAGTATTTCTATTTTTTAGTTCAAAAACATCAATACATATAGCTCGCCTTTGTACATGTTTTTTTCCAATATTAGGTGTCTTTTTTTCTGTGCAATAAAGTATAAAGTAAAGTGTACATATTGAGGTTAATCATGATCTTAACTCTAACGTTCTCCCATACGGAGTGGTAGCGGCACAACTGTGCCCACTTTTGGCCAGACATTCAATCAAACTCCATTCTAATATACTTGTGAAAGTAATTCTAAATAAACATCTTATCCCCACACGTCTGCAAGAGTTAAATCAGTTAAGTGGACCAATCCCGAAAGTTGTATTAGCTGAACTCTCGATTAGGGAGCTACAGCTACACACTTGTTAAGCCGGGACGCGTGCCACTGTAGTCCTGGCTAATCAAACGTTTGGGAGTTGATAACAATAGTGATGCTATTTAGTGTAAGATGTTATTCAAAGAAGTGGTGCTACATACAAATAGAAACAAAACACATTTTATTTTCGATGCACAAACAAAAACTCAGGTTGTGGCTGGCACGCCAAGGTCCTATGAAAAATTAAAACTTGGAAGTAAATGCTTAATTTTTGAGATCAATAAAGATCACTTCAAATATCTTCAAGTATAAAATAAACGGTTACACTTTTCTTTATCCAATTATCCCACCGTCTTGCTGTCACTTGAATCTCGCTTGGAAACTGTCCACTTCCAATCGTTTAGCTCAACAACTGATATCCTCAGGATTTAAGTTGCGTATGACCTTGGTCTGAGCGTATGACGTAACGTTACTTACAGAGCCAGTTGTCACCCCAAACCCCCAAACATAGTATTTCAGAACACATTCACAATACAGAGAGTTTACTGAAATAACCACCGACATTTGGAAACGGGTTTTTTGAAGTCTCCTTTGTGTCACCTGGAGGTGGGCTTCAAATGAATATTCCTTGTCAAATAAAATGACACATAACACGGTCACAAGTGAATTACTTAGTGAATTCATTGTGTGCATTGCAATGGCTGACTGTTGATTGTGTTTTGTGTAAGTGGTGCTCAATGAAATACCACCTAAATGCCTAACGCCGCAATTTCCCGAAAGAGAGAGTGTGATGTGATGTACGGTCGCCTGCGTCTAAAAGTATACGGGCAGGTCATACTAACGAGTGAATCCCGCTTATACTGCTTGTATACTTTAAGTATCTCTCTCGTAGCGACGCAGGCCAAGTAGACTTTGAAAACTAGCAAACCTTTTTTAATAGCTTTCAGAGCGTTTTATAAAGTGGACGATATGCCACCCCTGTACCACAACATCTTATGCCAGGACTTGTTTTTAAACGTCATGACAATTTTTCGGATCAGCTTAAATGGTTGTGGTAACCCCCCAGATCCTAAATGGACTATACGAGGCAAGGCAATTTCGCGAGTAAATATAAAAGACGTCGTCGTTGCCCTGCCTTGTGGG
>OY735263.1:12188827-12351608 GCA_963457715.1 Argyresthia albistria
GGTCGGGTCGGCTACTAGCCCAAGACCCCTCCCTCCACCAACCCGCACTGAGCCAGCGTGGTGGAGTATGGCTCACTCTTGTTCCGTACGAAACGGGACCCTATTACTAAGCCTCCGCTGTCCGTCTGTCTGTATGTCCGTCCGTCTGTCACCAGGCTGTATCTCATGAACCGTGATAGCTAGACAGTTGAAATTTTCACAGATGATGTATTTCTGTTTCCGCTATAACAACAAATACTGAAAAACAGATTATAATAAATATTAAAGGGGGCTCCCATACAACAGACATGATTTTTTTGCTGTTTTTATAGATAATGGTACGGAACACTTCGTGCGCGAGTCCGACTCGCACTTGGCCGGATTTTTACTTTTACATAATAGTGCTACTCAAAACAGACATACAGAAAACTTATAAAAGTACCTAGACCATGTACAAAGGCGAAATTATCTCTAACAAGAGATTTCTTCCAGCAAACCGGAAAGGGAAAGTATTTATTTTCTTTATTTATTTATTTACTTCGCTCTTTCAGGATTTAAGCGATCATGAAATATGTCTATTCTGGGTATCGGCGAGTGCTTGCTATGTACCTACAAAGAAGACAACAGCGACACAACGCCCGCCGGCTTCCGCGGTCTGGAGCCGCTGGGTCAGGTCGATTGGAAGACACCCAAATGAGTGAATCTGTGAGATAGACCCGTTTCATTCGGGGTCGAGCAAGCTTAGTATCTATCTTGTAGTACAGCATTTCCGACTACGCTCCGTCATTTCCATTCATCAGTTTTTTTTAGCAATGATACTCGTAATTCGACGTCGTGCAGATTACCGCCTCAACTCAAACTTAATTTAACGAATTAATTTACTTTTGACAGCTCCAAGGGGATTTTAGACCAGCAACAAGGAAAGTCGAAAGTAAAATAAATTATTGACCGAATACAGAAAATGTATCTACATCGACAATCAATACACTGTTCATATCCGACAGTATGTAACATCTGCAGGCGGTATCAGAGGTCACGTGTCTTAAACCCGCTAACCCCTCGCCCTCCCCCCATACCCGCCCGCGCCCGGAGGCAAATGGCGGGAAAAATTAGGTCTTTTCATCCAGTTCTATAGGCATCAGCAAGGTATTATACTTGTAAATGTATTTTGTCTGCAAAGCCAATGTGTGCGTTTCCGCCATTTGGATAAGTTAGGTACCTAATGAAAAGTCCATCTCTTCTGTGCCGTGACTAAGAGACGGAATTTTATGAGAAGGCTAAAGATCCTGAATTTAGGTAAGTTATTGAACGTTTCAGTAGCCTAATGGTTCCTAGGCAAATGATTAAAAATTATTCAAGTCTATACTAGCCTAACATTTCACGTACACAAATTCGCATTTCGACTAAGTTGACTCTTATTCTTCAAACCAAAAGGCAGACATTTAAAATGTCTGTACAGCATCGGGATTCGAACCGGCATCTCCTGTATGAGAAGCAAGCGAGAAACCCACTAGACCACGGAGCTCTTAAGTAAGGAGCTCCGGAGGTAAGCTAGCGAGATAATCTCGGATTACCCCAGTAACGAGCCGGATGTGACGTCAGGAATTAGTGCAAGATTCAAGTTATTGCAGAGAAACTTGCTCTACGTTTCCATAGGGAAAGTAGCGAAGCGATAACGATATCAAATTCTCAGTCAAAACGTCACCCTGTCTAAAATACGGGACCGATATACATTTTCCACAGGTGTCTATTTTTAACTGTGAAATTGATATTGTTGTACATACCCTCTATCGTTGTGAATTAACGCCACCTGCATGCAACACATCATTTTATAAAACCCTCTCATTTACTTACAATGTGATGCTTATCAATATCATCAGAAGATAAGTTTGGTGACCTTGAAAAACATTTTAGTTAAACCAAGGTGCTTCAACAAACGAAACTAAAAATTAAGCCCTTTTAGAATTCATATTAATATTTATCAAAATCATCCAATATTTAACAAACGAAACTAAAAATTAAGCCCTTTTAGAATTCATATTAATATTTATCAAAATCATCCAATATTTAACAAACGAAACTAAAAATTAAGCCCTTTTAGAATTCATATCAATATTTAACAAAATCATCCAATGTTTTCCAAGATCAGCAGACTTATTCTTTGTGGAATACTGTAGTCTATTTGTCCACTTGTGTGAAACAAAAATTATTTTACTCATACTTCGTCGATACTACCGTCGATACTACCGTCGATACTACCGTCGATACTATGAGGTAAGTTTGTGAATGCCTCATCCTACTTCGACTCGAGTTTCTCAGTCGCCAGGTATTCTTTTGCTCTACGAACTTCTATCCGAGCTCATGATCTTATAGTTTAATCAAGAAATAGTTCGTCGCCCGCAGCCTTTCTCTGTTCTTTATCCTTTGAGCTTTAGCTTTGTAGTCGAAATCAACTTTTTGTTCTGACATTCTCGATTAGTGAATTCCTGGGGAACGATTCTCACGCATTCGGTATACGGATATCGACGCCCATATCGAGCGTTTCCCATACAAAATCACTCGATATAGGTGTCGATATCCGAATATCGAATGCGTGAAAATCTTACCCTGTGTGATCCAATCAGTATGATATTTTATGTGCTACATGTACCCCTATAATTACTCTAGTGAGAGGCACAGGTATTTATACGAATATGAGTAAGACTGAGCTATACTCTATGACGCTGGCTCAGTTCAGGTTGATGGAGGGGTTTATCACGACTACACTACCAAATGTTGCTAAGATCGATAATGTACTTACAATAAATTATCTCATTGGTACACGCTTAGCACCGGTTTGGAACCTACATCAGCTGCATGAGAAACAAGCGTGAAGCCCACTAGACCACGGAACTCTCTATATTTGCCAGCCCCTATCCAAAATGTTACTTCGAGAACTAGTAGCACACGCTTGCAACTCTTGTCTGAACACAAAGTGTTATTACTCAAATACACTGCAACTTAAATATCATACCGTCTTTTCCCCGAAAGACAGACTCAGCGCCAACATGACTATGAGTGTCAGTCAAATTGTGAGTTGGCATTCGTGCATCTGGGTTGTAACTTACAATGACATGAGTCAAGAATCCAGCTCAACGGCGCATAGTAAATCTAGGGTCGTGCTAGAACACTAATCTGCCTCTAGTCTGCACTGGGTGGCGATTCTGATTGTTACTTGTAACTTTACCTGCAGTCTATTGTGGATGGTCTCCCATTGCGTTTAGTATCTACATCAGTATGTAAAGAATACAAAGGTTCTTATGAATTTTAATATAGCGATGAGGTTATCTTCATCATCATCATCGACAACCAATTTCCTCACTGGGACAATCGAGGTTTACCCCGTGATATTTGTAATATCTTCGACTCATCTAGCTGTTAACACCCACGCTTCTTTTTCCCTCTTTCAGCCATCGTCGTTCGATGATGTCATAAGTTCTCCTTATTGCAGAGTCAGGCTAACCTCGTGTCTTCGATTTGAAATTGTGTCTAGGTACACACATACCCAGAGTCGGGAGTCTAGAGTTAGGCACTCAGTAGAGTCTTGACGTTTATATTCGACTTGTTATTTTCCAATTAGGTGCGAGTGTAAGGCGAGCCCCCATATTTCCGGTTCCGGTTCGGAGGAGCTTTGGTCGTTAGTGCAGCTATCTGGTATCGAGTGCTTGGGAAAGCTCCAGGGGGCTACTACTATTTGTGTAACTTATTTGACGAACTATTCAAGTGACTCTGAGGCCGGCCACATACAGCCGGAATTCTTCCGATTCGGAATTCCGAAGCGGAATTCAATGCCATACGAATCCGCGAAAATTCGGAACGGAAAATTTCCGTATGTATGTGGTAGATTTGTATGAGCTTACTGCGTTCGGGATAATTCCGTTACGGAATTCCGGCCGTATGTGGCCGGCCTGACTCTAAACAAAGCGATTGATGTGGATTTTCGTCGTCGTCGTCGGCGTAAACGTGTGACGTACTTCAGTGTGCTGACGCACACACACATACAAGCACACACGCGTGTGGACGCGTTGTGGTTCCACTGTGTGGACGGAAAATCCAAATCCACATCCCCGAAGATGACCCAGTTGTAAACCTAGCCTCCATTGTCTGGAAGATCCTGTATGACATATGATTTATTGTAATAAAATAGTTGAATACTTGATATTAAATAGTCTACGGCCCTCTATTTTCAACCTACCCCATCGAGATAAAGTTCGAAACCTATGAAAAAACAAAACAAAATATATGGGTATTTTGTGAACGTTGGACGAGTTAGTAGTTAAGTGTAAACTTTTATACAGCAAACGTATGTACAAGTGAGCTCGTCGAATTTATCCAATCTTGACAGATTCGTGTGAATGCGAGTAGTCGCCTGCAGTCACTAACTACCGGAGAACTTGCTGCAAGTGTTTTACGGAATACGAGATAGAGCAGGATTTATTTATTTATGAAATCGACTCAAGAAACATAGAACAAAAACATATATTTAAAAAAAGAGAGAATAACCGGCCAAGTGCGAGTCGGACTCGCGCACGAAGGGTTCCGTACCATTATCTATAAAAAACCGCAAAAAAATAAAAAATGTATGGGAGCCCCCCTAAATATTATTTTAATTTTAATTTAATTATTTATTTTTTAAGTAAATAATATACTCAATATATTGTGAACATTTTAAGCGTCTACCTGCTACCATTATCAATATCGAGCAAAAATGAGCAAAAAAATCACGTTTGTTGTATGGGAGCCCCCCTTAATATTAAATTTCTTTTGATTTTTATTTGTATTTGTTGTTATAGCGGCAACAAAAATACATCATCTGTGTAAATTTCAACTGTCTAGCTACCACGGTTCATGAGATACAGACTGGTGACAGACAGACGGACGGACGGACGGACGGACGGACAGACAGCGAAGTCTCAGTAATAGGGTCCCGTTTGGCACCCTTCGGGTACGGAACCCTAAAAAGTATACCTATATACAGGTATTTTATACTTAAAAGAAGGCTTCAGCCTACACAATGTAAATGTCTCTGTTAAACAATAAACTTTTTTTTTTTTTATATGTATACTACGTTTAATAAAAACTGAACTGAATCGTTACTACATTTTAATTTGGTGCCATAGGGCCAGTGTTGGATCGGAACATGCATCGTTTTCGCTTGTTCTTTACCCAAAACACACTTTTAAAGCTAAGAATAAAACTAAATAATTAAAATGAATTTTACTATGATTTGTCACGTGAGAACTAAGATACGTCATAAATTAATGGATTCGCAACTATTACAACTATTATTCCTTTAAAGGTTCCTTGTCGTACACAATTGCGTACGCAATATTTTGAACACCAGACTTATTTAAACAATAAGAACCATTGTGTACCGCGTTTTTAATTAACCCTTAATTTATGGTCGTGTCTGTTGTGAAATAATCTTATTAGCCTCTTACGTCTGTCCTTAGGAGTTTAATCTAGATAAAAGGTACACTACGGTACAATTTATTTTTTAAACCGTCATCGTACATTTAATTCATATAATGTAGGGTTGTAGCGTGGGGCTTGTTCAAGAACACATTAATTAATAATTAATAAATGGCGGCAGGTACAGGATTAGCATAAAGCAATCATTAATAAAGCCGAGGATTAAACTTCAATGGAGCGACTTTTGTAAAGTAATTAAAAAAGCCTCATGTGAATTTTACAAGCTTTTTTGAGCCGCCCTTTAATTACTCGCTCCATTATCGAAATTCTAATATCAATAATTGTATTGTACCTAACATTCTAAAGTACATAATTACAAAATCTTTTTTACATTTCTTTTTGCAAACATAAAATATACATTTCCGTATTTACATATATTACAGTAATAATTTATAATTATATATACATAGAGTCACGCCTTTCCGTATACGGGGTGGCCAAGGCACAGTTGGACCCACCACGTATACGGGGTGGCCAAGGCACAGTTGGACCCACCACGTATACGGGGTGGCCAAGGCACAGTTGGACCCACCACGTATACGGGGTGGCCAAGGCACAGTTGGACCCACCACGTATACGGGGTGGCCAAGGCACAGTTGGACCCACCACGTATACGGGGTGGCCAAGGCACAGTTGGACCCACCACGTATACGGGGTGGCCAAGGCACAGTTGGACCCGCCACGTTTAGACAGTTATTCAATACTTCTAATGCCTATCACCGCAACTATCGTGTAAGGAAAGGATTCCTCACAATGTTTTTCATCACCGTTAGAATAAGAAGGTACGCATAATGTATACTTAAACAAGAAGAACGGGAAACTGTACACTTATTACTGAATAAACGATTATTATTATATATTATTTATTATTATTATTAAGATTATTTATCTTATTGGTATATAGCCAGCACCGGAATCCGAACCTGCATCTCCTGAAGGAGAATCATGTGTAAAACTCAATAGACCACGAAGAAATTCCACATAAGTATATTGGATCTCGTATTGTCTCGAATATTGTAAGAAAGAAACGAAAGAAAACTATGTAACCTTTTGCAGAATTCTTAGTTTAATAGGTATCAGCTTGGTAAACAAACAGTGAAGTGGAGAGGCAGATCAAATTCCATTATTTCCTTATGTTATTTCGTATAAGGAACCTACATCAGGCTTTGGGCGGGCGGCGAGTTAGGGCGGGGTCGGGTCGCTTTCAATAATAAACAGAAACGAATCGGTAACAACGGATAGAGGACACCATCGGTACTATTCGGTACATGTATAGGTACAGTATCATTCATACACATCTAACCCATATGGACTTATGCCATTATATCTACGTGCATACAGTTTTAATATGTATAATGATTTCCATTTACACAGTAGGTAGGTACATAGTAGGTAGGTACATAAATATGGGTTTAGTATATTTGACGTTTGTTCTGAAAATCGAAATAATAATAATAGCCACACATAAGTGATACCGAAAACTTGAAAAGAAATATACCAAAAACTATGAAATATCTACTTGTTTTGATATCAGAATATCACCCGAAATACGAGTATGTCATGTGGAGTGGAGAGGCCCTTGAGACAGATATATTCGGTGCTTAGTCTAGTCTGGGGTCTAGACTACTAGAATGCTTGATATTATTAAAATAGATAGAGATTTTAAAAGTTACGCATCGAAAAAACTTTGATATCGTTATCGTATGATCTTTTTAAAGAAGAAAGAGTTCGTCATCATCACCACGTTCAGCCCACATTGGCCCACTGCACAGTGGTTCCGCGCCCTAAGAGTGGCGGTCATAGGGTTTCGCGATAGTAATGACTGTCTCTATCAATGCTAATTATTATTATTATGTTTTTTTTTTTTATACTTTAGGTTATAATACAATATAAACAAAACAAATTAATATTAAAAACTTATTTTATTTAAAAAATAATGCACTTATTATACTTGCGAAAAGAATTGAAACTTAATAACTATTAATCTCAAATTTTATATTACAAAGTAAGTACCACCTAACTATCATCTAACTACAAACACAGAAATAGACAAAAAATATATTTAAATATTAACAGTTACATAATAGGACTTATATCTAAAATAATATTAATCTAGTGTTTATTATGTATTATTCTATACCGACAACAAATTAAATACCTCTTTTGTCAGAATAGACTTCTTCTGTGGTAACCGTCTTATACCAGATATATAAGGATCTGAATTTAGGAGAAGTCTGTGTATCAAGTCGGTTTTTGTGACAACCCGAGACATTTTCCTCGTGTTGTCACGCCTAAATTGTTTTACTAATTTATTGCAAGATTTGGCGGCCTCTTCCGAGAGCTCACCTATTGACTATAATGAGTGTTCAATTACTTCCGACCCATGAATGAGGACCTTATGTACAGACGAGGGCAAGTTATACCATGGATAGGTAGCAACAAGCTTACGTGCTGTGTCTAAAGAATATTCTTTAAAAGCGCTATTAGTTTTGTATCACGAATCGACGAAAGACACTGCAGCAAATTATGACATCAATCAATAAGATTTATATCTAATCCAGTTATTTCCGCTGAAATAGATGAATTAGAAAAAACCTTCTGGCAGTATTTCCGTCGTTGGATATGCCACTTCCTCCACTTCGCGGTTTGTCGACTATTAGATCAAGTCATTGCCTAAACTGTTGCTGGACATGTTGTTTTTTCTGTGAAAGAAGAGCTTTACCGTATGTACAAAGAATCGGATATACGACTAAACTTGTACAAAGATTAGAAACTCTTTTTTCCAAGTCATCAGCAATCAAATTCTCAACATTCTCGCAGCAATTGTATCAGGGCTTGAAAAACTCGACGCCACCGCTCCAGTTCAGATTTGCTGTCTTAAATATACAGCCAAGTATCTAGTAGAAGCATTCTTTTGAAAGAACACAATTAATACTAGTTCCTAAAACAAAACAAGAAAAAGTTAAACGCGAATCAAAATACAATAAATATTTCGTAGCACGTGCTACGTGCCCAGGCGCGCGGCGTAGACCCTGGCTGCCCCTCACATCTGCAACTATTCGCAAATAAATGTTTAAAGGCCTAGTAGTAGACGTTTCAACCTATATTTTTATACTAAATTTAATGGCACAAGTAGATACAAACATAAGTAAAAGCTTCAACATAAAAAATATACAGAAATAAATACGTAAGAAATGCTACGGCGGCGTAGCACTCTTTTTAAAAAACAATAGTAGATTAAAAATGCAAAATAGTGAAGTAAAATAATAATACATACCTGTAACTTGAATGTCCATTGCAAAATAACAAGTTACACACAAGTTGGATCTTGAACACACGCGTCGCGTCTTCGGCTAATTTAAGGCGCCCGTCCAGCTAAAATGCCCAACAGATTGAGTTATTCCAGCAGATTGAGACACTTTCTGAATCCAGAAAAAATATATGTTATAAAATAGTCCCTTACCTAAAAATTTAGTGTTTGAAAAGATCATAATGTCATCATAAAGTATATGAAAAAAAATATAAACGAATAGTCCTTTTTCACCTAAATCGAGTTATTCCAGCAGTTCTACGAGGAATATTGGTTTGATTCTTGTGTCTAAAAATAGGTAATCGAAATATCTTAAAGTTTAGTGTTTAACATTTTAGAATTAATCGGCGATTTCGAATCAATCTTCATTTTATCACTTGCGCTGAAATAAATTGCATGCGGGTATGCGCGAAGGCGACGGGAGGCATTACCGCTTAGGCTCTCGAAGGGAGAGGTTGTGTCGCTCGTCTCAATAAAAGTCAGTCATAAAATAATTGCTACGCGGCATCGTCATGGCATAATAAAATACGGTTTTTCCTCCTCAAAAGTAGCCAAGGCCTAAAAAATTTATGGGATTCGTCTTGATACTCCTGAAAATTGGTAGTACGGTGTCTTACTGGTAGTCAGTAGGATTGAAATAGTAGTTTATGAAACTGTTCCATAATGAGGGGTATTAAAACACGAGTGGGTGTTTTTGATAGTATCCCACGAGAGTTTTAAACCTAGTTATGTGTAGTTTCACACCATGTTTAGTTCATACACTATTTATCTACTCTCATACTCATCTCATTAGGTTCGTTGTGACAAGTCCTTTAGGAATATGGTGCCATCGAGCTAATCTGAATTTGGAGTTCATTTTGTAATATGGGTATGGTTTTCGAGGTATTTTAGGGTTCTAGTGACGAATTAGGGGTCCATTTTGCATTTCCAGATGGCTGCCGAGCCAAATTTCTATTTTGCAATATGGGTATGGCGTAGTATCGGGTATAAGCTTACTTTTTGTTTCAATTATTCATAATAACTCGTGTATATACTCATGATAAGCATAATGATATTGTGATGCGGAACTGATAATGAAGACCACATATGGCCACCAGACCTGCTCAATACTAGGTACAAATACAATGCGTGGCTGACAGGCAGGCAACGCATAGCCTAAACCGGTGGACCTAGAGCCA
Organism: Argyresthia albistria; assembly: GCA_963457715.1. Taxonomy (NCBI): domain Eukaryota; kingdom Metazoa; phylum Arthropoda; class Insecta; order Lepidoptera; family Argyresthiidae; genus Argyresthia; species Argyresthia albistria. The sequence goes on from OY735263.1 coordinate 12,198,806, forward strand.
TGAAACTTTGTACAGAGGTTCCTGAGTAGCGTGGGGTAGCACTGAGATGGGATTTGACAAAATAATTCCCCAATTGGGGATTAGGAGTTACAGTTTGTATTAAACTCAATCTAATCAAATAGGGTTTGTGGAAGTCGGTTTTTTCTAAAGTTTACTTTTTGTTTCAATTATTATTCCAAATTACCTGCACAATCAATACAACGTAAATGCCCGCACGATCATACGCCAATATTCGAATCAGTTCTTAGTATCAGCAATGGCTCGGATTGTTATCGTTTTGGGCCAGCACTGAGTAACACAAGTGATCCAAGTTCGATCCTCACAGACATTATCACTTTTTCATTCTTTGCTCATCGTTGTCTGAGTGCTGCCGTCTCTATATCAGCGGAGATCAGAAGAAACTTTATAAGGTTGACAGTGGCGCCCCTGAATGAACAACATGTGCTATGCCTGCCAAGCCGAGATAAAAGTTGATAAAAAAAGTCGCCGCCATCTTGAACATTTTTGTTACTCAACCGATTTGCTTCAAAATCGATATCTGAGGATGCGGTTGGAATCCAATCATGATTCTGAAGTCAAATATTAAAAAAAGTCGCCGCCATCTTGAACTTTTTTGGTACTCAACCGATTTGCTTCAAAATCGATATCTGAGGATGCGGTTGGAGTCCAATCATGATTCTGAAGTCAAATATAAAAAAAGTCGCCGCCATCTTGAACTTTTTTGTTACTGAACCGATTTGCTTCAAAATCGATATCAGAGGATGCGGTTGGAGTACAATCATGATTCTGAAGTCAAATATTAAAAAAAGTCGCCGCCATCTTGAACTTTTTTGTTACTCAACCGATTTGCTTCAAAATCGATATCTGAGGATGCGGTTGGAGTCCAATCATGATTCTGAAGTCAAATATTAAAAAAAGTCGCCGCCATCTTGAACTTTTTTGTTACTCAACCGATTTGCTTCAAAATCGATATCTGAGGATGCGGTTGGAGTCCAATCATGATTCTGAAGTCAAATATTAAAAAAAGTCGCCGCCATCTTGAACTTTTTTGTTACTCAACCGATTTGCTTCAAAATCGATATCTGAGGATCCGGTTGGAGTCCAATCATGAATCTGAAGTCAAATATTAAAAAAAGTCGCCGCCATCTTGAACTTTTTTGTCACTCAACCGATTTGCTTCAAAATCGATATCTGAGGATGCGGTTGGAATACAATCATGATTCTGAAGTGAAATATTAAAAAAGTCGCCGCCATCTTGAACTTTTTTGTTACTGAACCAATTTGCTTCAAAATCGATATCTGAGGATGCGGTTGGAGTACAATCATGATTCTGAAGTCAAATATCAAAAAAGTCGCCGCCATCTTGAACTTTTTTGTTACCGAACCGATTTGCTTTAAAATCGATATCAGAGGATGCGGTTGGAGTACAATCATGATTCTGAAGTCAAATATTAAAAAAAAGTCGCCGCCATCTTGAACTTTTTTGTCACTCAACCGATTTGCTTCAAAATCGATATCTGAGGATGCGGTTGGAATCCAATCATGATTCTGAAGTCAAATATAAAAAAAGTCGCCGCCATCTTGAACTTTTTTGTTACTGAACCAATTTGCTTCAAAATCGATATCTGAGGATGCGGTTGGAGTACAATCATGATTCTGAAGTCAAATATTAAAAAAGTTGCCGCCATCTTGAACTTTTTTGTTACTCAACCGATTTGCTTCAAAATCGATATCTGAGGATCCGGTTGGAGTCCAATCATGATTCTGAAGTCAAATATTAAAAAAGTCGCCGCCATCTTGAACTTTTTTGTCACTCAACCGATTTGCTTCAAAATCGATATCTGAGGATGCGGTTGGAATCCAATCATGATTCTGAAGTCAAATATTAAAAAAGTCGTCGCCATCTTGAACTTTTTTGTTACTGAACCAATTTGCTTCAAAATCGATATCTGAGGATGCGGTTGAAATCATGATTCTGAAGTCAAATATTAAAAAAAGTCGCCGCCATCTTGAACTTTTTTGTCACTCAACCGATTTGCTTCAAAATCGACACAATTTTTCAACACGCAATGAACTGCAACCAACGGAACTACTGGGGAATAAAAATTCCCATACCTACGTCAACACTGTTACCGTATGGGATTTTTTTTCCATACCGTAACAGTGTGGACGGCGGGGTGTGTACTACTGGGAATAAACGCGAATTCGTTCGTCACTAGAACCCTAAAATACCTCGAAAACCATAACCATATTGCAAAATAGAAATTTGGCTCGGTGACCATCTTGAAGCAAAATGGACCCCTAATTCGCCACAAGAACCCTAAAATACCTCGAAATCTATACCAATATTGCAAAATTAAAATTTGGCGCAGTGGCCATCTTGAAATGCAAAATGGACTTTATATTCGTCACTAGAACCCCAAAATACCTCGAAAACCATACCCATATTGCGAAATTGAAATTTGGCGCGGTGGCCATCTTGAAATGCAAAATGGAGCCCTAATTCGTCACTAGAACCCTAAAATACCTCGAAAACCATACCCATATTGCAAAATAGAAATTTGGCGCAGCGGCCATCTTGAAATGCAAAATGGACTGTATATTCGTCACTAGAACCCCAAAATACCTCGAAAAACATACCCATATTGCAAAACAGAAATTTGGCGTGGGAGCCATCTTGAAATGCAAAATGGACCCCTAATTCGTCACTAGAACCCTAAAATATTTCGAAAACCATACCCATATTGCAAAATAGAAATTTGGCGCAGCGGCCATCTTGAAATGCAAAATGGACTGTATATTCGTCACGAGAACCCTAAAATACCTCGAAAACCATACCCATATTGCAAAATTTAAATTAGGCGCGGTGGCCATCTTCAAATGCGAAATGGACTCTATATTCTTCACTAGAACCCCAAAATACCTCGAAAACCATACCCATATTGCAAAACAGAAATTTGGCGCGGCAGCCATCTTGAAATGCAAAATGGACCCCTCATTCGTCACTAGAACCCTAAAATACCTCGAAAACCATACCCATATTACAAAACAGAAATTTGGCGTGGCAGCCATCTTGAAATGCAAAATGGACCCCTAATTCGTCACTAGAACCCTAAAATATTTCGAAAACCATACCCATATTGCAAAATAGAAATTTGGCGCAGCGGCCATCTTGAAATGCAAAATGGACTGTATATTCGTCACGAGAACCCTAAAATACCTCGAAAACCATACCCATATTGCAAAATTTAAATTAGGCGCGGTGGCCATCTTCAAATGCAAAATGGACTCTATATTCGTCACTAGAACCCCAAAATACCTCGAAAACCATACCCATATTGCAAAACAGAAATTTGGCGCGGCAGCCATCTTGAAATGCAAAATGGACCCCTAATTCGTCACTAGAACCCTAAAATACCTCGAAAACCATACCCATATTGCAAAACAGAAATTTGGCTCGGCAGCCATCTTCAAATGCAAAATGGACCCCTAATTCGTCACTAGAACCCTAAAATACCTCGAAAACCATACCCATATTGCAAAACAGAAATTTGGCGCGGCAGCCATCTTGAAATGCAAAATGGACCCCTAATTCGTCACTAGAACCCTAAAATACCTCGAAAACCATACCCATATTGCAAAATAGAAATTTGGCGCAGCGGCCATCTTGAAATGCAAAATGGACTGTATATTTGTCACTAGAACCCCAAAATACCTCGAAAAACATACCCATATTGCAAAACAGAAATTTGGCGTGGCAGCCATCTTGAAATGCAAAATGGACCCCTAATTCGTCACTAGAACCCTAAAATATTTCGAAAACCATACCCATATTGCAAAATAGAAATTTGGCGCAGCGGCCATCTTGAAATGCAAAATGGACTGTATATTCGTCACGAGAACCCTAAAATACCTCGAAAACCATACCCATATTGCAAAATAGAAATTTGGCGCAGCGGCCATCTTGAAATGCAAAATGGACTGTATATTCGTCACGAGAACCCTAAAATACCTCGAAAAACATACCCATATTGCAAAACAGAAATTTGGCGCGGCAGCCATCTTGAAATGCAAAATGGACCCCTAATTCGTCACTAGAACCCCAAAATACCTCGAAAACCATACCCACATTACAAAATTTAAATTAGGCGCTGGCCATCTTGAAATGCAAAATGGACTCTATATTCGTCACTAGAACCCCAAAATACCTCGAAAACCATACCCATATTGCAAAACAGAAATTTGGCGCGGCAGCCATCTTGAAATGCAAAATGGACCCCTAATTCGTCACTAGAACCCCAAAATACCTCGAAAACCATACCCATATTGCAAAATTTAATTTTGATATCACATAGCAATAGCTATAGCGGGGCTTAAAATACCAGTTTGAAGCCGGTGCGGCACAAAACTTCAAAATCTGACTTCAGAATCATGAATATACTCCAACCGCATCCTTAGATATCGATTTTGAAGCAAATCAGACCAATAATTAAAAAGTTCAAGATGGCGGTGACTTTTTTAAAATCTGACTTCAGAATTATGATTCGAATCTAACCGCATTCCTAGATATCGATTTTGAAACAAATCCGTCTACAGTCTATTCGTGATAAGAATGTTGTGAAATTAAAATTAAAATGGACAGGACACAACCGTCGCGTTTGAAAGTTTGCCTTCAACCGGTCACTGTGAACTTGGCTTGATAAGAGGAAACGATTTGATTGGTTACGGGGCGTGGCCATTATTAATCTGTGGCGTGGCTAAGCCGCCGGACAGTGATGACTCCACTTCATTCTTATCACGAATAGACTATAGTTACAAAAAGTTCAAGATGGCGGCAACTTTTTTCTAAATCTGACTACAGAATCATGATTGGACTCCAACCGCATCCTTAGAATCGATCTTGAAGCAAATCGGCCTAGTACATTACAAAAAAGATCAATATGGCGGCGACTTTTTTCAAAGTCTGACTTTAGAATCATAATTGTACTCCAACCAGATCTTCAGGTATCGATTTTGAAGCAAATCAGACCAGTAACGAAAATGTTCAAGATGGCGGCGACTTTTTGTCGGCGGCGATAAAAGTGTGTAGGAGGCGCCGCCACAGGAACGCCAACTTATACTTGCCACTCTGTTGCACGATTGTGAATAACAATCGCTAAGCCACTCGATTGTAGAAATCATTCAAAGTGTTCGAATAATCCTAAAACAATCGATAATCGAGGTAGTCGTGAAGCGTGAGCTGCGTGAGTGGTTTCATTCGTTTTGATATTCGATAGTTTTATGCTCATGTAAAAGTAAACTCTATGCTCTGAGAAAAAGTATCTAATTTTGTGTGGAAAATTCTATCAGAAAACCATCGAAATTCATGAATACTACCTAACTGAAACAACTACCTACCAAACGGAAACATTGTCACATGTTAGTTCTGGGTAACCAGTCATGAACTCTCTTAGCACATATCATAAGTTGCTCATCCTTATGAATATTAGATATAATCATCTAATAATTGAAACAAAAAGTAAACTTTAGAAAAAACCGACTTCCACAAACCCTATTTGATTAGATTGAGTTTAATACAAACTGTAACCCCTTATCCCCCCCCCTTGGGGAATTAATTTTGTCAAATCCCATATCAGTGCTACCCCACGCTACTAAGGAACCCCTGTACAAAGTTTCATGGCTCTAGGTCCACCGGTTTAGGCTATGCGTTGCCTGCCCGTCAGCCACGCATTGTATTTGTACCTAGTATTGAGCAGTTCTGGTGGCCATATTGGTCTTCATCAGCAGTTCCGCATCACAATATTATGCTTACCATGTGCATTTGCACGAGTTATTATGAAAAACACAAAAATCACTATAGGTCTGCCTATAATATTTGAAGAGTTCCCTCGATTTCTCCAGGATCCCATCATCAGATCCTGACCTGGTGTCAATGGGACCAATGGGAAGGTAAACCCTTTCAAACAAAAAAAAAATTTTCCAAATCGGTCCATCCGTTTAGGCGCTATCGGGGTGTAGACATAAAAAAAAAAAATATCCGGACGAATTGTAAACCTCCTCCTTTGGGAAGTCGGTTAAAAAGAACGCTGCAGTGGTAGGCGATTTACGCCAATTTGTCCATGCAGGTAAGGACGCTATTGCCATGCATATTCGCAATATCGAGGAGGAATAAGTGAAACACACACACTCACACACACTCACACTCACACACACTCACACACCCTCTCACCCTCGCACACACCATCTCACATACACACTCACCCTCGCACACACCCTCTCACATACACCCATTCAAACACACCCTCACACACTTCACTCATGTTACACGATACATAATATTCAATTATAGATACCTATCTATAAACATTATTCTAAACAAAATTGTCCATGAACACACGTTCATATAAGAATACTTATTTAATATTTGTCCACTTGTCTATCTGTTTAAGTTTCTCGATCTTAATTTATTTCTTGTATTTTTTGTGGATATCTGTTATTGGCTTTCATTCTGTATCTCTGCTCTTTGTAATTTGTTTGTCTATGTGCTGTTGATGTCCCAAATAAAATAAAATAAAATAAAATAAAATAAAAATTACCACATTCTTTTCCGCAAATTACACCAGTGTACCCATACATATAAGGAAGCTATTGCCATGCACCGCTCCATCGCCTCCAGCGTTTTTAGGGTTCCGTACCCGAAGGGTGCAAAACGGGACCCTATTACTAAGACTTCGCTGTCCGTCTGTCACCAGGCTGTATCTCATAAACCGTGGTAGCTAGACAGTTGAAATTTTCACAGATGATGTATTTCTGTTGCCGCTATAACAACAAATACTAAAAAACAAAAGAAATTTAATATTAAGGGGGGCTCCCATACAACTAACGTGTTTTTTTTGGGGTTTTTTATAGATAATAGTACGGAACCTTTCATGCGCGAGTCCGACTCGCACTTGGCCGGTTATTTTATGTGACGCAAAGTATACCTATATCCAAGATGTTTTCCTAAAAAAGCGTCATATTACAATAAAACATCACTCGGTAATACGCATAGCAGTTAGTAGATCAAATAGGTTATATATAATTCAGACTGTCTTCCTAAATGGAAACGGGGCGTAATGCTTTGATATATTTTAATTTGAACGATAGGTACGTCCATACATGTTTTATTTATTTATTGAACAAAAATCCACAGCTATACATAAAATTAAACAAAAATTTTGATTTAATAATTAAGTCAATTGAAGATTTCACTATGTAAAAAGTCAATTATGAACAAGTGAGGTTTACATTTCAAGAGACAGGTAGTCAGGTACATACATAAACAATAAAATCTGATGTGTAGGTGGGGTAGGTACATGTATCTAGATCATAATCTTATAATTATCATTGACACGCACTAGCATACCGTTGTTCTGAAACTTTGGTTTCCGGCGTCGCGATCTCGTGATGCGGGATGAGGCATGGCTGCGCGGCGGGAGAAGCTAGGCCACGCCCAAACCATGAAAAAATCTGGCAACCCCCAGAGCCTTAACCGCTTGGCGATAACACGGTTGATGACTAATTGGATGTGTTCACTTCGGGTACCGAAAAAAAAATGTTGCGAACAATAGATTGCAAAACCTTTTATACCCTTAGGTAGTATGACAATTAGTGAGTAACTGAGCGAGATATCATGGCTTAGCTCAATCATTGCCATCCGAGCCCAATGACCTACTACGGAACCACTGTGCACTGGTGAGAATAAAGCAAGTTTTCTATATCATCAATCTCTGAGAAACTGGTCTGAACCAAACATTATTTGCAAAACCTAAATTGAAGAAATATTTACCCTTACTATAGAAGTCTAATGTTAAAATACCTAGTCAAATAACTAAGCACTGAGTGACTCGAATATTCCTCAAAGGGCCAATGATTTACAGTCTTGCTTCGTCCTATACAACCAGGTTGAAGGTATGAAGCTGTACAGATCTGTCCTTTGTGAGTCCTGTAGTGAACAAAGACGAAGCCTCTTTTCAATCCGATGCAGCGTTTCGACGCAAATTTACCTTTACTCCAGTTGGAAATCAATAGCGTCTCCTGTGGCATAATGAAGGCTTGAATGGTTATTAGCTGAGATGCTGACTCTTGGATACAGGCGTCTTTGACTTTCTTCTTGGTCTATACTGAAATATACTTTAGCTTCAAATAGGTAGAACTTTTTTGAAGAAAGTTCTCCCAATAGGCTGTTTAGTGGTTTTGATTTCGCCGAAATAGACCTTAGACATCCAGTTTCTCATTCACGTCGGCAGAGGCACAAGTGCTCACATTTTGTCAGTATACTTCATTTTAGAGTCTAGACTCGCCACAGCTAAGTATGAATGTTTTCTCTGTTTTTAGTAACCTAGACTCTTGAGGCGTAGCCTCAGCCTTCCAAAAGGGTCAAACAATCTGAAGTCTGGGCGTATGCCAAGACACAAGTCACGCAGAAGAGATTTTGCAATATTTTCTTACAAAGTAACTTTAATGAGGTATACGCCAAGACTAATTTAGCGTTTGTTCGTAAATAGTATACCTTCTAAACAGTCCTCGTTTCCGTCCTAGGTCCGTCCTTGGCCCCACAATTTACCCGCGATTAATTCAGATAACAGGCGACTCAGGCCACTCCAACCGGGAACCCCGCTCTATCTCAACAACTCCAACATGAAAGGAATGCAGACTTCAAAGGATTGATTCGGCTTTGAGCGCTTTGAGGGAATTCTATTGTTGATGAACAAAACAGTTATCGAAAAATTATGTTCACGAATTCACAATAACATACCGATCGTTTTGTCTGTTTGCATTCGACTTTGATATTTTCATTTGTTTGTTGCTGAAGCTGAAATATGGGAGTGGTTTTGACAGGCAATATAGCATTGATATCGTCTCTATATATGTCGGCGGCCGATCGTGAGAAAACGTGAAATATCTTGAAACGATAAAATCTTTTAAGGCAAACACTACGGTAGCTTAGGTGAAGACTAAAATAGTCTTCGTGTTCGTTTGACATGTATAACACAAAAAACATCACGTAGTGCAGAATAAAAATGCTTTTAAAAAGACATGTTTTCGTTAAGAGTGCACCGAGCTTCTAGCGCTAATCGATTTTGGGTATTCTTGCGCTTCGTGTATGTGTGCGTGAGGCAAACCGGCGGCGGCGGCGGCAAGAGCGAAAGCATGCGAAAGGCTAGCAAGAGCCCTGCGCCGCCCGCCGCGCCGCGCGTGACGAGCCCTGCGCCGCCACCCCGTGTCGTCACTCGCGAGTTGGTTGGTTGGTATAGTAGAACCCACGAGTAGCGTCGTTTGAAAAGCCGGCAAATTCAAAAAAAGTCTCGTCATGGCAACTGTATGTTTACGACCTGAATTAAGGAGAACGCACACTTGTCTATCACATCTTACACTAATCGCTCGGCACCGATGGGTCTGAGCACCTTTATTGGATTTTGACAGTTTTGACAACTTCGACTTTGTTGCTATCTAAAAAGCCCACTCTATGATCATGATCAAACTACAGGACTCGTGGGTTCTACTATACCTATCTATTACCAATACCTATTTACAAAATAAAACAAAAAATCGATTTCAAATAGTTTTATTACAAATATTTACGGTTAGAAACCTTTTTCCAGATTTTACACAATTTTATTTATTATGGAATATAGGAACATGATATTTTTTCTATAAAAAATATTGAGGTGTAATGGTCTATCTCCACCAAGCGGACGGCACGGCATCGGACGGAATCGGATTTTACAATTTTGTAACGAAAATAAATCTTGCATGCAGTGTTTACAGTCTATTATAGACTCTAAACACTGCATCCAAATCAATAACAGCAGCATATCAGCGGGCGCGTGCGGCGGCGGCGGCTGTTATTGATTTGGCAATATAGACTCTAAGAGCCCTCGCCCACGACGACTTTTTGCAGCGCTGCAAAACGCGCGGCAGCATCGCTACTTACGCGCGTTAGTCGCATTTGCTACGCGCTTCAGAAGCGATGCTAACGCGCGGCAGCATCGCGACTGTAGCGATGCAAACGCGCGACAGCATCGCTACTAACGCGCGTTAGCATCGCGACTGATTTTTGGTTACGTGGGCGAGGGTACACAGCTAGCGACCGCTTCGCGACTGTATCGATGCGAACGCGCGACAGCCGCGCATCTGCAGCGCTGCAAAAAGTCGTCGTGGGCGAGGGCTCTAAACTATCTAAACACTGCATGCAAGATTTATTTTCGTTTCAAGATTGTAAAATCCGATTTAGTCCGATATGCCGTGCCGTCCGCTTGGTGGAGGTAGACCATAATTATCAGGGATCGGAACGAACGAAGGTGTGAATTTACCTAAAGTTTGTAGTCGGACATAACAAGGAGCAGTTACAACCACTTGAGTTGAACCGGTTTGAATTTAACCTGTTAAATTTCGGGTTTTTGTCTAACCAGTTAATTTTTGTTTTTATTAGTTTTACATGTTCCTTACATTTGAAACACCGAACTATAAACATTTTCAAACTGCTGATTCCCAAAAAAATATAACTTTTTTATTTTTAAATTTTTCGTAAAATTTACTGAGTAATGTACTTTACATCATTCAAGCGAGGTAAATAAAACATTCATACAGATTGTAATTGAAAGGTGCAGTCATTTTTTCAACTCAACTCAAGTGGTTGTAACTTCTCCTTGTCATGTCCGACTACAAACTTTAGGTAAATTCACACCTTCGATCCGATCCCTGATAATTATAAATTGAATAATACCTTATTACCTTTTATGATAATATTCTAAGTAACAGTAAGTAGTGCAATAGAAACTCATAAAGTGAACTTAATAACGTAAAATAACATAACGGCTAAATAAGGTGAGAGTCCCAGTTATCGACCCTTTAATTTAAAATTCAAATGATTTATTCTTCAAAATAAATTCTGAATGACAATCAAGACTGAGTGAAGTTGCATGATCAGGGGGCCTAGACAAGTGACATCGCTAGGTGACGTCACCTTAGCGATTCCAAATATCAAATCGCATACATAAAAAGTTATCGTTTCGACTCGCTATCCTTAGCGATGTCACTTGTCTACAGGCACAGGTAATTTGGTCTTATGGCAAGGAACACACGAAAAATTACCACACAAAACATGTTTTGACTTTAAAGCCTACAGCGCGACCGTGTCTAAATTTTTAGCGTTTAATTTTTCATCATCTGGATATTTTAACCTGTTACTTTAAGTAGTAAGTAAGTAATTTCATTGTCTATTTCTCCATCCACTGGAAGACAAGAATTTTGTTTCCACGTAATTGGTACCCTGTAATAAAACAGAATATTTTATTTAATTGTAATTACTTTATTTATCGACAAAATTGGTGTTCGGATGAAATTTGTAAGACTTATTTCATAAAAATAATTATTACTAACTTACGATTCCAGAGTGTGATAAATTTTAGAATCGGTGTCATCCAAGAAATTTACCCTGTAAATCGAAAAATAGATATAGTGGTCATTCATACTTAATTTATTATAATGTTTTCCTATACACCCTACTATTTCTACGCTTACAGTTTATCCGATGACTCTTTGTTTTGTAGTGCCAACAGCTGGTACATTTACCCTAAAAATAGAAAAAGATAAATAATTTTCCAGTATAAATATTTGTTCAAATATCGTAAGTAGGTAGATAGGTAAGTGCAAACCACTTTTAATAAGTAGGTATAATCGGAAGGTAGGAGGATTATACTTACGAAGCAACAGTATTCTCTTTGTCTTCAAAGTTCTGTATTAGTTGTCTTTCTCTCATCCCGTCAGCAGATGGTTCATAGTTATTTTGCAGTGAAATGTCAACAACTGGTACATTTACCCTATAAAAGCAAAAGAATGACAGAGAATGGAATGTGAGAAAAAATTTGAAAAATATTAGTGGAATTAATTTAGTCAAACAAACCATAAACTACAAGTAGGTAGGTAGGTATTGAGTATACTTACGAAGCAACAGGTACATTCTGTTTGTCTTCAAAATTCTCGGCCTGTAAGCTGTAAGCGTCGTGCTCTAGAAGGATAAATTAAATTGTCGTTTAGGGTTCCGTGCCGAAGGGTGCCAAACGGGACCCTATAACTAAGCCTTGTTTCATATGAATTTCTTTATTGAAAACAGATAATTTACAGTGTTATTTACCACAATATTTTTAGGATTCCGTACCCGTATTGTGTGGTGGTACGGAACCCTCTGAGCGAGTACGAGTGCGACTCGCACTTGTCCAAATTATTTATATATATGCAAGTAGGTAGGTAGGTATACGAGTTACACTTACTTCATTTCCTCATGCAAGCGTTTAGCGTTCTTTTTTCGCCAACCCCTTCTTTCCTTTGATTTATTTACTTTGTTCCCCATCTCGAATGAAGTGATTTTTGACAAAACTCTTCGTACGTTTTCAAATCCGGGCGTCTCAGTGGAAGCGACACAAGCTCCCCGTCCGACAGCTGAAGCACTACTAAAGCGGATATGGGGGAGGAGAGGCAGGTCGGGTTTAGGATGGCCGGAACGCGCATGAATTTAGGTATTTCCTTCGTATTGATAAACAAACCCACATTTTGAAAATGTAAAGTGTATACGTTATAGAAAACATGTAGTAGTTTGTTATTATTCAAAACTGACAACTTTCCGTAATTATTCAGGCCGTACTAAGGGTTTATTTTATTTTTTAGAGATAACTTTGCGAATTAATTCTATCGAGCCAACTTAATCAAATCGTGTTTCCATCGTATATACCGGCTGAGATATATCCCCAATAGTACTAATATATTTGGAAAAAAATTAATTTAATTGTTTATCACTTCAAACAAGGGTTATAAAAACGTGTTATTGTGAATAAAAAGCTCGGTGCAGGCTTAAAACGTTAAAACCCGCCACATCATGATGTACCCAGCAATTGCTTGGGCATATCATGAAATGGCGGGGGAAATGACGGCACATCACGATGTGCCTGATTCTACGATCGGTCGCCGACATATACAAACAGAGGTACGATTCGCGCCAAGTTTGTTTGGCTCTAGCGAAGCTGTCACTACTCTTGCTCACACCACCTTATACCATGCGCGAGATAAGTCACAGCTCGCTCAGAGCCAAAGAAACTTTGCGTGAACTGTACAATTTCGTCTCTAGCCCTATACAATCCATAAAAATATGTACAGTATAGTTCATGGATCGACGGTTTCAGGTCAGCGTTGTTTGTCTTTTTGTAACGTTACGTAGGAAAATACCTCCAAACTGTCCCTTTGTTTACACACATACACCCACATTGACACAAAATCAATGCGTTAATACATACATTACCCGGTTGAATTTACCTTTTCGGAGGTACGAGTTTAAAGTGAGTGGGCTGAGAATGTCATGCTCGATTTTTTTAAAGCTTCTAAAACAAAACATTACAATAACTATTTCTAACTTCACACATCAATTCACTTCCAATTACTTTGAATCCAACCAAAACAGAAAGTTTACCAGCGATTTGACACTCTCTGGTAGAGAAATCTCAAACCAATCAAGCTACTACCGGCCCTACGCGAGTGTGTTAAGGTGAACAATAGCAAAGCAGTTTATTTATAGTATTCACGCACTATATATCATCTGTATGAGTGGGTCAAAAGGCCGCGTGTATAGTGCCACCACCGTACTTAGAGACCTCACGTCATGCAATGTGCTATGATAGAGGTGTCTGAGAGAAATGGTCGGCCTATAGGTGTTACCACTCAGATGATGTAATGAACGTAGAACCATTCGCTATGGGAGTTCAATACAATACTATAGGTTTTGTTTAATTTATATGGCAGTGGGCAGAACTATAGGCAAACGTAACTGGGACGTATATGAACCTGGAAATGAACGTCCGTGGTCTAGTCTAGCAGCTACATCCTCAATTGCTCACCTTTCTTTCAGGGGATGCTGGTTCGAATCCCAGTGCTGAACTGCTGACCACGTGAAAATGAGGTTAAGTTATCTTAAGTAAAGTTAAGTTAGCTTAAGTTATCTTAAGTACATTATTCGGACTATATCGGATTCTTATCGATCTTATTTATGACGATATTCCAATATCGTGTATGATGTTGATGATTTCTCCAGTAAAACATACATTGTGTGAAGAAAATGAGAGAAAAATATCTAAATGATCTTTTCATCAACGAGTCCCGTTCATTACTTTGACATCAAAAGCCTTTCGACATGTATAGCTTCCTACCTACACCTGGAGGCTGGAGGCTGAAGCATATCCTGTGATAAATATTCCATTTGGGACGCAGAGCGCTGTATTATTCATTTTTCCTTCGGAGTCCTCGGGAGTTCTATTTTTACACATATGTGTATTTAGGCAAGTGTATTGATCATTGGAACTTGACATACAATCTATGAATGATTTTTTCGAAGGATTTTAGCGGTTTACGGGAAATAGAATGTTATTTGGATACTTTTTAACTCCCGACGATGACGAAAGATAGTGGTCTCATATGATTGTAACGTCTGTGTGTGTATGTATCCGTCTGTGACACTCTAGCGCTGAGACGATTTTAATACGTTTTCTGCAAATGGTAGTAGTAACCTGTTGTGGTTCTTAGCTTTATTAAAATCGGTTCAGTGGATCGAAAGTTATCAGCTTTTCATTAGGATTTCATTACGAGGTCGCGGTGTTGAAAACGTTTAGTTATTAATTATGCATATTAAAGGAATTAAACAAAGCATTCTCATAATCTATCACACTAACAAGACTTATATAACAATATATTAAATATGTAGTCATACTGTACCAATACTGATACAATATTCCATCTAACCACGATATTGAGTCAGCCCATCCTACCCTTATAGAAGTATGTCATTAGAGTCGTGCACACTTGCTGGGTAGTGGACACACAAAGTATAACGAATCGGTAGTTGGGTCGTAAATCACATGGTTATCTCATTGCAATAAAAATGTTGGAACGGAATTTCAAAGCTTGTGTTTTTCATAACGCATTTAGGTATAGTTTTCAATGCTTGATTGTCTAGTCAATGTCAACGTTAACCAGTTAACATTGATAACTTTACAAAAACCCTTTTATATACAACGACTGCAACACAGAACCCACAACGACAATAACACTCGCACTTTCCCCGTTATTATTTCCTCCTTCGTTTCCCAATTCATTACTAGTCTGAGAACGTTGCGATTATTGTAATTGTTGTCCTCTTTTATTGGCCTTTTCCTTTGAGCTACTTCGTCGTCGACGCCCTTAGAGAGATGAAACAAACGAATGCGCCTTCTAAATTCAAATTGCCTAACTAACAAAATCAAATGTTCCTTTTTCAAAGGGACGGTATTGCTTGTGACGAATTAAGTACCTACGCATTGTCAAGTTCCCGAAGGGATCGCCCTTTCAGGTTTCGTTCACATTAGAGATGATTCGACGAAGCAGAGCGTGTCCTTGGGATATCCTTTGCAGATGGCTAATGCCGCTGGTTATTACCTACAGGTGAATAAAATTCTAGAAATTCAGGAGAAAAACAACTGGGTTAGAACCTAGGATTATAACCCAAATGTGGAAGAGAAACCTGGTAATCCTGAGTTACATCTCAGTCAATTCTATGATTTTACCCACCTGTGGATTATTTATATTATAACCGAGGGCATTACTCATCGCTGGCTATACGCTACTACATCTTACAGTTGGTACTCAGCCCAGCCAAGCAATCATTTCATATCTATTGAACCTAAGTGATTTTGTGTCCACCGTACAATAAAATTGAGCCGTATGAAACTATACAAGTTAAATTACCGCTATAACTTCAGTCGATAAGACAATAGGTCTATTGTCAGCAAAAGCAACATTGTTCTAGTAGTACGGAACTTCTTTATGCCGAGTGTGTGGAACAGGCATAGCTTTGTCTGTACAAACGAACGAACTCGTGCTGTCACTTTTGGACACTATTGTGCAGGAAAAAGTCCTGAAACTGGGACACGTTTCGCTCAACTATACGAGTAGTTTCGGCGCATATTAATTTTTCATCGGAAACGAACCGTGGATGGGAATTTCCTGAAAAATCTGGCGCCAGTTTGGACGCAGTTTTTCAGTCGATCGTTTGATGAAAAAATATCCTCGTTCTGATTTTCACGCTTTCAGAATTTGTTAGTAAAAACAGAATGTATAATGCATTCTAAACTACGTTAGATTTGTGTATTTAATTGCAATTTCGTGCAAATCAAACGTTTGACTAACTCACATGCTTTGAAAACTGTATCAAAAAGTCACGCTCCATCCATGTGACAGATTCATTTGTTAATGTACAATGTACATACAGTATTCCAACGATCCTTTGGCTAATTGATGAGTCACGTTTACAGGGGGCGCCAGCTCTATGCAACTTCAACAAACATCATCAACACAGACCTGTCACTCCTCATTGGTCATCAAGCGTAAGTTCCACCTGTCCCACGCGCCAAAAGTTCGTTATTAAAAAAACCGGCCAAGTGCGAGTCGGACTCGCGCACGAAGAGTTCCGTACCATTATCTATAAAAAACCGCAAAAAAAAAAGTATGGGAGCCCCCCCTAAATATTAATTTAATTTTAATTTAATTATTTATTTTTTAAGTAAATAATATACTCAATATATTGTGAACATTTTAAGCGTCTACCTGCTACCATTATCAATATCGAGCAAAAATGAGCAAAAAAATCACGTTTGTTGTATGGGAGCCCCCCTTAATATTAAATTTCTGTTGATTTTTAGTATTTGTTGTTATAGCGGCAACAGAAATACATCATCTGTGAAAATTTCACCTGTCTAGCTACCACGGTTCATGAGTTACAGCCTGGTGACAGACAGGACGGACGGACGGACGGACGGACAGACGGACAGCGAAGTCTCAGTAATAGGGTCCCGTTTGGCACACTTCGGGTACGGAACCCTAAAAAGAGAACTTATGTGTTAAAATCGGCAATTTTTGAAAATAGCATGTATCACCTCACTTGAATGCGTCTCCTGGGGTTAGTACGTAGTATTATGTGACCGTACCTGCAACAAAAAATATACACATTAACACAGCCTGGAAGTAAACACACTATAATTCTAAAGGTTTTTTTTATTATTCTACAATTAACACCAAAACTATCTATCAATGCCCGACCCCATAGCTTAACTACCTGAGCTTACTAATCTATTTCGAGATCCCGTGTCAGAAAAAAACAGCAGAATCAGCCATTATTAATTGAAAATAATTGAAATACACGAATGAACGTATGAATGGAATGGAAAAGAAGAATATGTGGAATTCGAGCAGTCAAAAGTTAATGCATTCGCTGATTAGATTGTAATATGGTCTAGCTCTGAGCTTTGGCGGAAAATCGGTTCTGTGTAATTTTCATTGATCAGAAAAGACTGGAAGCAAGGAGAAACGTAAGAAAGGTGGCCTCAAAACAACGTGGCGATTTTCAAGGGAGAAAGGCTGCTATTGTGAGCTCAGATTGGGCGGAGCTAGGAGATGGCCCAAGATCGGAACAAATATAAATCTGTACTGAAAGCCCTACACCCCTTTTGAGGGTTGACAGATTTAGGTGATGATGATGATGGTGATGATGAGAAAAGACTGATGAACACAAATTACGTAGCTTGGATTTGCTATTACACGACCCCAAATAAAAAAGGTCTAGCTCACAGATTCACCCATTTGGGTGTCTTCCAAATGACCTGACCTTGCACACTCACATGCCACTACTTAATGACCTCCAAAAAGGCCTTTACTCTGCCAAAACGTGGAAGCTAGCGGGTGGTGTTTTTCAACTTCACAACAAAGGCCTGCCAACGATACATAGCCTGGTGATCTAGATAGATTCGGAAACGGGAACTGGAACACACAAATCTATTTAGGTTAAGGTTAGTCGTGTGTGAGGCAACGGGATTTGTGGCGCGAATGGGTTTGTATTGTGTCAGAAATCGGTTTATTTTGTCAAGTGTGCTCACAATATAGACGAAATGGTGCGACAATATGACTTAAATTCTCAGTATTGTCATACATAAAACATTGGCTCCTATTTTTACAGACTTGTGGTCGAAAGAATTTCAGCCCTGCAAATGTCTAGCCATCTCTCTGCCTTACTACTTAGTGCGTGGACCTCGCGTGGACAGTCGCCACGTGATCCGCGTTGTCTCTATGATGGCTTTAATTGAATGTCAGAGACATGTGTTGTCACGTGACTGGTTCAATATTGGGACGACAGCTGGATGCGTCCATTACGAAGGTATGCCTGTGTGGGTGACCGCAGGGCTGTGGGCCTCTGCCTATCTATCTGAGGTAGTGCCTTTGGGCTGGCGGGTATAGATGACTAGGTTGAAATGCACACTCTTATACTTTAACACTAATATACTTTATTGCACATAAAATGATACATTTCCAAATAAATAAACGGTCAAGTGCGAGTAGGACTCGCACACCAAGGGTCCCGATCACACTTGGAGAGCGTAACACGTGTAATTAGGTTTCGACGTAAAAAACTAAAGTATAATGACATCCATGTAAACCAAATTTAATATTTTTGTAGAAAGACAGTAATTTGCAGTTTTCAGATGCTTGCATTATGCTAAATTTCATGATTGTAGGCCTACGGGAAGTACCCTATAGGTTTTGGGTCCATTGCGATTTAGTTGGGAAATTATCTTGTATTTAGTACCATCAGGCTCCAGTAAAATAATACTTTTCCAGCAGTCAATTCTCAATTGGAAAACGCATCGCGACAGCTACGATTGTTGCGAAGGACGCAAAATGGCGAATTTGACAGTCGTCTACCAACGAAATAGGCGCCACTGACAAGCCAAATACGGCATTCGATTCGATTTGAGCAATCGGTACGCTATCGCTAGTCGTTTCTCATAACAGTGCAAGTCCAGTACGCTTAGCACGCCACACTCGAGAAAGGCCCTTGTCTATGCACAAATGTCATTTTCTCTGTCGAGCCCGAGATGTCTCGACGTGTCTCGCTCTCGCCGCGACGCGGGAGAGGGAGACGGACGAACATATTATAGACATGGCAAGTACTTGTAAGTCTCTCTCTCGACAAGTGCCAATGCTAAGCATACAGGTTTACGAGGGAGAAAAATTGCATCTCTCCTTTTCCCATACGGGGTGGCAGAGGCACACACAGCTGAGGTTACGTTAAATCAGTACTTCAATATCCACTCCTTTTACTCTCCTCTCTCATTTTAGACTCAACAAAACAAAATATCATATGACATGAACTTCCAATAGTTAATAACAGAATTGCCATTGCGATTAAAATATCAAAATACACGATGAAATTTAATCGGTGATTAGGAATAGATAAATATTAATATCTAGCTAAAATTAAACTATATAGGCGAGATCTCACGCCGTCTACCGTTTAATTAATAAACAGTTAAAACATAATTAAAACTAATAACCACTTAGATACCCACCCCCGCTGGTCACCCTACAAACGACTTATACGTCACTTATAAATTGTCAAGTGCCTTTATATTATAAAAGAGGTTGTCAGCTTCACAGATACAGATCAGTTGGGTGACAAGGAATTTAGGATAAACTTGATTTCAAAATAAAAGTTATCATAAAAAAAATACTTTGTTTTCATGTAATTACGACTTCAACGTGACCGCTATCAATTACTGAGTTAAAAACCCGCATAAAAATAAAATACAACTGTAAAGTACCTACCTAAAAACCAATAACGCTAGTTTTTAAAGTTATCAATTACTGTGTAACCGGAATTTTTATTGATCTTAATAAACATTTCATTTCATTACAGTTAGAAAAATTGGTACCTGATAACCGATTAAGTTTTATTGTGTATTGTACATTGTGGTAAATAAAACCCAAACTGTAATGAAAACGTACCCCAACAAAGATGTCCCTCAGGGACGAACCTCTATCAACCTGAGACCCTGAGAGCGCCAATCATAGGTCCAATCCGCAGGTCCCGTGGGCCCGTAGCCCATGGCAACAATGCTCGGAAGGGCCCTATAATCTCGCAAATGAATAATTTCCCCCCCGCCCCCTCCCCCACTCCCCCTAGCAATTCAACTGAAAGCGCATTTATTATGTGACTGCTATCCAATGATGTTGAACTGAATTCCAAGATTTGTCAAATATTTTCACATTCATTGTCGTTTCATATTTTTTTTCTATAATTTGTGATAGGATTATTTGGTATATCGAACGGACTGTGTTTTGATGCTTGGCACGATATACGAAAATCAACTATAACAATCTTATTTAGATTTTTAAACACAAACCAAAAGTGAAAGATAAACTTGTATTTACATAGCTCGAAATCCCAAGAAGTTAATACCAAATTCCCTATTTCTTTTTCTGCCTAAATAATTATAGCCAGTCCCAATAATAACACCATCACAACATGACGGCAAGAGCCGCTTTCCATCAACGTAAGTGTTTTCGTAAGAATCAGTAGGTCTGGAAGCGCCTAACGAAATCCCCTGCAGAAATGGTCAATCACGAGGTAACAAACTACAAAGAAATACAACTGTTAAATAATTAGCAATTAACGTTTACGACATTACAAGACTGGGCAACACAATGACACTTTTACGTATAAACCCTAATGAATACCTGCACTCTTATTCAGTAACTTAAACAGAGTAAACATCTCAGGTTATACCTAGGTGTGGAGTCTGCAAGCAACTATGTATAATGATAATGTTATTTGTTAAATAAAATATTTGATATGATTTGATCTTGAAAAAGTGACAGATTACACACAATAATAATAATTTTGACAATTTGATACAAACTGCGTCCATTTTGCTATGACTTGGGCGATTACAGTGCTGCGGCGGTGGCGGCTGGCTACTAAAATCATACTTCAGCAGGGGTTTTAAGAGCATTCCTGGCCATTGGCGTCTCCATATTAAAATTTCCACGCTGTTTCCCTTCCGTCAAATGTATCGTTATTTAGATTTAATCTAGCGGAAAGCGAACAGGTGTTCTCACTACAGGTGACTCGCATTTGAACAAATTGCTTTGCTGTTGTTGGGGAAGAACTAATGGCAACTACTTTTATTGGAGACTAATGTGTAACAGCACGGTAGGTATTATAGTACCGCTGATACAGGCCGCGACAAGTTTCTTCGGCTCTGAGCGAGCTGTGACCTCTCTTTCTCTAATTGTGGAAACGTGGGGTGACAGCGACAGCTCGCTCAGAGGCAAATAAACATGACCCGGACCACAGAAGAGATACTAGTACTCCGTACAGAACGGCCACTCCCTTCCCCGCGCTGATTCAGATACCGCACCCCACCCCTGGCGTCAAAGGATTGGTTAAAGGATCAATAGACAGGGCTGAACGCCGGACGAGTGACGGACGACGCGTATACTTCAATATCGCTGCATTTGCCGCGCCACCAGCCCTAGCAAAGTATACGCACACATTTGCACGTATACAAACATCATTTGGTTATGTAGTAGTAATAGGTGATTATTTTACGAGCGTTCTATGGAGTGTCTGAGGTGTGCCCGGACTATACTTGTTATTTCTTATGCGATGCGTCAACTTCAGTATCCGTAGACAAGATGCGAGAACGCATTTTCTTAGCCTGCGAGTGGTATAAGCGAAATGCATGTTGTCTATGGGCAGAATTCTTGAACATCCAGGCCTCCTGCTCCAGCTTGTGCTGGAATTGAGTTGGCTGAACTAAATGAGCGGGAGAAGGGGAAATGCACAAAGGCCCCGCACATGTGCGCCACGCGCAGGCGCTTTGACCCCCTTAAAGAAGATACAAGAAGATACAAGATGGGCAGCATTGTCTAAATATTTCTCGAGCTGTACAGTACCAGCAGAGTGAGTGTCTGTTACCGTATCATGTAACTAGGAAGAGCGCTGAATCTGAAATACAGGTTAATCCTAGCTCAGGTTCAGATGATTTCTGTTTTGTCTGACACAAATGCTCTGTAATAATTAAGTCTGGTATATAATTGTGAACCTTTAATTATGCAAATAAATAAATTATTATATTATTATTATAGTGAGTGTAAATATTTCTCGAGCTGTACAGTACCAGCAGAGTGAGTGTAAATATTTCTCGAGCTGTACAGTACCAGCAGAGTGAGTGTATTGAAGCGGGACTTTTTCCGAGTGGCACATGCGATGAATATAGGATGAACGACTGATGGCGCCTGTACCAGGAATATAGGATGAACGACTGATGGCGCCTGTACCAGGAATTTGCTACAATATTGACAAACGAGCACAAAGGCACGTGATTTTTAGGAGTTTCTAGATAAGCTGCAGTTTGATATTATTTGCTCTTTTATAGCCTCTTTGTGTTTGTCTACTACTATCAATGCGTGTGAATAAAGTTAACGGTTAAACAAATACATACATGTTACACATTGTCTGTTCATCTTGGGATCCAACAACTTCATATTGACGTTTTAAACTTCATTCAGAAACCAAACTTACTGCTGAATTACACACACAAACAACAGGTACGTTATAATAAATCTAAAGGTATACCTAACTATAAAAACATGTAATACATTATCATCTAAGTCAAAACAGACACCTCATGGCGTAAATCTACTTTATAAACATTTATGAGCACACTCCAATGAAAACGACACAAATGCAATAAAGACAAAACTCTACAAAAGTTCCCGCCGAAACACCGAAGGTTTTTCTCGAGAAAGAACAATCTATTTTTAATTTGTCACAATTGTAGCGTACAGACTCTCCGAGTAGAATTCGCTGTTAAATTGTACATTCAGCCAACTCCAGAATGTCGTTTGTGCAATCAAGCCCCCCGTAATTTAACGACAGCTACAATCTCACTGCGATGAGGGATATTAGGAAAAAGACCGGGAAAGTTGGTGTACCTTCCCAACCTGGAGGGTTTCTAACTTCTTCAAACAAATATGGTTGTAATCTTCTAGCGACTCTCCGCTACTGGAGATTAGCGTTCTGCTCTTTCTTACTCTCTGTTCTTCGGCAAGCGCATCAGCTGTTCTATGCTGGCCACTCCCACCCAATCCCTGATGTTTTAACCACTGGCTGCCAATTAAACCTTTTACAATTTTAAGATCGAAAAGTTCTGCGACAGAATAACACGAAAGCTTTGGCAATGGTTCTTTTCTTTATCGATGTTAGAGAACCCTAATATAAATAAAATACGGAGGCGTTCCCCCCCTCCAAGGGATGTTCGGAAGGTTTCCAGGAAATTGGAACGTTGACAGCGAGAGGTGGCAAAGCGCCACCTGTGCCAATTATTGGAGCCTCGGGCTGTAATGTGATGTAAAACCGCGGCGGACCGACGAGATACGATTATAAGGGTGCTAACATGTCGACGTCGCAAACTGCGGCTTTCTGGGCTGCTCTTGCCTTGATGTTATCTCAATATCAGGTATAACAGTCTGATAGATAACTTTAAAAATACCTTTAATATAAAATGACTGATTTGATTTAAGTCTAAGAGAGTGACGGTGACGAAAATAATGTTAGTTTTTATGTCGGAAGGTAAAGGTAAGTAATAACTAAGTAAATAAACACATGGACATAATTTCTACTGAAATAAAGCTTGAGTTTGAGTAAACAGCCTTAAAATAACATCAGGTGAAGGGTAAGTTTGACCCTTCAGCAACGGCTGCGAAATCAAATTAATATGACCCGAAGTAAGCAAATTGTTAAACAAACGTACAAAGTATTAATAATTTGGCCTATTTTTGAAATCGCCTCGACCCAACCTTGACTCAAACACAGCCTCCAAGACAGACGCATCTATTAGTCAGCTAGTCTACATCTAGAATCTAGACCGTTTGGGGTCCGGCCAAAGTCGACAGCGACTACATAACGAGATACTTCACGCCATACAAAATAGTATGACGAGAGGTGGCTGAGTTTACTGGTCGTTTTATACCGCGGTGGTGAGTGTGACCTTGTGGAGACAAAATGTCACTCTTATAACAAGGATGGCCGGGAACAGCCGGATATAAAGTAAAATGGGTAAGCCATCGCGGATTATTTAATAGGTCTGGTCTTTCGACGACGTTTTTGAGGTTCACTTTGGAATATTTGGATGTCGGTGGCTTAGGTGAAGACTATAAGGGGACGAGCGCAGCAAAGCCCCCGAATAGTTTTCGTGTTCGTTTGACATGTATAACACAAAAAACATCACGTAGTGCTGAATAAAAATGCTTTTAAAAAGACGTTTTTTTTTTAAAACCCGCCACATCATGAAGTGCCCAGTATTGCTTGGGCATATCATGAAATGGCGGGGCACATGACGGCATATCATGATGTGCCCGATTCTACGATCGGCCGCCGACATATACATTACAACATCCATAATAGTATTTTTTTCGGGATGATATAGGGCGTGCGCCCCGTGCCCACCTACATGCGACATGCGTGATATAGGGCGTGCGCCCCGTGCCCACCTACGGTGCGAAATGCGTGATATAGGGCGTGCGCCCCGTGCCCACCTACGTGCGACATGCGTGATCTGAGAAATGGCCACATTTGCACGGCATGTTCTAACCTATCGCAATTGAATGGTTGGGTACCCACAAGGGCCCTCGGCACCTAAGGGCTCGACACTGCATGCATTCTCCTAAAACAATTATTGGGTTTAACAAGGTTCCTGTTACTGTGAAATAAATAAACTCACATGTATAATAAAGAAAAACTCAAATGAGTAAAACAATTTAATATAAAGTGAACGCAATCCAGTGCCCCTCGTACTATTACGCAAAATAATTTCAGTCGCGAAACTCATTAGTCGCTCCACGGTTCAACCGCAGAGTTACTAGTCGCCGGTCGCTACGTACCGCTCGCAATTATTTATTTTAGGCACAAAGTGTTTGTTATTTCCTCTAATTACGCGCTGCGGTCGCTCTGTTTTTGTCTCTTTAGTTTTAATATAAACAACTGTTATAAGCCCTGTGTTCTGGGTATGCTACAGGGCTTGCTACAGGGCTTGCCACAGGGCTTGCCACAGGGCTTGCCACAGGGCTTGCCACAGGGCTTGCCACAGGGCTTGCCACAGGGCTTGCCACAGGGCTTGCCACAGGGCTTGCCACAGGGCTTGAACCAGGGCTTGCCACAGGGCTTGCCACAGGGCTTGCCACAGGGCTTGCCACAGGGCTTGCCACAGGGCTTGCCACAGGCCTTGCCACAGGGCTTGCCACAGGGCTTGCCACAGGGCTTGCTACAGGGCTTGCCCTTTTGCGAACTACTTCAACGAGAGTCGGCACAGAGCACAACTGCAGACGTCGCAGACTGCGAGCGAGATTGTGATTGTGAGAAAGAGACAGCGAGCGAACGAGACATCGAGCGAAAAGGCTACGACACAGAACCTCTGTTCTCTAAATAACTTTGAAAACTTTGGTACAAACCATGTTCGACTTGGCGAGTTTCCTGTTGCCTTTGATACACAAGTTCCAAGATGGCGGCCGCTCGCAAAAAACTTCAGCATATAAACTTTTATCATGGCGAAGTGAGCTCTTAAACGAGGGTGCAATTAGCAAGTAGATACAGTCTTCCACCTTCCAACGAATTTATGGCACTTGAGTGACGTTTACAGGGGGCGCTAGATCTACGCAACACATAACGCAACGAATCTTTCATCAAGCGTTAGTTCCACCTGTCACCGCGTGCCAAAATATCGTTGGAAACCTGTACAAAGCCTCCAAGTTATCTAGAGACCGGCCAAAGCGGAACTACTGACGCCACTATGAAAACGTCACTTCGGCTGCCAGTTGTTGTAGTGTTTGCTGTTCAGTTGGCGTAGATTATGGCGCCCCGCCTCATTCTCTAGATGGTGGCACTGTACTTCGCTGGTAAGTTGTTTAGTTTTTACGACATTCTCGGAGAGTGATACAGACGTGATGCGTCGCGGCAGCTGGATCGCCCATAAAGTGGCGTTAACGGTGGCAACACTCCACACATGCGGCGGCTGATTGCAGGAGCTAGATACACGTTCCCATTTTATGTTGTTGAAGTAAGAAATTAGCAAAATAGATACTACGCGCCTGTTTCCGTATGGGGCGGCAGAGGCAGTCGCGGTCGCTTTGATTGAATACTCTGTTTCCCGAGCCGGGGAGCTAGTTCATCCTCACAACTAGAATTTATAAAAGTTGTTTAAAAGGAACGAAATGTAATTTTGGTGTTATGCCAAGTAATTATTACATCACGTACAGGTAAACTGTAAAGTTAGGTTTCACCAATATCTACAATAAAATCAATACAGAACCTTAGTTTTCGATGATAGCCTGACCACAATGTTTCTGTTTGCCTCAGCTGTCCGATTGGCGCACACTTCATCCTGGCTTCCTGAAAGCCTCTTCCCCCTCCCACCTCACGTCAGTAGCCCCCGGGTACCGTTTCGTACACCAACAAGTCCAAGGCCAGTAATAACAAACAGCTCATAGCTCTGAGACCCATGTCAAGCGCATGGATGGAATTGGCAGATTTCAGTCCGGCCTACTTTTTTGCTGCCGACCGCGTTATCAGTGACTGAGGTACAATGAGGGGTTTTCAAAGTCAGATAAAAAAAAAAAAAAAAGTTGTACGAAACGACTCGATACGCAGCGCTGCCTGTAGTACTCAAACGCCCAGGTGTCCACAAAAGACCACGGACCACCAGAATCTTTTGTTCTGTTTTTCATAGGTTTTGAACTTTATCTCGATGTGGGTAGATTGTAAGTCGCGGGCCGTGGACTTCGGACGGCCGAGTTAGTAGTGTGCAAAGTGCAGTAAGTTTCAAAAAAAACTTTTCGGCAAGCATAGATTATTCGCATTTTTTTTGATAAAAATAATAATATAATAACAACTATCTTTGCTTTAATCTGAAAGCTTGATCAAGGTCGATTCGGTAAAGCTCTCATTGCGTCGCCAGTTTAGTCCTGTAAACTTGTAACTAGTTCCTCTATAAAATGGCCCCTGGAGAAAGGAGCGGTATTTTTTCTAAGCCAGGCCCGATCACTCCGACACGAGTTACCACTTTGCCCAATTTGTTTGTGCTGCCCGCATCCTTTAGCTGTATAGAACAGACGCCAGCGCCAGTTTCACATAGATCCATACATACATTGATCACGCCTTTTCCCAGGAGAGGGTAGGCAGAGACCGAAGAAATTTGATCCACATTCATTTACAGTTTTCAAAAAAAGGAACATTGTGCAAATTCTGCCTAAACCAGTTTCTACCGGACAAAGATTCTGCCGAAACACGCGTAAAAGTAGATTTCCTAGACTTGAAAAAGTATATCAGCGAGAGGAGTCTGATCATTCAAAAAGTATATCAGCGAGAGGAGCCTGATCATTCAATATTGAAATGCTATATTGGTGGAAAGCACTTGGTCAAAGATCAAAAAATCTTATTTACAGAGATTCGTATATTTTCCAAGACAGCATGCATTCCCCAACTTGTCACTCGCTATACGGCATAAGTTAGCAAATGCATAAACATAAAACAAACATTTACATACAGGCACATACATGTTGTCTGGGAATCCTGATCCAAAAGTATCCTATATGATCCTAGCTTCTAAACTATCTGCGTATAACATTGAAATCACTCCAGCCGATTTTGCGTGATTGAGTAACAAACATATTAATTTTAGTTTTACTGGAATGCTATACTGGTAAGTTTGTGGCATGTAACCGCATTTCGTCCTGAATTCAGTTTCTATTTGCGAACGAATTCTCATAGTTTTGCTCCAACTATTTCATAAAGTAGCAAGTGGCGGCGGCGGCGGTCCTGTTTGACTCAAAGCGAGGAAGTTTCTAATTCCAAATGTTTATTTATCCAACTCACCTCAATTTTCAGAATCCATAAGCATAACTTCATACCACAAAATGTACGCACGGAAGTGGGATAAGCATCAGCGTTATGTCGAATAACTAAAAATAGTTGATTTTAGTGTGAAAGTTGAAAGCTCAGGATTTATATTTTCAGTCTTCAAATGTTTTTGGAATCTCTTGCTCGTTTTCATATCTCGTCAAAAATAGGGTACTTGGGGTGAGTGAGAGAGAGAGAGAGAGGTCACTTCTCACCTTAGTTCACTTCTCTTTATACACAACAGGCTTCAAAATCGAAGTGAACGTCGCCTGCCCCGTGACTAAAGGGGCATTTACACGATCATTCCTACCCAATAAGTCCGCAAGCCAACGCATGGTGGAAACAGTGAACGAGTCAAGAACGTCCAACGGATCCGCCATCAGAAAGGTAGGTTTAAAATAGGCGATTTTCTGACAGCTAATAATAGTTCTGAAAGCTACTGACAGATGCATAGATAGATAGATAGATAGATAATCACTTTATTCACTTTTTACAATACACGTTTGACAGGAAAACAATTAATTCAGCAGCAGTACATACAAAATCAAAAACATGCATTGTAAACAGAGAAAAGGCTCTGACTCAACAAAGTGTTGCAGAGGATCTGCAACAGATGGCTTTGTCTAGACATGAATTCATATGACACAGTCTGTTGTCGTCAGAGTAAGTCATTTTTGACCGATCTTGAACGCAGCCCATAGACTGTCTGCCGTGTGTGTCTACCATAGAGCAACACGGGGCGTGTCAACCAAAGTTCTTGTCTGTCATTCCGTCCGTTATAACAGTTTCGCGAATAAGTCTTAGTACTTATCAGTAATATTTGTATCGCGTTCCACATGTATGTTCATTACACGACCACAGATTCTACGGTTGCTATTATTTGGACTAGGAACTTTTCTTCACTCATGTCTGGCCTACGACATCTAGTGACGAATTTGGAACTACTGAGGTTGTTTTTTAAAAAAAACTCTCATTATAGAACCCATACGGGCGGTTTCTCGACAGAACCTCTGTGTGTATGAGGCTTAAGTAAGTCAAGCTTATTGATATTGTGAGGTAGCTACCTTTCTAGCTGACCCCCAACCTATTTCAGGACGCAGCCGAAAGCCAAAAGGACTCATAATTAATTTATAACAAGCGCCACGTGACCGCCGCCGGACCCCGCATCCCGCACGCCCAACTTTCGCCATTCATTCCTGATTTCAGCCGAAAACAAAGGATTTTGTTTAATTTGTTCGGCTCTGCCCCTCCCTTTGTCTGGAAGTATCCCTGATCCGGGTTCTGGATGACGGCGTTGCTATGTAATAAGCAATTTATCTGATTCATTGATGAGCTCTTTGTTCCGTTTCTGGACTGCGGGCTGTTATCAGAAAATTAAAAAGTGTTTGGTATTGAATATCTGGCTCAACATGCACACAGCTGTGGCTGTGACCCTATATGAGCCAGAGTCTGAGGTGCAGGCATGTTTTGTTAAGTTAGAAGGTATTTTGAGTCGGAACTTGCTATGAAAATATGAATGGTCTATTGACTTTTCGTTTCACGCGACTGCACCGGAAGGACGGTAATGTTGTCAGTAGGTATCCCTTCCACGAAACATTTTTCGCTAAAGCTCTTGAGTTGCACAAACACTTTCCGCGTCGTGAAGTAATCTGTACAGTGCAGTCTACATAAGGAGAGTTGATAAGTTTTATAGATATTTATACAAAAACAATATGTCTGATAGGAGATTTTTTACTGCCCGACGCACAGCTATCAAGTACGAGACTCATTTCTGTGTTCGATAAAGATATTGTGCAATTACGTTATTTATTTACTTACTTTATTGCACAAAAAACAGAATACAGACACTTAATAATGGAAAAAACATGTACAAAGGTGAGTTTGTCTCCAAAAGAGATCTTTTATAGCAAACGTAGGATGGACAGGATTACAATACGTACAAAATCTCCTTCCTCACATTACACTCAAGTGATATTTTTACCATTTCTCTCTGAACAGACAGTAGTGTTGGCTGCCGTTCGTCCGTTCGCGTCTCGTATTTGTCTTTCGTGAACGATTTGTTGACAGAACCCCTCACGAGCGAATAGCGAGATAGGTAGCAAGCCAATCACCGCGCCCGGAACAAACTGAACAAACTTCTAGCGCTCGGCGAATCAAGTGTATGTTGGAGGTAGGCATAACGGATCTTTTCTTTTAGATGACAAAACTGCGGGGTCTTTACCATCTCGGCGCACAGAAATCCAAAGGGGGGCGATGGACTGAGTCAGTACGTCTGTCTTTGGTGTATTTCCTTAGACTTAAGTAAAAAAAAAAAAAAAAAAATTAAAAATTGTTTATTTCAAAAACTTTTTACTTATAACTAATACAAGGTAAAGACCTCCTATTAAGTATAAAATACCTGTGCCAGGAGGTCTCGCTCTCCATAACAAAGTATACATTGAAAGTGAGTTTCAGTTTCAGAAATAAACTTAATTAAGTACATATTATGTGTGTGAAAGTAGAAATACATAAAATTTTATTTTTTAAGGCCCTCCATATTATATTTTAAAAGAGGTACGGGGGAGTTTCTTGCCCTTCTTTGCTCCATCCCTATGCCCACGACTTCCGAACGGGCGGTATTATACAACAATGGGGCCAATTCTCTAGGGCACACGCACTAAAATTACTTGACAATATTAGCTCCGACGCTCTTACGCGGTTGCAATAGATTTCATTTTCGTACATTAAAATAATTCAAAAGTAAGTTTGAAAATGGAATCTATGGCTACCGCATAAGAGCTGTCGGACTTAATATTGTCAAGTAATTTTAGTGCGTGTGCCCTAGAGAATCGGCCACATTATTAATATTATATTGACGTTGACTAAGCAATCTGTATGATTTTATGGTCAATATTTTTTTTTGACTTTGACTTTCAAAAGCAAAGAGGTTTAACACAAGATAGCATCCCGCCTTGACCCATACCTCACCCATTCAGGGAGCAGAGACAACATTCAATATGAAGATAGCTCTCTATCATCTTTCAAGCTTAACTATCTATTTACGGCTTGATTATAGATACTCTTACTTGTATCCGGGTAAAGGCATGTGCCTCTCGGTGACATTAATGGGCTACATTTAATTTACTTAGCTTAAGATATTGAGGGTGTGACAACAAGACACTTTTTCTACATACAGGCACATACATTGCTTCTGGCCCCACACTAGGATATCCTGTGTCGTGGGAACCAGAAACAGCGACACCACAAACATGTAAACATCCAACACCTGGGTTTTTTTTCCCCAGCCGGGATTCGAACCCGGGACCTCTCGCATTGTAGGCAGACAGAGGCGCCACAGAGGTCATCGTAGATCTAATGATAAATTGGTTACCAAAACATTCATCAAACAATCAGTCTAAATATGTTGTAACATTTGCGGTAGGTACCTACCCGTACCTAAACAAAGTGATCAGGAGTAGAGCAGGCAATAAAACCCGATGCGTCTCCATTACCTCTCAATTCGTCGATTAGCAACATTAGCCCCAAATTGTATTATCCCGCGAGCCCCGGGCCCGCCTGACCCGTTGCGGAATCCCCGTGGGGATGAAGCAAACATACAGTTGAACAGGAAGATGTAACATCCAAAATCTTTATAAAAATTCGATTGGAATACACATAGATGGGAACTGAAATAAATAATAATAATAAATATATATAAATCGTTTCCGTGTTTATATAAACCAACTCTTCTATTAAAAATCCTTAAATGAAAAGCCCGTTTCAATAGGTATTCATAAAATAATAGCAACCGATAAAAAAATGTTTAAAACTACCAAGCAAACAGCTTTGTTTAAATTATGTAAAATACTTAAATTGAAGTACATGCCCTTTCCAGTGTTTCTAACAGCAAGAGAGGTTATGCGAGTTTGTGAAACGAGCACAAAGCCAAGAAAATTAATAAAAATTATAATAACGCGTACAAAGTCTTTACTTATATTATAACAGAGAAAATCAAGTTTTAAACTGTTGATATTTTTAATGCGCCAGGATAAAGTGAGGATATACAAGTTAAAAGCATCTGTCTGGCTGTGTGTGTGTGTGTGTGTCTGCCTGCGGTAATTTAGCACTCAAAAGGGATGACGGATTTTGATGCGTTTTTATTGTGAGTTGACTCTACGGCGGTGGTGACATATACAGATATCATTTTAATATGGTTGCGTTCTCATCTCAAGGACCTGAGTTGCTTAGGGGTTCATACAGTTTTGTATGGAGCTTGGGATACTAGAAACTTGCAAGTACTACTCGACCAAGGCACATGACAGTTGACAGGGCATGCTGTTTGGCTTGAATGGCAGCTGTCAGTGCCTAATGATAACGGTCGAGTGTCGTGGTCGTGTACACCTATAAAGTATAATTATGTGCATCGATCGAGATCTTAAATAATATAGTATCTGTGTGTCTGTTATCTTATCACTGATATGATAACAGACAACAAATAATTTTTGACAACATATAATTCAGTTTGAATATGTAATTCAGTAACTTATTTACTCACCTTTTTAGGGAATTTTAACTACAGGTATTCCAGAGAGATTCGAGACGAGCCTGTGATTCTGTGATTCTTTTTTTGTCTTATATACCTACTTACGCATTCGCTTTCCTCAGTATTGTTTTTTTTTAAGGCAAAATAAACAATTTCTATTTCTATTTCATTTCTATTTCTGTGCCACCGCACGCGCACCCCGTGACAGTCAACCACTCGGAGGACGAAAGTACAATCTGAATTGCTATAACTCGGGTGTAAGTTCACGAAAGGTTTCAATAGCCGGGGGGATACGGGAGGGGTCACACCCCCCAATTCAACCTATTAATTTTTAGTACAGGGTTGTCACCATTTTGTTAATGAAAAGTTAATTAACCGAAATAATTTTTGGAAATGATAAAACCTCCGAGAAACCCAATTTCTATAGAATCCTGTATTCAGGTGATCGGGTCAAAATACTGAGTTTGTTAATGTTGCTCATGTTCCATTGAAAATGATTTTTGTAGTGGCTACAGTCAAATACACAAAAAAACTCAGCTAACCAAAAGCCATCCATATATTGACTTTGACCAAACATAACAATGGGTGTGTTGCATTGGAAATTATTTTGAACATTCTAATGATGATGACAGAAATGTTTTTTTTTTGTATATGTTTAATAGATAGGGTGTATAATATAAGGACTAACCCTAGGGGAGGGGGGGGAGGGGCTGCAGTGTTACCGCGGTTATTAAATGCCTACAGATCGTGAAATAGAGATATCTAAAGTAGAAGACAGACGTAGACCAATAAATTAGTCATGGATGCTAAATTCGAATAGATTAGAATTTTAATATCGTAGAGATTTCAGTCTATAACAAATGTAAGAATACCGCCTTTGTAACGAAATGGTTTAGCTGTAAGGTTACGATTGAAAATAAATAAATTGAAATGAATTGAATGGTTATAATTTGTTTAGTTGTGAAACTTAACAACAACTTGGTAATAAGATTAATTATAATTAGGTACCAAATAAAAACAAACTTCACGCTACGGGGCGTAGCGTTTGACTGAAAAATGCTACGTCGTAACATGAAGGTTGTTTTCAACCGACTTCAAAAAAAGGAGGAGGTTCTCAATTCGACCCGTATGTTTTTTTTTGTTTTTTTTTTTTTTTCTATGTTTGTTACGCGATAACTCCGCCAATTATGAACCGATTTGAACAAATTTTTTTTCGGCGTATAGGTAATACCTCAAGGGTGGTCCCATTGACACCAGGTCAGGATCTGATGATGGGATCCTGGAGAAATCGAGAGAACTCTTCAAATATTATAGGCAGACCTATAGTGATTTTTGTGTTTTTCATAATAACTCGTGCTAATGCACATAGCATAATATTGTGATGCGGAACTGCTGATGAAGACCACATATGGCCACCAGATCTGCTCAATACTAGGTACAAATACAATGCGTGGCTGACGGGCAGGCAACGCATAGCCTAAACCGGTGGACCTAGAGCCATGAAACTTTGTACAGGGGTTCCTTAGTCGCGTGGGGTAGCACTGATATAGGATTTGACAAAATTAATTCCCCAAGGGGGGGAGGGGGATAAGGGGTTACAGTTAGTATTAAACTCAATCTAATCAAATAGGGTTTGTGGAAGTCGGTTTTTTCTAAAGTTTACTTTTTGTTTCAATTATTGTTATTTGGTAGTTAAATAATAATACATATTTTCGGGCCTTCATCCCGAAATAAGGAGTGATACAATTAATAATAATATCTACTATCTACAGGGTGTAACAGAAAGGTGTAGTCATATTTTAGGGGGTTATTAGGGACATCAATCTGAGCAACTTTCACTATGAAACTGATTTGATCAGAGCAACTTTAATTTTCACTTCTCTATACAAACCAGCTGACCGCTTGGACTAAAACGTATGGAGCAATGAAAAATACAGTTGCTCTGATCAAATCGGTTTTATAGTAAAAGTTGTTCAGAATGGTCTTCCTAGCAACCCCGTAAAATATGACTACACCCTTCTGTTACACCCTGTACCGATATTACTAATCTAGTCTAGTACACTACAGTAGGGTTAGTCCTTATACTGTACACAGATTTGCTGAAACTTTCTCCGGAAAAAATACAACAAGAATATTTATAAGTTTCCGTTTCCGCTATCTGTGCCGCGTGATGGATGTCCCGTCTGACCCCTCCCCCCCTCCCCCCGCCCCGCTCCTACCCCGGACGTAATTGCTGGGACCAAGCTCATTTATATCGCTGTCATATAATCAGGCGCTCGCAATGGACATTGGACCCTGTCGTGTCTGGAAAAAAATATAACTTTTTCGTGTCAGGATAAGCTCACCTATACGTAGATTCATTTTGCATATGGTTCTGGAATGTCGAAAACTCGAAATATTCCTTTGACGTGTCGATATAAATACAAGGTATAAATGAAATAACGCAAAATAAGAAACTACTTTATTAAGGACATCATTTTGAGCAAATTTCATTATGAAACCGATTTGATCAGAGCAACTTTATTTTTCACTTTTCCATACAAATCAGCTGACCCACTCAGCACAAAAATAAAGTGGCTCTGATCAAATCGGTTTCATAATAAAAGTTGCTCAAAATGATGTGCTTAACAAAGCAGTTTCTTATTTTGCGTTAATTCGTTTACACCTTCAAGTAGGCACTAGGCAGACCACCAGCCTTCAAGTAGGCACTAGGCAGACCACCAGCCTTCAAGTAGGCACTAGGCAGACCACCAGCCTTCAAGTAGGCACTAGGCAGACCACCAGCCTTCAAGTAGGCACTAGGCAGACCACCAGCCTTCAAGTAGGCACTAGGCAGACCACCAGCCTTCAAGTAGGCACTAGGCAGACCACCAGCCTTCAAGTAGGCACTAGGCAGACCACCAGCCTTCAAGTAGGCACTAGGCAGACCACCAGCCTTCAAGTAGGCACTAGGCAGACCACCAGCCTTCAAGTAGGCACTAGGCAGACCACCAGCCTTCAAGTAGGCACTAGGCAGACCACCAGCCTTCAAGTAGGCACTAGGCAGACCACCAGCCTTCAAGTAGGCACTAGGCAGACCACCAGCCTTCAAGTAGGCACTAGGCAGACCACCAGCCTTCAAGTAGGCACTAGGCAGACCACCAGCCTTCAAGTAGGCACTAGGCAGACCACCAGCCTTCAAGTAGGCACTAGGCAGACCACCAGCCTTCAAGTAGGCACTAGGCAGACCACCAGCCAGAAGGAGGTAGGCACAGGAGCGATGGCGTGGTAGAGAAGAGGCCTATACCCAGCAGTGGGGAGGTGTGGGCTGATTGACGATGATGATGATAAAGATGGGCGTTCCCGAACTAACCTTACTATTTTGGTACCAAAAAATATATATAACGTGCAAGAAACAATTACCAAAAGGTAAACACTAGTTTATTTTAACTTTCGCTTTCAGACAGAATTAATTGTTACTTTAATTTTCGATCCCCGTGAAACTTGTCAGCTGTTGTTATTGTTAGTATAGGTACCTGAAACAAATAGAAAACGTATTCGTTAGTGGCCGTAAATTGACGTCATTCGGAAAGCTTTTAGGCTTAGCCCTGGAGGCGCTAGAGTGATATTTACTTTCCATATCTACCAGCTTTTATGGTAAATATCTGGTGACCGGGCTTTGCTGGGCGGTTTGTGGCACAAACACAATAAAATAGGTATTTATGTATTTATTGTTCTATTAAGTATTTGTGCCATTACAGCGAACCAAGAGGGCACAAACAAGGCACTAATTACATAAGTATTACAATAATTACAAGTAACATTCAATAAATTCAATGCACAATGTATTATAATTCATATTCATCGGACTGCGTATGTAAGTATCATCAATAAAAATACTGCTGTTTTTAAACAGCCTATGCAAACGAAACGCAAGCCAGGCATTTTGTTTTCCTCATGTCATGAGTTATAGGCACAGATATTCAATCATTATTAAATTCTGTGCCTAAATCTCACGAGGAAAACGAAGTGCCTGTTTGCTTAAATCAAGCAAGGAGGATGAATAACAGATGATGAATTTAGATTAGACCTTATTTGAACAAAACTTTTTTGGCCAAAACGTGTCGTCAGTCACGTGATGCTAGGTCGCAAAATGAGGTAACTAACTTTTTGATTGTCATTGAAATTTTTGCCTTATTTTCACCGTACCAAAGTGTAGTTGCCAATCATATTGCGTGAAAAACATGAAAACACGGAAATACGTGATTTTTCAGTTATGAGACCTACCTCGATCAATTTTTTACCCCCAAAAAGCCCTATATTGCAAATTTAATCGAAAACCGTTACATACATACATACAAATATTCCTCAACATAAGATGGTGGCCCGCGGCCAGTCTCAGCCTTCGACAGGTCCTCGGATCCACCAATTAGGGATTTAGGTTGTTTAGAACAATTAGAACTGGAGCCACTATCCGATGCCATTTCTGCTAAAGTACAAGTAGTCAGGTGAAATTAAGGACACCAGACCAAATAATGACACATCATCCCTCGCAACAATCTAAATACCTACTTTTCTGTATGGAATATCACTCGTAAAAGGCGGTTCCTACACTAATCGTTCTTACGGCCGGGAGTAATAAAATTGGATATGAAATGTTGACGACTCCATAAACTCTTGTATCAAGGAAGACAGGAGGCTTATGACAACCACCATGTTTGTAGCAGAAGCGACCCCAGCATGTTTGCTACCTATAAAATGCAACAAAGTGAGGCATATTTGAGAAATTGCGCTAACATAGAGGTAATACAAACATAAACATTTATGTCCAAGCACAAACATTGCTTTTGGCAAAGTCTAGTTAAGGCTCGTCTATTAGGATTAGCACCTCGATTCGTGGTGGGTGAAATTTTAACAAAACCTTATTAAAAGTTCATAACATCCCACGCTGCAACATGGCTTTTACGCTTGTCGCTGCAAGAAAATTGCAAAGTTTTGTGTTTTTACTTAACAAAGGTTTCGTATCTCAGAAGGAGAAACACTTATAGGATCACTCGTGCATCTGTCCGTCCGTCTGTCACAGGCAATTTATTTAGAACATATTGGACCGATGAAGTTGAAAATTGGTACACATATCAATATCTGTGACCCAAGGACAGAGCAGCAATGTAAACATATACCCACTTTTGGGGTCCAAATGAGAAAAATAAAATAAAAAGTCAAAATATGCCGTGTGACATATCAAATAAAAGCGCATGGTGTGGGATCTTAAATATATTTTTATAATATTTTTAAGACTTCATTTGAAAAAGTTGTGTTCAATAATAATGACCGATTCGCATGTCATCAAAACCTCTAGAGTACTTACCGAAGTCCTAAAAATCTGAAATTTGGTATGCAAGTACAGGTTTGCACCCATATCCATAAAAACTCCGAAACCCACAACTTTAACCTCCTAACCCCCTAAAGCTGGGGTGCAAAGTTTGTATTGAATTTTAGTGTTATTATTTGTTGGTGTTAGTACTATTATTGTTATACGAAACCCTCTCAACGCGAGTCCGACTCGCACTTGGCAGCTTATTATTATTTTTCAATGTCTTTCTTCGGTATTTGTTAAGTGTCTCCTTTAGCTAAAATATCGCTTCAAAGACGGGCATTTGACGAACCGATTCCCTTAGGTTTATCATGACCTGTCACTGACTGTATCAACAACACTGATAGATGAATTCCTTATCAGTGCTTGGTCCGTGGGCTGTTTATATTATAATATCGTTGACGACTTTCTCTCTCACAAACTTGCAGACATTTCGGACGAGACGAGCTCATTATATTTACTGAGGAAACAAGAAGCTTTTAACTTAAGTTCTTTGAAAGATGTAGGCCCTAAACTGAAAATTAAGAAATATATATAAGCCTCTACAGTTTTTTTTGAGTTTGCGGTAAGTGGAGCAATGTTACAGCAACCAACAGACAACAAATAATAGGAATCGTGGTTTTTGTAATTTTCAAAAATAAATTGAAAATAACAAGTGACAGATAAATTCAAAGTCTAGCTGTAAAGTTCCGTGTGCTTCGGGTTCGGTACCTTAAAATTAAAATAATTTATGTTCAAATCCATATGCTAAGTCGGCACACTTTAGTGGTTTGTCTGACTTATTTAGATTTTCAATAAGTCCACCAGTAAGTACTCTGTACGTATTCAAATTTTATTCATGTGTTCAATTGTTACCTGGGCCTTTGAACGATGCTCTAAAATAATAAATTCGTGTTTCACTATTGTCTTATTGACAGCGCAAGCGAGAAGATAAATATACACTTTCTAAAATGATCTATGTCCAACAAGGAAATGAAGTTGAAGTCAAATCGAGATACAGTTAGAATAGAGCCACGCTTTTTCCCATACGGGGTGGCAGAGGCACAATTCTGCCCACTTTTGGCCAGTTATGCAATACTTCATTTAGCGTGACAGGGGGTTAACCCATCGCTGCTAGTATTGATGGTTTCCAGTACAGTAGGCAGAATACAGTAGCATAGTAGTGGCACAGTTAGATGTAACAATAGCAAGTGTACTCGTACGACTCCTAATTAATAATTATACTTTATCTTATAATGACAGAATCCTTTTCAGTGGTCAAAGATACTTAACTGGTTCGCCGACAAATCTTATATAACAATAGTTCGCCATTGTTCGGTCGTTCGAGCGGTTTGCTTCTGAGAGTGAAGGGGTTAAGTATTTCTTCATTCTTCAAACCATACTCGTAAAACAGCCTCACAAAATGCCGCTCAAGTGAAGAACAGCTTAAATCATACCGGCGCTGAATGAAGGTGTAATTAGTTTA
Organism: Argyresthia albistria; assembly: GCA_963457715.1. Classification (NCBI taxonomy): domain Eukaryota; kingdom Metazoa; phylum Arthropoda; class Insecta; order Lepidoptera; family Argyresthiidae; genus Argyresthia; species Argyresthia albistria. The sequence continues at coordinate 12,237,993 of OY735263.1, forward strand.
GGGTACCGTACCCGAAGGGTGCCAAACGGGACCCTATTACTGAGACTTCGCTGTCCGTCTGTCCGTCCGTCCGTCCGTCCTGTCTGTCACCGGGTCCGTCTGCACGAACCGTAATAGCTAGAAAGCTGAAATTTTCACAGAATGTGTATATCTGTTGCCGCACCAACCACAAATACTGAAATACGAGAGATATTGCAAATTAAAGGGGGCCCCGATACAAGAGACGTGTTTAGATACACTTACGCATTTCAAAATGGAGATCTTGAATGAAACTGTTTATTTATTGTCATAGCAACCATGTCATAGACACATACTACACATTTAAATATGATAGCATATTTCGCGTCAACCCACATGGTTGTGGTTAGCCGGTGCGGTATGATGTAGACTCTCAATCCGGAGGTCGTCGGTTCAAATCTCGTGAAGGCATAAACTTTTTAAATTTTCTTTTTGTTTATTTTTTATTGTTTTGAGTGCTTTTGATTTGTTGTACGATGGTACGGTACCCTTCGTGTGCGATACCGACCCGCACTTAACCGATTATTGTTTTTCTAGGCAACAATAGCCCTAGCAATGGATTTGAGTATCAGTCAAACTTTAGGTTGGCAATATGCATCCGAGCGTATAATGTTCGTGCCATATCCTCAAACTTAGGTCTCAGGCGAGAACTGACATGAACCTAGTGTTCATTGTTCCTAGACTTGGAACTTAGGTCACGAGGACGTTTCGGGCAGATTTATTGATTCTAGCGCTTTATGAGAACTCGCTTCGGGGACTATTGGGGTCATGATAAGGTTAAATGGATATAGGTTAGTTGCTGCTTGAACTTGGCTTGTTTTGGAAATAACTAATTTTGCAGGTCAAAATCGTTTTAAATCACTACATAGTATAAAACAAACTCACTTCCCGCTGTCTGTCCCTATGTATGCTTAGATCTTTAAAACTACGCAACGGACTTTGATGCGGTTTTTGAAGTAAAACTTCTTGGGGCACGGGGGTAAAATTTATTTAACCTCTCAACTGTGGGTTATTCATATATTTGCTTTTCAATTCCTACTAGCCGGGTGCTATCACGAGTGGCTAAGAAATGTAACGGAAATTGGAATCGGTGACGTCAGGGTCGGCTGAAGACTTTTAAAACCGCAACTATTTTCAATACGGTTTTTAACTAATCAGATAAGATAATAATACATTCGTACAATAAAGAATGTTAATTAGTGAGAGAAAAACCTGATGAAACGTTAACAAATAAAAATTATTTTAAGCATTCTTCCACGAGTTCTTGATTTCCGGTAAAGGCCAAACCAGTGACGTGACCAAAAACTACTTCGTTCAACCTCTTTGTTGGAACCGGAACTTATGTTTGACAGTTTTGCGATGCGATCCATACAGTTTGTAAGAAAAGAGTTTCATCAATGTCACACGGGTCGATATGGATTTCTTAAATGATGAACGAATCGTTTTGTGGCCGGTAACTATGGAATAGGTACCTAAAACGCGCTGCGTAGTCGCGCAACAGGCAGCTAGTAATCGCATAAAGTCACTTAGAATCATCCAAATGTGATATTTAGTTTTCAAGCAAATTCCGATGTGATGGATGGCTGCATTAAGACTTCTTGAAAACAATAAGTAGGTACCTAGAACTGTTCTAAAGCCACTTTTTATTATATAGTGCAGTTCAAGTCACAAATTAGCAGTTTAGCTACTAAGTACGTGTTATACCTACCTATTTAATGTTTATCTGTAGTAAACGGCCAAAGCGAGGTCTACAGCTTACAGAGCCATAAGTTTAATGGCTTATTGTTTCGCTTATTTGTTTGTATGTAATTTTTGTAATACATATTTTAAAGTTGAATTGTTGTTATAACTGTTGAAATTATACGATTTTGATTTTAATAAGCTTTTGTAATTTTAAAGTTAATGCTTCATGCCAGTCAATAATGTTGAAGTAAAATATCAAAATCGAGGTATGTCGTATGGCGGACTAAGGAAATGTCAAGAATAAAATTAAATAAGAGTTACGTCATCGCTTCGCGATGAAGTAACCCTAAAAAATCCTAGCAAAGTAGGTATGTATAGGTTAGCGGGGGTAGCATTAGGCACGCCAGTCACCCCAGCCACGCATTTTGTCACAATTTAATGTCATATCATAATGAATGCGCGCTATTTTATGGAGAAACATCATTGAGACGCGAAAGGAGTTGGCAATTTGGCAAAATGACTGCCCCAGACATGTACAAAGACTTCTCAACAGCCAATTAATAGCATTTAAAAATTCTCTCATAAATTACTGCGTCTTTAGTTAGTTTGTAGAACTTGAAGGAAATGATTAAATAATTAAGAGTTGTCACTTCATACTCTATGATTCCGCCATTGATTAGTGACTTTTGCCATCGTTAAAAATAACATGCAACATAATTGCCAACTAGCAAAACTGTTGAAAACAGGAGGTTTCCAGAGGAGTGGCTAGATGGCGTTATGTTGCATGTTATTGCAAAATGGTGCTTATTTCTAGCGACGGCAAAGGTCACGGAATCATATTGGAATCACGGAGTATTGAGTAACAACTCTTATTTACCTATATTATTTTTTTTCTTCAAGTTCTACAAACTAAATACAGACGCAGTAAATTAAATTTATGAATGAATATTTAAATGCTATTGGCTGTTGAGAAGTCTTTGTACATGTCTGGGGCAGTCGTCCATATATTGATTTAGCCATCTTCTTTGTCATTTATCTGCGCGACTGAGGTGAGTGGCAAGCCTTATGGTAGCCCCGCAGGTACACATTAACTTGGAATAGTTGAAAATACGTACTCGATCAATTAAATAAAGGGACTGGGCACAGAGACAAGCAAAGCAATGCATACATTTGAGCGAGACGGTTTTAAGACGTGACGTCGTCAGATGGTATATAATCTGAGCGAGATGCAAATAGTAGTGACACTATTGAATGAGTTAAGTATATCACCACGAGCGCGACAAATTGTAGATAAGGAATGGTGGGAAATAAATGACATGACGTATTAAAAGTAAGTACAAGTATAAAATAATTTCAAATAATCGGACGTCTGAAACTTAAAAGTAACTTGAAGCAGAGATTGGATTTCAAAAATGGAAATTTAAATCTCTTTTAGTATAGGTAGGTATAGGTGTATAGTATAGGTACCACTTAATGATCTAGCTACAGAAGTTTTACTTCTAACACGTGTACGGTGCTACACGCGAATTTTTTTTAATAGATAGAGTGATTCAAGAGGAAGGTTTATATGTATACTACGTGCATAATATAGTGCACCGTCCATTACACCCGTGCGCAGTCGGGGCGGGTCGCTAGTGTTTCATAAAGATATGCACAATGTATATTTTGTTGCTGGAACAGCAAACAGTAATGAATTACGCCCGATCCTTCTTGTACGTTGGAACGGCGGCATCACCCTCCGTGTGGGAATCCGTCTCGCACTTGACCGTTTTTTTACGACAGAGCCACCCACACCTTGCCACCTAAGAAAATTCCCCATATGTGAACGACCTCATGAATATTCATTACATTTATAAGAGTCGCAGGCGCATGATATAAAGACGCATGATACAGTACCATACCTCCCACACGGGAGTGTTCACAATGAGCCGTGACGTCACGGGGTCGGTGACCTGCGGTGACCCGGTGACGGAAGAATGGAAGGAACTGCGGGTAACACTTTTGACGTTTTAATTAATGTTGTGAGACGATTTTGATTAATTACGATGGAAATTCAAAAAGGCCGGCATTTTTTGGACGATAGATGAAGTGTGCAATCCAATTAGCTGGGCTGGCTGAGCTGGCTGGGCTGCAGACTGTACGTAGGATGACGTGGTTCTAGTGCAAATAAAAGATATTTGTCGCGGTGCAATCAGAGAGGTCTGACTCAAAAATTAGCACAATCATGGTTTAGGAAAAAAGGAACCCTTATGGATCACTTTGTTGTCCGTCTGTCCGTGTGTCAGGACCTTTATATCAAGAACGTTTGGACGTATCAAGCTGAAATTTATATAAATTTCTCAGGTCTGTGGTCGCACAGAACTGTGAAAAAATCAAACTTTTAGGTCAACGCAATCGAACGCTACGACCGTTATGCTGTAAAATTGATGGATTTTCATAGTAATGGCAATAGAGCCAAAACCTATAGGGTACTTCCCGCAGGCCTACTATCATGAAGTTTGGCACAAAGCAAGGTATTATAGCACAAGTAAAGGGAAAAATCTGAAACAACACTATCTATCTACAAAAGTATGTAATTGCGTTAACATGGATGACATCATACTTATTTGTTTAATGTAGAAACCTAATCACACTAGTTTTGCTCCCCAAGTGTGATCAGAACCCTTGGTCCGCGAGTCCTGCTCGCACTTGACCGTTTATTTGTCAGAAAGTGACATATTCTAAAACATAATGTTTGGCGAAGTACTTACTTGGTTTTTCTCGAACATGGCGGTATAGATAGAGCCTTCATGTTTATGCGGAAACTCGTCCATTTCTATCACACAAGTGTGTCGAGAGAAAAGTTCACAAATTGTCATATAAGACACCCGAGCCGAACTCTCTGCTGCGGGTAGTATGGGAGAAGACTATAAATACCTGCGGTCTAAGATTTTATGGAGATGTGAATTAACTTAAGTCAATTACTTTACGTGGAAAAGTAGCCCCGTTTGGGTAAAGGCGACGGGGTCTAGTCCATTGCCACAGCTATAAAGACATGGAGAATTCCTCACGATGACGAGAATCATTAGAAATAAGTATATTTATATGTGTATTAAGCAGAAACTGATTCCCACGATACTGAGGTTCCTAGATAAATTGAATTGATCTTTAGTCTCCCCCACTACAAGCACCGGGCCCTAAACACGGCGCGTCCCGGGGGAGCGCTCGCGATTTTACATCAACACTCACGACGAAGATTTTTTACAAACTATGCATACGAGACTCTCGGAGAATATATTTTCCGAAGTTTGCCTTTGCTGAGCATGTACTCGTACATATCTTCTATACCCTTGTATAACACCCCACCCTGCCCTCGCGCGGTCATGTCAGTGTTTACCGATCCCTCGTTTCAAGTCGTAGGCCGTCTTTTTAACCGACTTCCCAAAGGAGGAGGTTTACAATTCGTCCGTATGTTTGTTTTTTTTTTTTTTTTTTTTTTTATGTCTACACCCCGATAGCGCCTAAACGGATGGACCGATTTGGAAAATTATTTTTTTGTTTGAAAGGGTTTACCTTCCCATTGGTCCCATTGACACCAGGTCAGGATCTGATGATGGGATCCTGGAGAAATCGAGGGAACTCTTCAAATATTATAGGCAGACCTATAGTGATTTTTGTGTTTTTCATAATAACTCGTGCAAATGCACATGGTAAGCATAATATTGTGATGCGGAACTGCTGATGAAGACCACATATGGCCACCAGATCTGCTCAATACTAGGTACAAAACTACAAATACAATGCATGGCTGACGGGCAGGCAACGTATAGCCTAAACCGGTGGACCTAGAGCCGTGAAACTTTGTACAGGGGTTCCTTAGTAGCGTGGGGTAGCACTGATATGGGATTTGACAAAATAATTCCCCAAGGGGGGGGGGGGGGATAAGGGGTTACAGTTTGTATTAAACTCGATCTAATCAAATAGGGTTTGTGGAAGTCGGTTTTTTCTAAAGTTTACTTTTTGTTTCAATTATACTACATTGTTGACACTTTGCTAAAATATAAATCATAGCGTTCCGCATATAAATACATTTAAATGACATTTCCAAACGTGAAACAAAAAATCTACAGGAAGTCTAAATACTGGAAGAGACGGCGAATACAAAAGACATCAACGAGCGCGCGCAGGACATCAACGAGCGCGCGCAGGACATCAACGAGCGCGCGCAGGGTTTCCATATTCATTTGACATTCAATACACAGTTTTTGCACAAACATCCCTATAGCTAACCTATGGCGTTATGATAATCAGATAATCGTATGTTTACTAACTGATTTGTCCTTCTTGCACACAGATAGTTTATGGGCTAGATTAACAAATAGTCTTTGTCCCGGCAAAAAGTCCACGCAGAGAAAAAAGCGAGTCGAATATAAAAACAAGATTAAATCACTATTACTTTCCCGTTATAACTTGACTTTCCGAGAAAGTGGACACGTGTGTGTAATGATGTTGAATGCCAGATCGCCAAGCCCCCCATTAGACGCACTGCAATGTGTATTCTTTGATTGCAAGATTGGTTGAAATCTAGATGACTAGAAATAAGACCGTCTGCTGGTGAAAACAAGGTGAGGAAATGTCTATCAAAAGAGATGACTTTTTGTATGAATGTATATCTCCAGAGGCAAAGGCTGGGGCCAAAAACGAAATTACGTAAGGACGAACAGCGGAACCATATCATTAGCGTCCCGGAGCACCCTTTGGTTGCGGAACCCTACAAAGGTGGCCATTTGCCGTCGCCCACCTAACTCACAATGAAGTTAAAACAAAACGGTAACGCGAAGCGAACGAACAATACAAAGGGGTAAGAAAAGAACATAATTTTAAATTTCAGTGTATGAATCTTTCCGCGGAAAAGTATAGCAGTCGCGTTTTCCGCTACACCCTTTGCAGTTTGTACCCACTCTTATTACAAGCGACATGGGCTCTGTTATAGTGTAACTTAGCCTGGACCTTACCTGGAGAAGTGGGTCACCCTGGCGCAATAAAAACTCAGGAATGTCGCTTTATAAATGAAATTACATTTTAGTGCTATTTTAGTGCATTTAGTCCGATACCTGGGCTGGATATGAATTCATTATTTAGCAAGGCGATCGATGTGAACGTTCTAAGTTCGTAGTAATAAATAATAGTCTTGCATTCTCGAACTTGCATTAGACTTCGGTCGAGATGCACTACAACAACTCAAAGATTACGGACATTCTAATCCAAGTTTTCACTGTCTTCCACTGGGTAACAGACATCAGCAGCATGAGATTTAAGCAGTACATCATTTGAGCAGCAGTTTAAGCATTCGGCCATCAACATGTTCGACTACAAACCTTGTTACTACAGAACATGGAGTTGTCACAGGCATTATACAAGCACAGAGAAAACTCGCGTTCCAAGTACTCGTACTCATTCCCTACATCTACTCGCAATTACCACTTGTAGTCGACCTCTGTGGATCCTGGGTCTCTGGGGTTAATTAATATACGTTTGTGACGTCATCGCTGTTTGTTCCTATTATGCATGCGGGAGGCTCAGGTCCGAAGTCCGAAGTAGATCCGTGGTAAAGAAGAGAGGCCTATACTCAGCAGTGGGTAAATGTGTGCTGATTGGTTCTGCTTCTTTTTCATCGTACCTGCGCCTGCACTTCTATTTACTATCCTAACTCCTGCACCAGCTGGAGAGGAGGCGTGGGTGTTCAAGGTGGTAGTGGTGTCTCTCAGAATGTCATTCTAGTCTATAGCGGAGGCTTGGACTGATTGTTTATTGGTGATGCAAGGTATCGTAGTGTGGGGCCAGAATCAATATGAGGCCTTGTTCAATAACGTGTATTGTGTCCGCAGTGGATTCGCGCTATAGTACCGCCGCCGACTCGCCACCGCATTTCCGAGATATTTGCAATTTTGTCGAGGACGGGCGCTTCTTTATTAGATTTTACACCCCCCTATCAGTGTCAGAGATGGTGGGGTAAGTATACGTTACTTACTATCTTGTTTTTTCGTGGAAATAACACTCTTCATTAAAAAAACCTTTTGTAAGATTGACTGAGCATCAATACCAGAATGAGTGCCGGATAATGCGACAGTGTGGTCTCAACTAATAAATCAACTTTGTGCTTGCATACTAGTCACTTACCGGCCTTACCGCATTGATAGTAAACAGCAATTTTATTTATTTATTTTGTTTATTGCAAAACACAACAGATATTTCACATTTAATTTCTAAGTATGTAGAGTAGATACGGTTTTATATCGAGTAAATTATCTTAAAGGGTGTTTTGACAGCATGCTCTGTTTTATTTAATTTTAAACTAAGTTAAGTTTAGGAGAGTGCACTAAAATTTGGTTGAACAAAGAAGCTCTTTGTTCATCCGACCTTTAGTGTATGTTAATACTTACAATAAAATGACAAACATACGTTCAAATATAGCAAAAATTAGATAGATAATGCTTTTTGTAGCTGACACGACTTAGCAATTTAGCATTGAGTGAGGATTACGAACGCAAGCATTATTTTTTGAACGCAAGCATTATATTCCCTTCTCTCCACCTATTTCGTTATCGCGCGAATCTCTACCGGTGCGAAATAAGAATAAAACGAAATAACAGCCCAATTTGCGATTCCCATTCCCCGCGTCTTCCGAAATGAAGAATAACTGGCGGTAGCCGGTAATGCGATAAAGCTTCCTCTTGGGGAACAATAGACTGATAGCTGTACGGAACCCACTTGTTTTTTTAAAAACACGATGAGGTTTTAGGGGCCCGTATGCAAGGTGACGTTAACTACCCTTTATGAAAAATTGGGGACTGTTAATATCCACCATTATGAACTTTCCCCAATAAACAAATGGTCGCAAACGTAAACTACTGAATTTAATTGTTTGTAGTTGTAAGTTAGGTTAAGTTGTACATATTATATTGTAATTATATCTAATTAAATAACTACTGAAAAACTGGCTAGACGTAAAGATAAATCATACACTTACATACAAGCACATACATTGCTTCTGCCCAAACACTACAGCATATCCTGTGGGGACTATAGAAACTCCGGGCGCTGACTTTTTGTTGAAGAAAATATAACATATGAAACAACAATAAAAATCTATATTTTATTTTGTTCATAGTAACAACCACATACCACACACTACGCAACACTCATACAGATCTTAGACAAACATACGTAGTAAGTAGCTGACACACCCACAGGCAGCACACACCAACGACCTGCTGGATATATAAATAATGTAACAAATAAACTAGGGAAATAAAAATTCTATTATATTCTAATCGAAACTATATAACATTGTCATAAATTTACTAATCAGTAATGGTCTGTTTCCGATATGCTCACTGTGACAGATTCGTCAGTAATGAAAGGTAAATAAAAATATTATAGAATATTATAATATATAATATTTTTATAATATTATAAAATATTATAAAAATATTATAGCAATATTATAGATATAAACAGAACCTACATTACTTGGACCAAGATTCTCTAAAATAATATAAAATTTTCCCGAAATCTAAATTCGAAAGATTATTTCGTGTTAATTCCCCACTTGCCCAGTTTTATACATAAATAACCAACGTACACCAGATTACTTACACAAGTGGTCTGGTGTTTAATTAGCCTGTTTTTATGCGCTTGGGCGGGCGGGGCGGCGGAGGGCTGAAGCTCCCCGGTACTTCACAGCCGCAGATAGTTCGCAAATGCTCCGCTCTCGAAAACTCTTTTTTTATTTCTGCTATTCAATCCTATTTTATGGAAAACGGCGCGGCGGCGGCGGCGGCGGCGCGGCGGATTTATAGTTTCATTGCACTGCGTCGGCTACTTTGGTTTTATTGTTCAAGAGTTATTTGCAGGCATGTTTGAGTAATTTAGTAGAGTACTTCCGAACGGGCGGTAGTATACAAAAATATTAATATTATATTGTCGTTGACTAAGTAATATGTATGATTTTATGGTCAATAAAAATTTTGAACTTTGAACTTTGTACGGTTTTCCTCAGAAAATAAGTCAGATGACCTTGGATGATATTTTATGAACTGGATAAAAACATTTGCTACTTTAAAGTATGTCGACATTTGTCCGGCAATATTGCCATTTTAAGCCACAAATGGCAATATTTCCGATAACGGCACATCAGTAGGTACCGCAGACTTCTTCCGTTCAGTCAACCCAAGTTTGTAGCGTAGGTCAAGTCCGTGAACCTTCTTCAGCACTCAAGACCTAGGTACTGATAAATGGAGTGGACGGCGGCGGGTGGAGAGGGGATGGGAGGGTGCGGTCGTAGGACTGGCCGCTTGATTGGATCTGTCGGGCAAATGGTCAGTTGTCGACTCTACTTTTGGTAATTTGTCACTCTTCCCTGTTGCTAAACTTATGTTTGGCAGCTGTGCTTCATGGAATAAAGGGATTTGGCAACAAATATTTCAAAACGAATACCGGAGAAGCCCTCAAGCATCTACGGTTCGGTAGGTATTCTGTTTTATAAACGAAAAACCTCGAACGGAACCGCTAAACACTTATTAAAGTCTTGTACTAAGAGTGGGCGTTCTGATTGATCTAATGTCAATGTTTCATCGATCCCTGTATTGTAGGTTCAATGCTTGAGCAACAATGATTAATATTCATCTGAATACAATCTCTAATACCGATCAACTTTCCTAAAAAGGCAAGAACTAACGGTCCAGAGAGGCCAAGCACCGAACACGATTCTGCTCATGTTTGTTTGTTTCTGTCCAGCCTCACAACAATCCTCTGAAGATTGTTTGGTTTTGCGGTAATAGCTGTTTTAAATTAGCGCTCTTTATAACTGTTACTAAAGAGTTACTACAAGAGATACTCTACTTAATGAGTTAGTGCGAGCGTTATTGCTAATGAGCTTTGCAATGTCTGCGATCTTAACTCTTTACAAACGCCATTTAGCACCAAACTAACCTTTTTAGGAAGCACGTTTTCCAAGAGTGAAAGAGATTGCATGCGAGTTCAAGCTTCCTATACTGTTTTATCTGTTTCTAGATGAAATACCTGATAATGACTTAATAGATAAACATCTAAAATCAACCTTCGATATCGCGATGGTGATCAAACGAAGTCTATTAATTTCCCGGGCATCGAACCCTCACAGTGACCCACACAACACCCCCGCGGGGGTTCACGACACCGGCTTACACAGCACCATCCACTCCCACGCAGCCCGTTCAGTTCAGTACGATGACGTACAGAAAACGTGCAGCAAAAAGTTGAATACAAATGATCTAAAGACATACATCAATATAGGCTTTAAACCTTGGGACTTTGAACCCTAGATCTTCGGTCTAGTTTAATTTGAAATACAAGTGTAAAGCATGATGAGAATGGATGCATCATCAATACCAAAAATCAACAAACATCAATAAATAATCAATTAAAAATCATAGTCTGGTCATAAGTTTTGTCACATATGGAAAGTTAAATAAATGACACAATGAGTTACGCACTACAACCATTTATATATCAAATGAAAGGGTACAAAATACAGATTTAAACCACACTAAAATTATTCAAAATGTCCTCCTCTGGCTTCGATACAAGCCTTCAATCTGCTAGGCCAGTCATCAATCGAAATACGCACGACATTCATGTCAATATCGGCGACTGCTTTAATCAGAGATGCTTTAAGTGACTCCAAATTGCGATGGGGTTTAGCGCAGACCTTCTCCTCTAGGTGCTGCCATATTTTATAATCCAAAGGATTCAAGTCTGGACTGGAGGAGGGCCAATCCTCGTGCCTGATAAAGACGATTCCATGGGTCGTGAGCCAGTTTTGGGTACTTTTCGCCTTATGGGCCGGTGCAGAATCCTGCTGGAAAACCCAGTGCCTATTTTTGAACATTGTTTGTGAAAGAGGTTCCACAATGTTTGTTAGGACTGTGTTTTGATATACGAGGGCACTGGTTTTCACTCCTTTTTCACAAAAAAACACCTTTTTTGGACCCAAATAGGAGACCCCAAGCCAAACCATGAATGCCGAATGGTGATGGCCACGCTGAACACGTGGCACACGTTTGCTCGCTTCTTCACTAGACTGTGCATACACTTTATCATTTTGTTTGTTGTAACTCTCCTCAACATTAAAAATTTTTTCGTCCGAAAAAAGTATTTCGCGGTATTTTTTACCTGCGTACCGCCTTAACAAAACCCGGCATCTTTCGAGTCTGATTTTCTTCAGCCGTGCGTTAAGAAGATGTGCTGTTCTTTTTCTGTAAGCACGCAGTCTTAGGTCTTCATTCAATACTCTTTTAACAGTGGTTCTGCTTAGTCCCATCTGCAGAGCCAACATTTTTTGCTTGCGGACAGGATTTCGTTGGATTCGCGCCTTCACTGCTTTGATGACCGCTGGAGTCCGAACAGTACGAGGTCGACCGCTTCTTTGTTTATCATCTAAACTTGAATCTTCCCTGAATCGTTTGATAGTACGATAAATGAATCTCAGTGGAATTTTCAAATTTTTCAGCAGTTTAAAAATCACTGTTGGTGCGTGGCCGCAACGATGCAATGCAATTATTGCGACTCTGTCTTCTTTGCGCGTCCACTCCATATTGGAAAATGAAGAATATTCCAGAAAACCTGTATTTTTATTTTCTTGAAATATTCAAATTTCGAATTCCCATAACTTTTTTTGTGGCCTCTATTCTAAATTCGAAATTTTACCCATGTGACAGAACTTATGGCCCGACTATGTATATTATAGTTAAATTAAATTAAGATGTTACTGACGACCTGTAAATATTTTTTATTTTGTCTTTATTAATAAAGTCAATTCTACGCATAAAATTAAATCTTCCATTGTATCAACGACGATCTGGCGATGCCTAATTTTTTTTAATAGTTGACATTTATTTTGGAATTTGAACACTATCATATCATATTTTTATTTCTATTTTACTTGTAATTTCATCTGTTTATATTGGACTATTATGTCTGGCAATAAATGATTATTATTATTGTTATTATGTATCTGATTTAAGAATAGGCTTGTGGCCAAGGTAATCCAATAAATCTAGGAACAAGTCTTAAGTTGAAGCATTATGTACAAAATGCCTTGACATTCTCAGAATTGTATATTTCCAGCAGAGATATTTTGTAAAGTTAATTTTGTGCAAAAAAAGACAGCATTTGATGGCACTTTTACATGACGTCATTCTGTTACTATTTCATAGAACTCAGGAACAAAAGTTCCGTTTTGACAGTTCATAAAAAGTATCTATTTTGACTTGACAGGCCACAAGCCTATTCACGGGACATTGCTGTCCCGGTCCTTTTTGTAGGCTTGCGTGGGGACAAGGGTCCAACACGTACCTAGAGACCTCTTTCAGACAATTTACTATAAACAAATATGAAATGTGGTGTACTGGTTGGGTCCGTTACCGAATACACCCACACCAAAACTGCACTCAAAGAACATCCCCGCCAGGTTCTATTGCAAAAACTCAAGCGGGCTACACACGACATGATATCGGTGGCGATCTAGGGTGTAAAAAGGTGAAAAAATGGAGCCGCCTGCTGTGTGCGCTTGGAGTAGTGTACTCACACACAGCAGGCGGCTCCAGTTTATCACCTTTTCACACCCTAGATCGCCACCGATATCATTTCGTGTGGGGGAAACTAAGGAATGGGCTTGCGTTTTCAATAGTAAGTAAGTCTAGGATATTTCTGAGACTACGGACAACCTGCCTGAATCAAGTCTCAATTATTTATTATTATTATTATTTTCTCTTCCACTCTATTCGATCCTGAGCGGTCTCCCTCCACTCTTTATCCCATAGACCCAACTCACTGGGTCGGCCACGCTTTCTCTTTGCATTTTCTGGGAGCCAGTCCGTGGTTGAGGACGCAGGCGCAGGCTACACTCGCTGAATCGGGTCTGCGGGCTCGGTACTCCCCAACAGCTCGCCACAGGCTGCCCTGCGGGCTTATTATTATTATTGTTAATACCATCATCGACTCATCTTTAATGATTTAAAAACTGATCTAATGACATTGTCGTATGTAATCCTTGCATATAGCGTAAGGTCGAACTCACTACTAGATATAATGTTTTTAAAACCATGCTATTTATTTCACAAAACACGAAACCCCCGACAAGGAACTCCACAAATAAGTAAAATTAATTGAAAGTCTATTTAAGGTCAATCGTCGCGATTGAAACGAATGGAAGGCAACTGTGTCAATGTCAGCGCTTGAAAGCGCCGGCGGCGGCGGCGGCGGCGGAAGCGCAATAAATAAATCTACGAGCTAACAAATTGCATTGCCAGAGATTTGCTGAGCGACAGCCACTCGGCGGCGCAAGAGTGGCTTGTTTAACTTATTTATTCCAATTTCGAGAGACTGGCTGTGATTGGCTACTGGAAGCTTTTTATGGATATGATATGTACGTACATACATATCAGACTATTCGAGTGTGAGATTAACCAGATCCAGTAAGTAACATGTTGTAATAAATACCAAAAAATCATCCACTAATAACAGGATTATTGACTTTAACCGTGTCATATACGTTTCATAGTCATTAATTGTACTCCAACTCATATAATGTGACCATAGCATAACTTGACGCAACGAGTTACTATGCCGAGCAGCCACCACACCATCGCTCTCGTCTCGATTGTCATGCTGACGCTGATATTACCAAAGACTGAGACAGCATGACTTGGGGTTAGTATGCTCTGTTGCATCAGAGCCTTAGCATGATTTTTGATCCAACGTTGGCCAAACTTCCGTTGCGCTAGCGCAGCAGCACCCGCAGCTCGCCTTTGCGCACTATTATGTTATTTAAGTTTTATTATTAAATTACTGTGCAATAAAGAATATGAAAAATATGAAGAAGAGTGCGACGTGCGGAGGGAGGTTTTAGGTGGAAGGTGACAGAGATAATTTAACATACAATCAGTATGTGTGTGACATTTTTGTCCTTTATTCTGACATTATTTAATTTAATAATTAATAACATTATGACATTCAATAGTAAACTATAACATACAATGAGTATGTGTTTGATATTATTATTATTTCATTTTTTTGACATTATTTAATAATAAATAATATTATGACATATAAAATTTATTAAATTAAAGATGAATCAATAATGGTGACATAGTGACATTACATTAAAGAGTATAATAAAATAGATAGTAATCCTTAGAAATAATTACAAATCCTTATCATGATTTTAAATGTATTCCGACCTGTCTGATTTTAAATGTGTTTGACAGTCACGCACTCTATCCGCAAATATCAAAACTTTAATATTAAAACGTATGTTTTATATTTTCTAAATTGTGTACCTCCACTCTTTTTATATTCATGTTCACTAAAACGTAGTAGCAAATGTGTACCCATTGTTTTAAAAAACATCTCTGTACCTCGAGAGGGGAGGCCAGGAGATCCATGGCACGGGGTTAACCTATTTTGGTCTCCTGTCTCCCACTGCTTCTTAGATAGCATTATAAATTACTAGTCTGACCTACCTACTACACAGAATTCCTACAATATGTTTTTCTTTTTGGGAGAAAATAAATAAATTTTTCATTCATTTCACTTGTAATGAGTATTATTAATAAACGATGTTTATGTCTATGTCTATGAAATTTAAGGCGCCTTATGAATAAATAAGGGGTGCTTTTTTCATGTGTATTTCAGGAAATACTAGGCAAATCGTAATCAATTTCTGGTATATGTAATTTGACTATATAATCTGGGGTTTTCATGATTGAAAACGTGTTTAAAAATAAATAAACGTGTATAAAATTTTCTCGATAGAAAACAAATCCAAAGTACTACGGTATAATAGGAAAAAATATTGCAAAAAGGGTTGCTTTTTGCAATATTTTTTCCTATTATACCGCAGTAGTAGTAAATATGATTTTTCTATTAATTGTCATATGTGGAGACATTGTTGTTACTAGCGATTTGAAATATGAAATGTAATTCGTAAATTATTTTTTATGATTTCTTTTCCGTTTTGGCGCTTACGTTGATTCAGATTAGGTGCGAGCGCACAATTGTCACCCCACTTGTTCCTATTCCCGAGTTATACTCGCTTCTCACTTCCGCAATCTTCGTTGACCTTGGTTTGTAATTATTCATACCTCGCCTTAAAGCGCATGATCTGTCCTTCACTCACTGACGTCACGATCCCCCGCGGGGGCAGGCATGCTACGGATGCAGGGAGAGCTACAGTGTTTGGAGTTATACAAATGGAGCTCCATTCGCGAACCGCCGCTGAAAAATGTCGGCTTCTCGGAAAAGGCTTACTGAACGAACGGCGACCTAATTCCCGTCACGAAAGTACCACTCTCTTCCTACTACACTTTGCCAACGCAGATCGACAAAGCTATAATTCGACCGGCGAAAACTAGAAAATATAAATTTCAGAGAATTGTAGAAATTTTCAGATGGTACACTTTAGTGCCAAACGTCAAAAGACTAGTTGGTTGGCATCATCATCTATTGTAATAAGTCTTAAAAGCATTTTCACAAAGCAATGAAAGCATACTGGCATGTTTTTAAACTTTCAATCCCAAAAAAGGAACCACGAAACCTTTTGACTCTGATAAGAACCCTCTACAAATTATTTAACTTTATGGTACCGTCACAAAGTATGCTGTCATAAAATATACCACCGCAATTTCTGGAAATGGGACCGAAATGAGGCCAACATATGTAGCCTGAGGTTGATCCTCGCGATAGAGAATCGTGGCTCCGATATTAGATTCTGGGAAGCGGAAGCCATGGCAATCCCGACGTCCGCAAGTGATTGTTCGGGTGACAAATGACGTCAGTTCCGGGCTGCGGGACGACTGTGGGCTCTATTCAAATGCACTATAGAAAGTAGTAATCTTTAGCAATTTGTATGGTTTTCCTTTGCTTGAACTATCTCGGGTAATGCCACTTGTACTTGGTGGAGAAAATGGCGTCGTCTCGGTAATTGAACAGGAAGTAAAATTATTTAAAGCATGTCATAAATAAAGCCACTGTTTCTAAAATAGGTCGTGAATATCCGTATATTAAACGGCTCGTCAGTTGTAAGTGCACAGTCCACATAACACTTTTATTTCCAACCCGCAAGCGTATTAATAGAAATAAAAAGAGCTCAGCCATGTGAAGGATACTCGGAGCTGACTGCCAACCTTTAAGGGGCTTCCAGACTGTGGGGGCTAAGTTTACAAACGGGTCACCTTGGTGTATGTGGATTTTCCATCCACACAGTGTATCCACAACGGATCCACATGGCCTCCAATTCTGTGGGTGCATCAACAGCACACTGAAGTTTGTCACACGTCAACACACACGCACACAGAGTAGTGGAGGTCAAGTGGATGCATTGTGGATCCACTGTGTGGAAAGTAACATCCACATCCACCAAGGGGATACGTAAACCAGACCTTTACAATCTGGAATCCCTCTTAGGATTATAGAGACACTAGAAGAAGATGCCAAGGTTGATGTGCCGTCGACTTTACAAAACCGCATCAGCTAACGAGGTTTGCGCGGATGTTTTCCTTCGTTCGGACTTCTAGAAGATTTCCAATGCCTCTCGGCGGCGGCGATCGACGAACTTTGCTCCCTGTTCACAACGGAGCAACCGAACGGGCTCTCGCAAGTTTCTGCACAAAGATATGTGCGTCTTACGCGAGTATCAAATAATTTATAGTTGTTTAAAAACTAAAAACACTTATCAAGATGAATTAAATGTGCCTAAACTTGAAGGGTACAAGGTCTCGAGTAAGCATCCTAGGGTGCCCTCTGCTACCTTCGAGCTCTATCATCAGACCAGCTCGATGGTACCATATTATTCTAATGTCATCAGAACTACATACCTAGTTACGCAGTGATAGAACAACTAGAAGTGGGAGATGGCCGGGTGTTTCCATTCCTAGATTTGCTGCACGAAGTTATTTAGTTACAACTCGACTTAATAAGAGGGCGTTAAGACGATTGTCCAGCAAAATGCCCATCTTTAAAAAGTTATTCCAGCAGTTTAAGATACTTCCTGAATCCACAAAAAATATATGTTATATAACAGTCTCTTGGCTAAATATTTAGAATTTACGTCATTATATACTTTATTTTATTATTTTACTTTTATGATTTGTGAAAATTTCCACCACCACAAACCCAGTTGCTAATTTTAGCGTTACCAGGGGCCTCAAAATCCACGCTCAGCATTTCGCAATAAAGGTTTGGCCATTTCATATCTGTCATTATCACGCTTGAGACAGCTCTCAGGGCTATGAACGGTTTCTACGAGCCTTAATAGCTTGGTCTAGCCAGTATGTACGTCAGGTGCATTTATTTGTATTGCTTGTTTACTTAATAAGACTAATTACTGTAGAGAATTGTAACATTTGAAAACCTTAATTGTGAGTGAAGTAATCAAGTACGGTTGGTTAATTACGCGTTTGAATAGTTGTTAATTACCAGTTTAATTAGTTCGCGTTGAGTAACGCATAACGACAAATTAATTCTCATAAATATTCAACTACATAAATGGTATTTGTGGATTACTTACAGAAAAATCAGATTAGTTAAATCTCTAAAAATAAAAGGTCAAGTGGGAGCAGGACTCGCGCACTAAGAGTTCCGATCACCCTCGGAGGTTGTTACCTCGTAGCGGAGTAACTAGGTTTCTACATAAATAGTAATAGTATGATGTCATCAATGTTAACCAAATTACATATTTTTGTAGGAAGGTTTACAGTTTTCAGACTTTTCCCTTTACTTGTGCCAAACATGATTCC
The DNA here is from genome assembly GCA_963457715.1 of Argyresthia albistria. Lineage (NCBI taxonomy): Eukaryota > Metazoa > Arthropoda > Insecta > Lepidoptera > Argyresthiidae > Argyresthia > Argyresthia albistria. Next base: position 12,256,511 of record OY735263.1, read on the forward strand.
AGGTCAATAGGGTACTTTCCTTCAATTGCAATTACTATAAAAATCCAACAATTTTACAGCATAAACGGTCGTAACGTTTGATTGCGTTGACCTAGAAGATTGATGTTTTCACACATCTAAGGGACCACAGAGAGCAATTGATACTTTGCGCTTGAGACCTCTACGCGTTCCCCATAAAAACGGTCTTGACAGACAGACAGACGAACAACAAAGTGATCCTATAATAAGGCATGAGGGTTCCTTTTTTTCCTTTTAAGGATCGGAACCCTAAAAACTAATTAAGCAGTCTGCGGCCGACATCTGCACTCAAGGAAGGCTTTAAGCTTCACAACACAAATACAAGCTTGTGCTGGGTATTTGCTGCAACTCATATCAAAGGAATTATTTTAGTTTCATTTCAGTGAAGATGGCGTGTCGAGCGCAGGATATTGCTGGCTTTCTTTCAGACAGATATGTTTAGTTTAGTGTGTTTTCCATATCATCACAAAAATGGATTCGGTTGTACATTTATTTGTTTTAGCATGGATTTGTTTATAATTTATAGGTGCTAAAAACAGACCCGAACCGGAGTGGTTTTGTGTACATGTTTTAAATGTTTATAATAAATTACATAAATGAATTCATGAAGCTCGATATTAAGAGGCAATTCGACATTTACCGGATTTAATAAATTTCATGTGTATTTCGCATCCCAGCTGTCTCTTTATTTTACGAGACACGCACAAAATTGTGTATTTTATTCGATGATTGTTGTTTATTGTTGTTTAATTATTGTTCGTTTCGTACGGCTTATGCCTCTGTAAACAACTTCACAATGTAATTCTGTTTATTTTTAACTCAGCAAAATATCTTTCCGTACTTTAAACAAAGGCATAGAAAGAAGCCAAAGTTTTCAGTACTGCGGTTAAAGTAACAAGAGTACTTAGTTTTTAGAGTTTCCCCCTGGTGGGAAATCGCATAAATTGTGCCACAACAACAGAAATGATTTATGCGGTGCTAAATATTACGAAGCGTTTTACACTGACCTATGTATTTCATTTATCAGATAAGAATACGAGTTTATATATGTAACTTTTGCACACTTCTTACATCAGTCTCCATGTTGCTAAAGCGATATAGTAAAATCCTTCTGCTATATTTATATTTAGGTGTTCAAGGTACGCAACAGAATGGGCGATTTCGAAATACGCACAAGCTCGTCTGATTTGTAGATACCGTATGTACCTGAATATAGATATCGAGATATCGACCCTCTATCCCAAAGAAAGCTGGTTCACATGTTTACGAGTTCGATTTTATCTTCCGAATAGAGAAGAGTCACATTTCGGTTCGACGACCGACAACGCCTCCCGTTTGTTGCGCCCCTTTTATGACCCTTTACCTTACAATATATTTTTCATTTCACTTTATTGACACGATGAGGAAGGAAACAGGAGCATGTGATGGATTCTGTAGTTTGGATATCGATTGATCCCAAAGGAGAAACATGATGTATCTGGCAGGCTTTAAAAATATGTCGCCGCATCGAAAAAGCAAGTTGCATTTTATTTTATTTTATTTTATCTTATTTGGAAAACTTACAGCTTATAATTGTTATTTGAGTAAAGGAGAATGCTTATGTCTAAGCCAATTACAAGTTTTCGCCGATAGTTATACAAATGAATACCTACCTTATTACTGTAGTTACATTGAAAGAATAAAAATGTAATATATAACGTACTATTGAACAATTGATGTACTATTGCTATGGAGTAACATACGACATTAGAGGCCCAGATGTAGAATCGTAACAATAATGAAGAGGTATCCTCTCAGGAATCTCCCGTCGGTAGCGTCTACAACACAAACATCCTGCAACAGTAGGACATCTGCCGCTGGCACACGACAAGGAGGCTGCAGAATGGAGTCGCCACCAATCTCAAACATCTCATCATTCATCCTTGCGCTTACCCGTCTGCCGAAGTAAATTAAAGGTAACAGCATCAATATTTATAGATATTGTTCTTTCCATTATGCTCTATTATTTGCGCCAGTCTTATTAGGCGCTGTGCCCAATGAAGACACAGCATCTTCTACACAATCTGACTTAAAGCACCCAAAAGGACATGCCGTGCAAACGCGGCCTATTTCTTGTCTTTGTCACGCCGCGTCGTCGCCTCGACTTTCGCGAAGATAATTAGTTAGGTTTTCTCTCTAGTTATTACTTAGTTTCTTGATAGATCTGTCTCGTCTCCCCCAACGAATTACAGATGTCTAGTGTAGTAGGACCGATAGTGGCACAGACAGGGATGTGTCGACTGAAAAGGCTTTCGTCCAGCATTAGAGATCATACCGGCTACCCAAACAGAAGGAGCAACTCGGTAGGCGTTTCCAGCTCCCTATTCTGCGATACAGAGACAGAGAGATTGTCACTCCATTGTCCGGTCCGATGCATATCAAAGGGCGCGACGAGGGACGCGCGTGACACTATGTAGTAGTACGAGGATGACATATCAAACACGGACACTTTCACGTAATTTACTATTCTACTGACAGCCTGTCAGTCTCACATGCTTCAATAGACTAGAAGGCAAGACGCGATAAATGCGTTAGTGTGGGTGTTTCCTTCCATAGATAGAAGACTTGCGATGATAAGAAGAGATGTGTCTATGTAAGTAGTCTACGACGACGACTTCTGCGGCGCAGCGGTTGTGTTTCTGCCCACCATGCGAGAGTTTACGGGTTAGATTCCCGGCTGGGGATAAAGTAAAACAAAATATAATCCCCAGGTTTTCGATGTTTACATGACGTTTGTGATGTCGCTGTTTCTGGTTTCCACGACACAGGGTATCCTAGTGTGGAGCCAGAAGTAATGTATTGGCCTGTATGTTAATGTTTATGTGTAAGTTTCGTCAGTGCAGAGAACTTTTGTCTAGTAGCCCATTGGCCGGCCCTGCACTGAAAAAAAAGAAATCTAACTAAGTGGAGTTTTCTCTTAGTTGACGTTAATTTGAATAAAACAAATAATAATTTCATTACATTAACCATAGTTGATTTGTTGTGGTGGCAAAGTCTTCTATGTTTAAGCTAACAACTAGGCCTATTAATTGACTTGAAAACATATTATGAATATTTTTACCAACCATTTTGTTAAAATAATTATGAGTTCTTCTTTAGGTCAAAAAAACGGCCATTAGACAAATCTACTATATTACCAAGTCGTCTTAACTATAGTTTTTGTTAAATTGATAATTTCATATTTATGGATTTATCTACGAGTTATATCTAATGTAACAATGACTTCATGAGCAGGATAACAATGAATATAATTGTTTTAAAAATTTGTCTTTGATGAATCAACAATCTAAATATATTGTTCTTATTAGTTTACTTGTTTGAATCTACTACCACAATTTATTAAAATAACAATTTCAGGTAAGTAATTGTTTTGAAATGTTGTCTTTGTCCAATTAACAATATAAATATAGTGTTGTAAGTAGTTTACTTGTTTGAATTTACTACCAAGTAAAATGTTAAAATAACAATTTCATTTATTTGTTTAAGATTAGTCTTTGTCGGATTAACTATACAATACTATGGTTTTAAATAGTTTCTTTGTTTGAATTTACTAACATGGAATATGTTAAATTAACATTTCCCTTACGTTAGACGTACTAAGACCTTGTTTAAATAAAACGTTAAAATAGTTGTCTCAATCATCATCTTGTTTGATTCAAACATTATACCACCCCCCCCTCCGCCCTCCGCGCACCCGACCGATTGTCCGCCGCACACGCCGCCGGCCGCTCGTGCTCGTGTCGTGTGTTCGTTCCATATTACCGCGTAAACGCTTCATGCTGATGGTCGGTCTACATAAGTTATTTCCGTTGTCCATCCACCTACATAGGTAGTGATTTTAATTCTAGGTGTGTTGTGTGTCAAAGATCCTTGTTTAATGGAGGAAGTAGTCGAATTACTTAAAACATGGGAGTTACACGACCTCATACCAATTTTCACTGGTAAGTTTTGTTCCTGTTTGATATTATTGGTACCTAATCCCGCTAATCCGCCATCCATACGGGGCAGTGACATTTGAAATCATCAAACTACCACGTGCACCTGCACGTGTGTTTTTTTTATTACTTTATTAGCGAGGAACCCACACCCACCGCACCCCACAGTCAGGAACAACCACGTGCACGTATGCAAGGTCATTTTTTCAAGTTGTTTGGTTGGCGTCATTTATATATATGTAGGTAGGTAGCGACAGGATGTGATGTGATTGTGTGTAACATGCATGACACCTACGCAGACGCACAGATTAATAAAGAGAGGCAGATGTATACATTTTTGTGTAGGTTAAGGTACGAATTGGATCTCAGCAGCAGGCAGCAGCAGCCGACAGCAAGCAGCCGACAGCAATACTGGTTTCTATGCATTTCTATGAAATACCCTACAAACCCGGCAGCATGCAGTCGGCGCTAAATGATGATGGGATCCACTGATGAAGACCACATATGGCCACCAGATCTGCTCAATACTAGGTACAAATACAATGCGTGGCTGACGGGCAGGCAACGCATAGCCTAAACCGGTGGACCTAGAGCCATGAAACTTTGTACAGGGGTTCCTTAGTAGCGTGGGGTAGCACTGATGTGGGATTTGACAAAATTAATTCCCCAAGGGGGGGGGGGGATAAGGGGTTACAGTTTGTATTAAACTCAATCTAATCAAATAGGGTTTGTGGAAGTCGGTTTTTTCTAATGTTTACTTTTTGTTTCAATTATAACTTTGGACGATTAATTTATCTTAGTTGAGGATACATTATGAGGAACACCAGGGGCAATATTTATTATCAGAGCCATGATGTATTGTTGAAATAAAAATACTGTTAATAGGTAATTAATTAGTGTAAGTTCAATGTTAAATCAAGATGTATAGATAATAAATAGCATTGTGAATATGTAGTGTTAAGGTGTTTGGCCTTATTTCTTCATGTTTAAAAGTCTTCATTTTCAGATCTTGGAAAAATTACTGAATAATTCTCTGGACACAAGTACCCTCCTCGCTCACAAAGGGGGGGCTTTATTAGGGGATACTGGACGTAATTTGTTAGCATCCGTAATTGCTAAAGAAATTTTGAGAGAACATAAGGATACCACTATTACTGGAGCTACATATTATAAGTGGGCCAATTATATAAAGCAACTATATCCAGGAGAACGGACAACGACCTATTATATCCCTGCCTGCACAACAGCCAATGGCATTGTTAGACAAGCTCGTGGAAAAATTGTGCACCAGGTGAATACACTAGCTATTTATTAGAATTAAAAGATATCTACCTACATATTTGAAACTAATTTACGGCAAAATGTGTGTGATACTATATTTATTTCGATTGTAGGTGTTAAATAAACGCAGGAGACTTCAACAATTGGGAGCACTCCCTATAAGGAAAAGGAGCAGAGATTCAAGCCCCGCATCCTCCGTCCCATCACCAAGGCCTCTTCCTGATTGTTTCACCGGACAGCATGAGGATAACTCAAAAGAGGACCTGCAATGGTTACAAACTTCATCCGACCCATGGTTCATGGTAGAGCAAAAATGGCGCAATACGTGCTCATCACGTATGAAACTGGTCCACAATAATAATGAGCCTGTAGAGGCATACTTTGTCAAGTACCCTGCTCTACAAAAGCCAATGGGGTATAAGTTGGTGAGTATTAAGTCTATTGTATTATCCATTCTTTATATTATCCTATTAATAGATATGTAATGTTGTATCCTTTTTTTCTAGCTGCATGCTGATTTCGATATTGCCCATGAACAACACAAAGACAAGTTATTCATGCAATACCCTTTCATAAATCCAAAACTTCTCAAACTACTGAAAGATAAAAAAGTGGCAACCGATGAGTTTGCTCAAGATCTCGTCAGACTCGCCGATTGTAAGTAACTATCTTATTATTTAATATAAGTCTTTTATTTATTTATTTATTTATTAGGTCAGAGTGTCGAGAAGGGGGCGGAAGCGGGGGGAAAGGTGAAATGTCAAAAGCCTCAGATAAACAGACAGATAAACGCTATCTGGGGAATGAGAGAACGGTACTAAAATTATAAGTTTTTTCAGCATCCAGTGAAGAAACCTCAAATATTGTGGGTTTTCTCGCCATACCATACCTGCTAAATCCATCCACGTGTCGCCAAGGAAAATACAGAAAAAGCCTGGAGAACTGGAAACCAAGCAAAATTGAAGCACGTGATGGTTTTATAAAACATCTGAAAACGGACGCAGAAATCGCACAATACATTGAACAGCGTCTAACAAACCTAGAAAGAAAAAAAGCTCCATCTCAGCCCTACATTATAATAGTCGGTGAGTCATTGGAGCAGATAAAATCATATTTTGTAATCGCTAACAGGCTGGTACTGTATGAACGTTTGTCAATCGCAGAAGCTATTGAGACATGCTATAAAATAGTATGGGTTCTTAATGTTGAATACGGTTTAGACACTTACCCTATATGGTATTTTATTCAGAAAGCATTGTTCAAAATGACATCAAAATACGACAAAGGTTCTACCGCTGCCGAGTCTCTGCTCACTGATTGTGGTATATTGTAATATTGTTACAATACACCACAATCAGTTAGCACAGCAGGGTATCGGAAGTTACAGTAACAGTACAGTAACATTATTTGAAAGGTTAATAAGTATACCAATATGTATGTCGTATTTTAAAAACACAATGTTAACTTGTTTTGTATGCCACAAGCAACTCTCTGATATTAAGCTTCTTAGATTACATTTTCAGTTACATGTATAACCCAACCCAATGTCAATGAACCAAACCCAGTGAAAAATGTTGCTAAGTTCCTCAATTCGTTAAGAGACCCCTATACCATGTAACGTTAATATTCTAAGCAATGGAAATAAATATGTCACTTTGCGTTGTAGTTTGTAAGTAATAGTTGACATTTGATCGTTATAAAAATGTGTTGTACCTACGTACGTTTCAAAATGTTTAATTTTATCATCTAAAACCACCATTAAATTAGATATAACATTACTTTTGATTCAACTCTAACATTCGTCAAGTTAAATATGTAGCGTAACTTCTTGTTTGGATATATGTACAGGTATAACAGAAAGGTGTAGTCATATTGTAGGGGGTTGTATGGATCATTCTAAACAACTTTTAGCATGAAACCGATTTCATGGCAAAAGTTGTTGAGAATGGTGCCCATTACAATACCCTAAAATATGACTTCACCTTTATGTTATACCCTGTATATCCAAACAAGAATTTGGCTACATATTTAACTTGACAACTATATGATTTTAATGAAAAGTAATGTTATAGCTAACATAATTATGGTTTCAGTTGATAAAATTAAACATATAGTAAGATAATGGGGCCAATTCTCTAGGTTACACTCACTAAAATTACTTGACAGTATTAGCTCCGACGCTCTAACGCAGTTGCCGTAAATTCCACTTTCGAACTCACTTTTAAATTAGTTCATCAATTTCATCATACATTAAAATAATTCAAAAGTGAGTTTGAAAATGGAATCTAGGGCGATCACATAAGAGCTGTCGGACTTAATATTGTCTAATAATTTTAGTGAGTGTAATCTAGAGAATCGGCCACAATATCATTGTAATGGGAATAGCGTTTCTCAATTCGTTTACCTTCCATAATGTCATTTTGTGTTGTAGCTTGTAAGTAGAGTTGACATTTATAATAAAAACTTATATTGTACGTACGTTTCAAAATTTTAAATTTTATCATCTGAAACCACCATTAAATTACATATAACATTACTTTTGATTCAACTCTTACATTTATTTGTCAAGTTAAATATGTAGCGTAACTTCTTGTTTGGATATATGTACAGGGTATAACAGAAAGGTGTAGTCATATTGCCGATTTCATGGCAAAAGTTGTTGAGAATGGTGCCCATTACAATACCCTAAAATATGACGTCACCTTTCTGTTATACCATGTACATATATCCAAACAAGAAGTTACGCTACATATTTAACTTGACAACTATATGATTTAAATCAAAAGTAATGTTGTAGCTAACATAATTATGGTTTCAGTTGATAAAATTAAACATATAGTACAGATAATATAATTGTAATGGGAATAGCGCTCCTCAATTCGTTAACCTTCCATAATTTAATTTTGTGTTGTAGCTTGTAAGTAGAGTTGACATTTAAAATAAAAACTTATTGTACGTACGTTTCAAAATGTTTAATTTTATCATCTGAAACCACCATTTTAAATTAGGTTTAACAATACTTTTTATTCAACTCTTCCATTTGTCAAGTTAAATATGTAGCGTATCTTCTTGTTTGTATATATGTACAGGGTATAACAGAAAGGTGTAGTCATATTTTAGGGGGTTGTATGGATCATTCTGAACAACTCTCAGTTGGTATGAAACCGATTCGCTTGGAGCCACTGTGTTTCTCACTTTTCTATACATTTTGGGCCGCAAGTTCAGCTGATTTGTATGGAGTAGTGAAAAATAAAGTAGCACTGATTAAATCGGTTTCATGTTAAAAGTTGTTTTGAAGTATGTCCATAACAACCACCTGAAATATGGCTACAGTTTCTGTTACATCCTTGTATATATCCAAACAAGAAGAAGTTGGGCTACATATTTAACTTGACAACTGTATGAGTTGAATCAAACAAGCAAGTTAGTCATCATAGCACCTTCACAGATTAAATTCAATTACCATCTTTGTAGAAACAATCAAGAAAGTTAGATATTACAGTTACTTTACAAAGTCAGCTTGATAAATATCTCAGTTGAAACAAACGAGTAAGTTAGTCATCATAGCACCTTCACAGATTAAATTCAATTAACATATTTGTAGAAACAACCGAGAAAATGTGTTGTTACAGTTACTTTACAAAGTTAGCTTGACAAACATCTTAGTTGAATCAAACAAGCATCTTTGTAGAAACAATCAAGAAATTTAGATATTACAGTTACTTTACAAAGTTAGTTTGATAAATATCTCAGTTGAAACAAACGAGCAAGTTAGTCATCATAGCGCCTTCACAGATTAAATTCAATTAACATCTTTGTAGAAACAAACGAGAATATTTGTTGTTGCAGTTACTTTACAAAGTTAGCTTGACAAACATCTTAGTTAAAACAAACGAGCAAGTTAGTCATCATAGCACCTTCACAGATTAAATTCAACTAAAATCTTTGTAGAAACAAACGAGAGAATGTGTTGTTACAGTTACTTTACAAAGTTAGCTTGACAAACATCTTAGTTGAGATAAACAAGCAAGGTAGTCATCCTACCACCTTCACAGATTAAATTCAATTAACATCTTTGTAGAACCAAACGAGAAAATGTGTTGTTACAGTCACTTTACAAAGTTAGCTTGACAAACATCTTAGTTAAAACAAACGAGCAAGTTAGTCATCATAGCACCTTCACAGATTAAATTCAACTAAAATCTTTGTAGAAACAAACGAGAGAATGTGTTGTTACAGTTACTTTACAAACTTAACTTGACCAAGGTCTTAGTTGAATCAGACAGACATATTTATTACAGAAAACAGTTATAATTAATTGTTTCGACTTATTTCACCTTAGTTGTGATAGCGAAGCTCTTGTCAGGCTCGTATGGAGTCATGATACTTGATCACATTGACCACAATATTGTTTCCAACAACCAATTTTTTTTTTCAGTGTGTGCACACACACAACCGCATTTCTCAGGTTGCGCGTTATAAAGAACGTTAATTGGCACGACTGTATCTACGTTCTGCCGGTTATTGGCACGACTATATCTACGTTCTGCCGGTTATTGGCACGACTTTATCTACGTTCTGCCGGTTATTGAATACTATTTTGCAAACTCGCGCTTCAATCAAAATTCGTGTCCTGCCCCGTCTTTCAAAATAATATGTGTAATTGTGTATCTTGCGAGTTCCCCGACAGTCGAAACAGGAGTTTTAACGCACTTCCCGAGTTCCCGCGAGTTCGCCGCTGTTATTTAAGTTGCGAGCTCATTAAAATTCAATAACAAAAGCGGGCGCGTCTCATATCGATCGGCCCTGCGGGACTTCGCCACTGTATCGCACGACGGTACCGACTTGTATGGATATGTCAGGCAGTATTAGGGATATACGGAACAGCAACACACACATTTAACAGGATCTGCAAACTGTGAACCTACTATTTAATGCGCGCGCATGTGGTTGATGGGAGGATGTTGAATAGGTGTGCGTGGTTGCATAATCATTCTTACAACGAATTCAAAGGCTATAAAAATTAAGTAGATAAGTGGCTGTAATTCGGGAGGCGACACGAACATAGTTAACTATGCAAACTAATTAAAATTGTGTGCTGAAAATGGAATCTGTGGCCAACACACAAGAGCTGTCGGACTGGTTGTCAGATTAGTGTCAAACCCTGAGATTCACCAAACGATTTTGAAATGTTGTCACCTTATTGTTTTAAGGGCGACAATCTCATACGATTGTCATTTCTTGATGCTAAGGATATGCTACGTTTCGTGCATCTTAGGGTTTTAACACATCCCAAATCGCCCAGATTCTCATCACAACGATGATGAGTCACATAAATATTGTCACATGCATTTAGCAAGTCGCAGTCGAAGTGCGGAGTCATCGCTTCGTAGTTCGTACGTAAACAACGCGTGACGCGACGACGCCCGCTGCTAGGCTAGGGCCTTACTCCTGTTTGCATCGGATCTAATGTACAGATCTGCCAACTTAGCTGTGAAATAAAGGGTATTGCTAGTAGCTTTCTAGAATTGCGAATTGCGTCCGAGCATTGAATGGCATTTCGAAGATCGCATTCGTAGTTTTTTGAATAGGCTTGTGGCCAAGGTAATCCAATAAATCTAGGAACTAGTCTTAAGTTGAAGCATTATGTACAAAATGGCTTAACATTCTCAGAATTGTATATTTCCAGTAGATAGCGACGTCGCGCGCGCGTGCTACTTCGCCACGGTTCACTCGCTGCTGCAGTACGGAGCCGAGCTATGGGGGCGCGCGGCGGACTGGGAGCGAGCATTCAGGATGCAAAAGCGTGCCGTGAGAGCGATAGTCCAGGTTCGCCGGAACGTGTCAGTAAAGCCTCACTTCAAAGCTCTGCACATCTTGACGCTCCCATCCGTCGTCATACTCCAGGTGGCCATGTACATGCACGAGAACGTCAACTCGTTTCGCAGGCACCACGACACCCACGGACACGCGACCCGCAACGGTCACAGGCTCAGGTCGGTTCCACACGCCCTGGCCAAGTCATCGAAGTTGACTCATGTCATGGGTCCAAAGGTATACAATCGCCTACCGGAACCTATTAAATCTGCGCCTAATTCCGCATGTTTCAAAAGACGACTGAAAGACTGGCTTGTCGAGCAAACCTTCTACTCATTCGCAGAATTCGAAGAGACCGCTAAATTGGGACAATTTTATTAATAAAAAATATGTGACATTTAATTTATTTTAATTTAATACAATTCATTTATTTTTATTTTTATTTATTGCAATTTTAATTTGATACAATGTTTTAATTTTAATTTACAATTTGTGTAACTAATGAAGGCTTTTTATATACAGAGTGTATTAATAATCTTCAATTTACAAATCTGACTTGTAATTAACACTTACAAATAAATATGTTTCAATATGTTTCAATGTTTCAATGTAGATATACAGGTGACATTTAATTAGCTGAACATATTTTGGGGAATTATAGTACCCATTATTATGAACAACTTTCCCAAATAAACATATAGTCGCAAATGAAAAAAAAAATATTCGTCCCCCAGTACATTGTCCCGATCAGCTGATTTCAAGTTACTATGGGAGACCCAAAAAAATTTTTCGTTTGCGACCATATGTTCCACGGGGAATTTTCTTCATAATAATGGGTACTATCATTCCCCAAAATATGGTCAGCTAATTAAATGTCACCCTGTATTTTATAAGGTCAATTTTGTGCAAAAAAGACAGCATTTGATGGCACTTTTACATGACGTCATTCTGTTGTTATTTCATAGAACTCAGGAACAAAAGTTCCGTTTTGACAGTTCATAAAAAGTATATATTTTGACTTGACAGGCCACAAGCCTATTCTGACATTTCACAGATAACTTGGTAGGTCTGCAAGCTACGGTTTGAAATACGTCATAATCTATGACGTATATTATTGATGTAAGACTGATGTTTACTAGTATAGTATATAGACTTGACGGTAAACTAATCATTGCCAATAGACATATCTAGATCGGAGTTTCTAAAATGAAATGTTTGTTGCAGGATTCTGTAGGTGTACTCTACGTGACATAGACTACGTCACAAGAAGTTTCAGATCTATTCCTACTTGTTTGTAGTTTCAGCAAGCTATGGATTCAAAAATATGTGAAACTCAAGCGACAGCACGATCTATCGAACTCCGGGTTCGAATCCCTCATGGGAAGAATAATTCAAAATCATCCCTAGCGTTTTGGTAGGCAGGTAGTAAGAGATGTCCACGTTATCTCAAAATCATACTATTGGGAGTAGGCCCCACGCCTGTGCCTGGCGCCGGGACGAGCCGCCGACGACGGAGCTACAATTTATAGCTCTGGCGCCCAACGTGGACCAGCCTGGGACACGCCGCTCGCACGTTACTCGGGGCGCGATCAAAAATGCATAATGTATATACTACGCACCGATGTGTGTTTACTTCAATGTTATTGGTGCTTTGTAGTCTGTTGGGATTGTTACCCTGTTTATTGTGATGTGATGGCTTTACGTTTGGATTTGTAGTTTAGTATTTACTGTTAACGGATTTGCGTCTAAATAGACTAGACTTGCTATTGCGATTTATTTACTTCACATAATTGTCGTGGTTTGTGAGGACGGAGTATTATGCAAAGCAATTACCGGTGTAGTAAAACATCAATTTCTTGATTGAGACTGATTTATTTATTGCCATGGCAACCATGCCATAGACATACTACAACCGGCACGCATGATAGTATGCTTTTAATGAACGCGACTGGCAGCGTTCAGCTAATTAATACGATTTATGAGAACTCACTCAGAAATTCGAAAATAGCGCTTTATAACCTCAATGGAGCAGAACATCCGGCTGAAATATGTACCTGAAACAGACCAAGAATAAATAGGTTGAGTTGAGCAGTTAAGCGGCCGTTTAACACAAATAGGCTTTCAACAAACGTCGGATGGAAACCAATTAACCGGGAGTGGAGTGAAGAGAACCCGCCAAAGTGACCGTTTACAAATGCGGCCGGTCATTACTGACATACAGGCATTAACGTTAGTGCGGCGGGCGAGAGCTGCACTATTCGGCCTTTTCACTTTACTGGCAATTCCGCGGAAAATAAGGCTGAAAGCACTCGGAGTAATTATTTTAAATCGCCCCCGGTGGCACTGGGCCTCAGGACGGAAGAAATAAAACCAGGAAATTCATCCTTAACAGCGAATACGTTTTAGTTCAGCATTATTTCTTGTAAATCCTCGAAACAGAGACGCTAACAGTCAGGAAACTTTGAAACTACACTTAAATTAACGATGGAAAATATTTGCCGTCCGGAGCGCGGAGATCTTGAAACATCTCGTAAAGATATCAAAACGACATCGTTTTATTTACATTCGCTCACAAAGGGAGGGAAATAAAAGCGGCGCGAAATGTTCGATAGAAAAACTCGGTTTGCAGAGTTCTCTGTAGAGGCTAGAGAGTGCATCGACGAGGCTACAGGCACAAAGGGAGGCTTCCTGAATACAATAGACCTGAAGCTGGGAATATGGGCTCGATTCTGGTGTTAAAAAAGTGCAGCAGTGACAATGACAGATGATCGCGTAGCCTGCAGTGTCCCATAGTTAGACCCACTATGTTTCGAAACGCCATCTCCTTCAGGCAATTTATATAATAATTTTAGGTATTTCATAAATAATACACTAATTAACATTAAAGTTAAATGAATAAATAGGAGCATCAAATAATAAATACACACAGTGAACCTCCATGATCATGTCATTGCCACTGAGCCGTAATTTTTTCACCGGAATCCGGGCCCAGGCCGAATGCAGCTATGATCGAATTACGTCTGGCTTTCAATTGCTTTTTATATTTCGAGATACTTTCCTCAGGAAAATACACCCGGGTATAGACAAACGCGCGCTTTGAGGCGGCGCACGGTAACTCTGTTGAGATATCTCGTTACCGGTGAGGATAACTCGCAACGTGCCACGAACGCATCTCGAAGATTTGTTTGAAAATACATACTTGAAGTTCATAGAAAGCTGAAAGATGATAAGAGACTTATAAAATAAATCAGGATCACACAAGTCGAGGCCCTCAGATCATTTGCGTGTATATAGTATGGCAGATTCCAATATGTTTATATCACTTTTGACACTTATGTAGTCTTATTAGACGTATTAGACCTTCGAGACTCGGCAATCCTTCTAGTGTTATAGTACTGCTTGGGAGCCACCAGGGAGATCGAGTTTAGGATTTGAATTGACATACCAATAAAACAAGTTTGAAACCTCTGGTAATCGGAAAACAGCTGAAGGTTTCAATAGTTCGTTAATTCTTTTAGACACCTTTTAATATCTACAGTGTGCATTTTTATACCTCCATCAGCTGCGCAAGTTTCTTGCACACACACGACTAACCACAAACACGACCCAATCACCGTCATTTGCAACTGTAGTAGTGTAGGCGGGTCTGAGGGTTGTCCGACGAAGCCCCGACACTGCCGACAGATGTACGACGATGGCCAGAGGTGATTTCCGCAAGAGTGTCACTCCAGGGCCCGCTCTCAACAATATTGATTCTACACAAAGGGCCGGGAATGTAACTTACTGTGGCAAAGGCTTACAATAAACCTTTTAAGTCGGTGTAAAAGAAAATGTACTTTGTGGCGTCGCTTTTGGAATTTCAAAGAGATTTCGTTCCGGCTGTCTGAGATGAATAATATTTATTATAACTGCGAGAGTGTGGAGATGCTATGACCCTTTTCCAAACAGTCTCTATAAGCCCTATTGAACAGATAAATCATAAATGTTGTGTGTAAAATGACACAGTTTGGAACAGGCGATAAGTTTATAAACTCTTCACAGTTACACTAAGTTTAGCTTGTTAGTGTTTGTAAATTGTTCAATCTTGCTAAGTGTACGATAGCGAGTTACTCACCATATCTCGAGTTTTCGAACTAAATGATGAAGGGAAGTTAGTAGCAAGATAGTGAATGGATTGTGACACGAAGAAATGGCATAACTACTTTGATGTTACTATAGTAATAACTTTGTATTGTTGAAAGACTAACTAAAAGTAGGTACGAAGACAAAGTCTGTCGCCCCAGTCATAATAGGTACTGTGTGTAAAATTTATGTTATCTTATATATTATGTAGTTCATAAAACAAAGGTAGCAACGACAAAACTTGAGTAGTTAACAGTTTCTATATCTGAAGCAATTATAATAACTTTACAAGTTGTAAACTGTTTGTTTTAACTTTAATTTTCCTCTATAATACTTCAAGTCAGATTTCAGTAGCGCAAATTATTGTATGACAGTCTTTTTTTTTTCAGAGCTCTAGACAAGAACATTCCATTGTATCCTAAGATCCGAAGAGAGCTCGACCTTCACCCATCTGTTACTGCGATGAAACTTGGTTTTTATCATATTTTGTATGCTAGAAAATATATTGGGAGTGGGTTGCCTAGCAAAATCCTGACAAGGCTATGATTAATTTAACATTTAAAAATAAAAGATCTTTTATATCAAGAACGCGTGGACGTATCAAGCTGAAATCTATACCAATTATTCAAGTCTCTTAAAGCTGTGAAAAACTTCAACCTTCTAGGTCAGCGCAATCGAACGCTACGACCGTTTATGCCCTAATTTTGTTTATATGGATGACATCGTACTTGTATGTTTATGTAGTTACTTAGCACCCCCAGTTACGAGAGGTAGCAATCTACAAGTGTGATCGGAACCCTAAGTGCGCGAGTCTTACTCGCACTTGACCGTTAGTTAATTGATTAATTAATCATTTGGGTGAAGGTCGAGCTCTCTTCGGATCTTAGACCATTTCGTGTAAAAAGATAGTAACAAAAGAGACTTAAAGAAACGAAATTGCTGTTTCTCTTCAAAGAATTGTATTGATGAAATTCAGGAGCAATTTCGTTCAACTCGTTAACAAATCCCGCAGTCAGAGCAACAACATTCTTAGTTTCAATTACTCTCTCAAAGGTTTCCATTATCCATTACTGAAATTGGTTTTTAACTTGATTTCTGGACAATCAAAACTGTTGTCTCACTTTGTATAAAGTTACAAGGGGCTCGGCTTGTGTTTTCTTAATTGTTGAAACTTAAATCTTAAGTAAATTTATCTCTAACAGAAGCCCGTGATGTTTTCTTGACACAATTTATATTAATGAAATAAGATTTATCTTAATATAATTATAATGTATTTTCAGTTTCATTACACAATGAATTTATATTTAGGGTTCCGTACCCGAAGGGTGCCAAACGGGACCCTATTAATAAGCCTCTGCTGTCCGTCTGTCTGTCTGCCCGTCTGTCACCAGGCTGTATCTCATGAACGATAGCTAGACAGTTGTTTTATTTAATAGATAATGTATTTCTGTTGCCGCTATAACAAATACAAAAAAATCGGTTAAGTGCGGGTCGGTATCGCACACGAAGGGTACCGTACCATCGTACAACAAATCAAAGCACTCAAAACAATAAAAAAATAAACAAAAAGAAAATTTAAAAAGTGTATGCCTTCACGAGATTTGAACCGACGACCTCCGGATTGAGAGTCTACATCATACCGGCTGAGCTACCACAACCATGTAGGTTGACGCGAAATATGCTATCATATTTAAATGTGTAGTATATGTGTCTATGACATGGTTGCTATGACAATAAATAAACAGTTTCAGTCAAGATCTCCATTTTGAAATGCGTAAGTGTATCTAAACACGTCTCTTAGTAGTGAGATATTGGGTCCTCTGTGCCCACCAATTTTCCGGCCGTTTCGCGCTTACGCGCTTACTGGAAAATTGTGTTACAGAGCACCCAATAACTCAAGTGTTATTCTGCCCTATAACCGTTTCTATCCACTATCTGAAGGCCCTATGTTGTATACCTACCCACTATATTCAAACCACATATTCGCGATCCGACCCATGGTAAGTATCTCACACGAATCGATGGTTAGGATATACATTTCAGTAAACTTTAATTTGATTCGCATAGGTACCCCACGTAAGTACTCTTGCACAACAAATTATAGTAAACTGAAGACCCTAAAATGGATCCCTACCCACTATATTCAAACCACATATTCGCGATCCGACCCATGGTAAGTATCTCACACGAATCGATGGTTAGGATGTACATTTCAGTAAACTTTAATTTGATTCGCATAGGTACCCCACGTAAGTACTCTTGCACATCAAATTATAGCTAACCGAAGGCCCTATGTTTTATCCCTATCCACTTTATTCAAACCACATATTCGCGATCCGACCCATGGTAAGTATCTCACACGAATCGATGGTTAGGATATACATTTCAGTAAACTTTAATTTGATTCGCATAGGTACCCCACGTAAGTACTCTTGCACAACAAATTATAGTAAACTGAAGACCCTAAAATGGATCCCTACCCACTATATTCAAACCATATATTCGCGATCCGACCCATGGTAAGTATCTCAGACGAATCGATGGTTAGGATGTACATTTCAGTAAACTTTAATTTGATTCGCATAGGCACCCCACGTAAGTACTCAAGCACATCAAATTATAGCTAACCGAAGGCCCTATGTTGTATCCCTACCCACTATATTCAAACCACATATTCGTGATCCGACCCATGGTAAGTATCTCACACGAATCGATGGTTAGGATATACATTTCAGTAAACTTTAATTTGATTCGCATAGGTACCCCACGTAAGTACTCTTGCACATCAAATTATAGCTAACCGAAGGCCCTATGTTTTATCCCTATCCACTTTATTCAAACCACATATTCGCGATCCGACCCATGGTAAGTATCTCACACGAATCGATGGTTAGGATATACATTTCAGTAAACTTTAATTTGATTCGCATAGGTACCCCACGTAAGTACTCTTGCACATCAAATTATAGCTAACCGAAGGCCCTATGTTTTATCCCTATCCACTTTATTCAAACCACATATTCGTGATCCGACCCATGGTAAGTATCTCACACGAATCGATGGTTAGGATATACATTTCAGTAAACTTTAATTTGATTCGCATAGGTACCCCACGTAAGTACTCTTGCACATCAAATTATAGCTAACCGAAGGCCCTATGTTATATCCCTACCCACTATATTCAAACCACATATTCGCGATCCGACCCATGGTAAGTATCTCACACGAATCGATGGTTAGGATATACATTTCAGTAAACTTTAATTTGATTCGCATAGGTACCCCACGTAAGTACTCTTGCACAACAAATTATAGTAAACTGAAAACCCTAACATGGATCCCTACCCACTATATTCAAACCACATATTCGCGATCCGACCCATGGTAAGTATCTCACACGAATCGATGGTTAGGATGTACATTCCGGTAAACTTTAATTTGATTCGCATAGGCACCCCACGTAAGTACTCTTGCACATCAAATTATAGCTAACCGAAGGCCCTATGTTGTATCCCTACCCACTATATTCAAACCACATATTCGCGATCCGACCCATGGTAAGTATCTCACACGAATCGATGGTTAGGATATACATTTCAGTAAACTTTAATTTGATTCGCATAGGTACCCCACGTAAGTACTCTTGCACAACAAATTATAGTAAACTGAAGACCCTAAAATGGATCCCTATCTACTAATACCTACCAGTCTGCTAAAACCGATACATACCAATTACCCACATCAGTTTACCTCAGAAAACCAGTGTACCTGTGATACCTCATAAACCTTTACCTCGGGGAGTACCTCAGAAGTTATTTTTTAATATTCTAAAATTCATAATTTCGAAAAACTTAATTAGTACAAATAACTTAACTAATATTTTTTCATGAACATAAACATGAATCGGCCTCTTGATCCAAGTAAGACTGGTACCTGAAAAAGAAAAATCCTAAATAAACATGTCTTTGTATACTTTATTGAAATAAACACAATTTATTAACTAGAAATGTCAAGATAATAAGACAGGGTGTGAGAGTACTACGTTGAATTTACTAATGTAAAAATGAATAATATTTTTTTAATAACTGATGGGATCTAAAATCAAAAGAATAATACCAAAATACAAATATTTTAGGCCCTATTTCCGTAGTAGACAGCGATAAATAATTAATAAAATAATATTCACCATCATAGTATTCCATTGATGAAAATCGAGTCTTTTCATCCAAAACGGGTGTCTGGAGTGTGAGTATTTAACTGAAAGGTAATTAAATAAATTAATCATCAGTTGGATAAAGCAGTTTCAAAAACGGGAAGTATGGTTATCTAGAGAGTAAGTATGTGCAGTATTCGTTACAAAATAAGTCCGATGAAAATAATTTGTTTTTTTTTTGATAACACCAAAGAGCTTTGTCAAAAAACTGAACTAAAAAGTAAGTTCTAGAGCTGTAAGTAACTCTTAACCGTTAAAATAAGAGTGAATTCCCTGGTTTAATCAAAATCGTCCTATATCTTCAAACATCTTCGAACTTATTTTCTTACGAATACGGGACCCATAAGGTTATTGAATTAATTAATCATCAGTTAAAGATAAATAACTCGAAGAATTGCGAGATTTTAAAAGGGATTTGATTAGCAGGTGTGGTTGGAATTCGTGTGGGTTACTAACCAAGGTTAATCGGGTTACTGAACTAAAGAAATACTTACATAAGAACTGAGTAACTTTTATGATGATGATGAGCAGCTCGATGATGACACTTTTAATTGATATACTATAGCACAAATTCACTGAAATTTTATTTGTATATTCTCAAGACAGGCGTGACCGCACGAATAATTTAATTTAAAGAATGACGTCCGACACCTGCTTGTGCAAAGTAGCGCAGTAAACTTGCATGCGTACATTACAGTAACAAATATACGCACCGCTTCCGTTCTTAGAACACTCAAGGCATAAGTACCTAGTTAAAAAAATTGTAGGTATGTATAAGTTTATTAATTATATTAATGAAATACATAGTAATGTATTTTTTTAAAGTTGCATACAAAAAAAAAGTTTTACTTTGTGTAATAAAATACATAAATACATTTGGATTATATACATGCGATTTCTTATTATCGAATGCATAGATTTATTCTTAAACTAACTAACATTTACACATAATTATGTATGCAATTACAGTATCATAGGCTATTTGCTATGAAGGCATGCTACTGTTCTAATTTTACTGTTATATCGCTTGGTCAGCACCGTTCTCACGCTCGCACGTCTGCAATATTGTAATAAGAAACTTTTGTTTTTCTGTAATGATGGATTTGAGTAAAAGGTGGGTAAAAAATATCACAGAAAAAGCGAATTTCACCTTTCGCAATTACTTAATTAAGTAAATTGTGAGAACAAAATCCTATAACTGGATAAGCGTTTTAAGTCTTTTTATTACATAAACTCACTAGCTTTAGTAACGTCGTGATAAGTAATATCATGATGTTATATAAATTTCGAAACAATGCCGTATGTTTTTAAGCATTTTCTGACTAACTAGTACTGGTAATTAAGACCTTATAGAACTATTTATTTTTTGTTGACTTAGCGTTTTATTTTGGTTAAATATCGAGGAAAGAGCTCTCAAAGTTACAATTTTCTCCAATTTTGTTCAAGAAACTTGAACAACAAGCTGCAGCCTCTATTACCAGAAACCATCAAAGAAGATAAATAAAAATGTATGTGAGTATTTTTTTCTATTTTAATTGCATTCTGGAACACACAATTTTTTGTTATTTGTTACATGAAGTTTCATCATCAACACCATCAATCAGCCCACACCTACCAACTGCCTGGGTATAGGCCACTTCTCTACCACGACAATGACATTTACTTTGATTATTTCAGGTCTGACTCCGAATACGAGTACGAGTCCGAAGTAGTCGTGACAACCCCTCCGACACCAGCACCGCCGGCCTCAACAACGTCGATCCGCAAGAGGAAGCCGAAAATCGCTCCAGCCACAGTCCCAGAGCAGATAAAGCGAAAGGCGACTACATCTACGTCTAGCGGGTCTGCCAACTCTGCCGCGAACAGGTAATTTTTTCCATACTTTGATTTTTTTTCAATTTACTACTGTCTGCGCCTGTAAAACTCTAGAAGGCAACATCACCGATTGAGTTTTGCATCGAGTTTCGTAAGGGCACATTATAACCGTTTTCATATCAGGCTGTGTGTGTGTGTGTGTGTGTGAGGGTGTGAGGGTGTGTGTATGTGTGTGTGTGTGTGTGTGTGTAGAGTCCAATTAAACCACATATTTAGTTAATCTAGTGGTATCAAACCCGATCACAAGATACCCACGATTTGTCATACTTTGATTTATACAAATACCGTGTAGGTATGTAGAGTCCAATTTAAACCACATTGTTAGTTTATCTAGTGGCATCACACCCGATTAGAAGATAGGGATTCAATACCCCTAACTCAGTTAAATTAACTGGCTACCATGTTATCATACTTAATTTCTGATATATTTTTTCAGCTCAAAGAAGCGAAAGCCGGATTTGTTTGCCATCTTACGCGGTGAGGAGCAGGCGTCCGGAGCCCAAAACGGCAGAAAAAGCGACGTATCATCGAGCTTCACAGCGAAGGTGGCTGGAGGGCGCAGTAGAAGGACCATTTCGGTTCCAGCGAATGGTGAATTCTTTATTGACTTGAAAGTCTATAACATTAAAGATGTAATAGCCACAAATCCTGAAGACCGGTACAAAAAGGCACTGGCAGCGCTAAAACTACAGTGCGCCGATGACTCAGAGGCTTGGGAGGGTGTACAGCGGGTCCTCTCTAACGCATTTGAGCTGTTCAAGGGCGGTGAAAGTGTGTATTTTACAGACAAATAAAAATACACATTGTTTTTGATCTGCTTAGATCTCGTCATCCTATAACTCATTTTATTAATAACTGGTTTTTTATTTGTTAATTTTCAATTAGTGTTGGATCAATTTTATGTATTTTTATGTCTTAATAAAATTATTTGTTTCTATTCTATTTTTTCGCAAATCATCTTCATTTAAATAGAGGTAGTTATACTCTATCCGAGTAGGCATTAAAAATGATGTATACAAACAAACATATGAATTTCGTTTGTTGGCTGTGAAATCGGCTTTGTTTACATAATTTTAATTACCTACATGGATAAAGTAGATTTTTATAACACACAATATTTAAACTTTAGTAAGTATAGCTAATTGAAATCAAATATACAAAACCTAATCTAACCAATTAATTTAATTAATTGTGGTCAATTTAATTAATTAGTACGTAGGTAGGTAAGTTACGTTATTTGAATTCTTTTTGCTAGGTAGGTACTTACATTCGATTCAAAATGCCGTTTTGTGTGTCCTGTTCAACATCAGTTGAGAACCGAGCATGGATAGGTCATTTACGTAGCAATGCACATAAACAAAACATTGAGAAGGTCAGGCATAGTGATGGCGTGGATATAGTTGCATCAGCATTTCGTTCACGAATTGTCACTTACCGCCTTACAGCTGATGATGATCAGCTGCAACAGGGATCGTTAGTCTCATTTTTAAATTCTAAAAAGAGTGTCATAAAGTCTCTTTTAGATGATTCATTAAAGAAACACACGTGTGTTAAAGTCAACTTTGAGGTTTTTGGTACGTTTTTATCATTCAAAAACGACGCGCAAGAAATCAAATCTTTTGGTACCAAAAACATGGTGATGTACTATAATTATGACTTTGACGAATGCTTGAAAGAAACTTGCTCTAACCTTGATAAAAAAATTCAAGAGTTTCAGGGACAGGATAGTGGTTGGACATATGTGGGAATGTCTCATCTCGAAATCAACATAAATAAATATCAACCGTTGCGCGCCTCAAGTTACATAAGGCTACCTAAGTTTATTCAGAATAAAAAGGCATGTTTAAACATACGCAACAAAGATCAGTGCTGTTTTATGTGGTGTGTTACAGCAGCTCTTTACCCTGTAAAAAGTCATCCCGATAGAGTTTCATCATATCCACATTACAGTTCACTCTTTAATACTGCCGGTATGCAATTTCCAGTAACTTTTTCAGACATAAAAAAGTTTGAAGAGAATAACCCAAATATCAGTTTTATTGTTTATGGGCTAGAAAACTCAAGAACAGTTACAGGACCTTTGTACAAGTCAGACACCCATGTCAATAAGAAAACAATACACTTGTTATTGATCGACAGAGGCAACGAATATCATTTCTGTTTGATTAAAGACCTGTCTCGACTCGTTCGGAGTCAGGTGACGAGACATCATAGCAAACTGTTTTTTTGCGAGACTTGCTTAGTATTCTTTCCTACAGATGAAGTGCTGGAAAAACATCTTTGCACTGGTGTTGCAACAGTTCTACCTGAAAAGGGCTCAGTCATAAAATTCCAAAACTATGCTCGAAAACAAAACATGCCTTTTGTTATTTATGCTGATTTCGAGACATTGCTTGAACCACACGGACAGACAAGTGGTGCAACTACAACCACCCATCGTCATATACCATCCGCATTCGCGTATAACATTGTTTGTTGTGAAGACCCGAGCCGCAATCGCATCGTGTCTTATCGTGGTCCTGACTGTGTTCAAAAGTTTGTGCAATCAATTTATAAAGACGCAAAAGATTTACATGCACAGTTGACAAATGTCGTTCCAATGATATTTAATGATGATGATAAGATAAAATTTGATAACGCAACTCATTGTCACATATGCGGAAATTTGCTATTTTCGGATAAAGTGAGAGACCATTCTCATATTTCAGGCGAATTTCGCGGAGCATCACACGCATTTTGCAATTTGCAATATAAGTCACCGAAATTAATTCCGGTATTTTTCCATAACTTATCGGGTTATGATTGCCATTTATTTATAAAAGATTTAGGCAAAGCACCAGGAGCTATAAAAATAATACCGAAAACAAAAGAAAATTACATTTGCTTCACAAAATTCATACCAGTGGATAATGGAGACATTGTTCAACTTCGTTTTGTAGATTCATACAAGTTTTTGAGCGCTGGTTTGGATAAACTTGCGAAAACACTGAAAAAAGAAAATTTCAGTCACTTAAAAAGTTACTATCCTGATGAAAAAAAATTTATGTTACTGACTCGTAAAGGAATCTATCCTTATGAGTACATGCGCGGTTGGGAACAATACCGAGAAAAAAATCTTCCAGCTAAACACCTGTTTTACAGTTCACTTACGGACGAGTGCATTTCCGATGAAGATTACGAACATGCAAAATCTGTTTGGAGGGAATTCGATATCAAAAATTTGGGTCAGTACACGGATTTATATCTGAAAACTGATGTATTGCTGCTAACAGATATATTCGAAAGTTTTAGAAAAACGTGTCAATATCACTACCATTTGGATCCGGCGTTTTACGTCACCACGCCGAGCTTATCGTTCGATGCAATGCTTTTGAAAACCGGTATTGAGCTCGAGCTTATCCATGACTTTGAGATACTAAGAATGATTCAAAGCGGCATAAGGGGTGGTGTGTGTATGTGCTCGCATAGGCATGCTAAAGCTAACAACCCGCATTTACCTGACTTTGATGAGTCAAAACCAAATTCACATGTTGTTTACATTGATTGTAACAACCTATATGGTCACAGCATGTGTCAAAATTTACCACAGTCGGATTTTAGATTTTTAAATGAAAGTGAAATTCAAAACTTGGATTGTTTAAATATCTCAGACAATGCTGCACACGGTTATATTTTAGAGGTTGATTTGACTTATGCTAGACATTTACATGACAAGCATAATGATCTTCCTTTTTGCCCAGAAAAGTGTATACCTCCAGGTGGAAAAACCTCGAAACTTGTGCCTAATTTGTATGACAAATATAATTACGTTATCCACTATGCACATCTTAAAACATGCTTAAAACATGGTTTGATTTTGAAAAAAAATCATCGTGCAATTATTTTCAAACAAAGTGCTTACCTAAAACAGTACATTGATTTAAATACTTCACTGCGGCAAAAAGCGGAGTCTACATTTGAACAAGATTTTTTCAAACTTCTTAACAACAGCATATTCGGCAAAACTCTTGAAAATCAAGAAAAAAGAGTACAGGTACATCTTGTTAATACTTGGTGTGATACCCAAAATAAAACAAAAAAAAGATCTTCAGCAGATAAACTGATATCTAGTTCAAGATTCCACAGCTGTGCCATTTTTGATGAAGATTTGGTAGCAATACAGTTGAAACCAGCCAGTATTACGCTGAATAAACCTATCTATATCGGATTCACGGTTTTGGAACTGTCAAAAAGCCATATGTACGATTTTCATTATTCAGTGTTTGAGCCCTTCTACCAAAACCGATTACGAATGTGTTACACAGACACAGATAGCTTCATCTATCACATTGAGACTGAAAACTTTTATGATGACCTTAAAAAACAATTCTTAAAATACTTTGACACCAGTAATCTTCCGGTTACGAATATTCATAACCTGCCTCTCATAAACAAAAAAGTGCCTGGTTTATTTAAAGATGAAATGCGGGGAAAAAATATAGAAGAGTTTGTAGGCCTTCGCTCTAAGCTTTATTGTGTCAAAACAGCTGAAAAAACCATCAAGAGAGCTAAAGGAATCAGAGCTTGTGTTGTTCGCGAATTTGATGTTTCCAGTTATAGGGAGACATTGTTAACGGGCGCTATAGTGAGAAAAAAAAATACACTTTTTAAATCCATCAAACACAACGTCTTCACAACAACTGTAAATAAAATAGCCTTGTCAAACAATGACGATAAACGCTTAATTTCAAAAGACAGAGTAACTACAAAAGCTTGGGGGCACACATCAATACTTGGCATTTAGGAAAAAACTTATAGGTATGTAGGTTTTCTTATATAGTAAGTTAATAGCAAATAAGAATGTGCTAGGTTACTACCCGCTTGTTTCGAGAATGCCCTTACCTCCCACACCGCACCATAACTACATTGTACCTACTAAACACACCTAGCTTGTGGCGCGGTGTGAGTAGCGCGGCGGGAGGTTAGGGCATCCTCAAAACTAACGGCTAATATGTTATACCTATTTGATAGATTTAAACTATAGATAATGATTACTAATGATTTCTTAAACTCGTTTAGTTTAGAAGTATCCAAAAATGGAGCTGAACCAGGGTTTAATTTAAACTGTAATTGTTCGTTAACTAATTGCATGAGTAAACTAAGTTTTTTAATAATATATGTGAATAGAAATGTTTTATGTACCTACCAGTTAAGTATCTACCTACTTCAATGTTATCTATGAGGTGAACCTACAACTTTTGTAAAAGTTTTGATTTGTAATTATCTGTACTAAAATATTACTAATAAATGGGTTTTAATCTTAAACTTTGTTCGTTTTATTTGTTTGTGTGTGTGTGTGTGTGTGTGTGAGAGAGTATGCGTGCCTGTGCATTATTTTGTTTCATTAGTTATGTACTGAAAGCTGCAAGTCGCTACAAGTAGAGAGAAGTACCTATTATAATCGAAATGATGTATCTAACCCAAAGCATTCGATGATTTGTCATAGGTGATATATGATATGTAACAACAGCGAGCGAGCGCATGTTGAAACCAGTTGAAGACTATGACGTACTATAATCAAACTTAGTAGGGACCTAATTATTCTAGCACAATGACTGCTTGATGACAATGACGCGACGACGCCAGTCAACTTTAGGTATCCAATATTAGGCATTTTGATAATAAAGTTTTAGATAATCGATGGTAGAAATTAAAGTAATTGGTATTGATACTTAAAGTTGTCCATCATCATCGCCTCATTGTCATTGAGCGGTCATTCTGCTAGCAGCATTGGGTCGTTAGACTGATTCAGCAAAAAATACAATGTTGTAACTAACAAGACACATTGCTTCGCATCCTCCATTACGAGTAACACACTGTTTGAGTGGCTAGTTATCACCTCGTTTTATTCAATATGTCACAATCGGTGAGTTGATAGTTTGTTTACAGTTAAACATAATTTTATTCGGTTTTGCTATCAATATAGTACTTATAACTTTTTTCTTTGTTACAGATTCTGACCCCGGACCTTATACACATTCCTTTTGACTTGGCGCAAAATATATTCGACAGTGACATAGAAGAAACTGGTCCCCCGCCTTCGAAGAGATTAAGAACGATTGCAACAAAACGAAGCTCAAACGAAACACGGAAAACTCCAAACTCTTCCTCCTACGTGTACAACAAACTCACTGAAAAGGGCCATCATTTGGTGAAGATCGCAGTGTACGACCTTTGTGAAGAAAATAGTGAAAGTGCTGTGTTAAATGCGCAATATGTGGTTCGAGACATTGTAGATGAAGTTATGGACATGGTAGAAAATATTATCCGAATTATTTCAAAAAAGGTATGCGAAAACGTTACACTGTAATTTTAATGTGTTTCTTGTTGAAATTTTCTTCTATATTTTAATGTTTCATTTGATAAGTCTTATGTGTGATTTTTAAGTTATTTTTTAACCTAATGAACATACGAGAGTAGGACAGCAGCAAACAGTAGTGAGTTAATGGTACCTCTGTCCCAGATATTTTTTTGCTCTTATGTGAAAGTGGTATAGGTACACCAAAAACAGTGTGTTGCTTGTATTGGTAAATAAAAAAATAAAACTAACATTTTGTTTTACTGTGTTTCCTCCTAGGTAGGTGGATGATATGATTTAAATAAAAAAGTATTTTTTATCTAATAAAACATATTTAATTGCATTAGAGAATTAATTCCTATTAAAGTTTACAAAGAAAAAAACATATTGTTATCATAGTACCACTGCTTAATACATAACACATTTTTTAATGCACAGAATTTTTTATGATCAAAACAGTTCATTCTTTTATTCTTAGCATATTTTTCACATAAATTTGCAAGATTTGGGCTGCCCTTGTCTCCACTATCTATTATTTTACAACAATGTGGTGATAGCTCTTCTACCCATTTAACTTTCTCACAACCTTTTACAATAACATTTTTGTACTCCAAGATGGGTTTTACTATTCTTTTAAACTCTCGATAATCTATGTATCCTTCTCCCCAGAAAATCCCTCTTTTCCTTTCTAACCAAATCACTTGTTTTTTTTCCTCTACTGTTAGTGTTGAAAACGGGTATGGTGGTTTTACTAAATAGACTTGAGTAAATTCCGTGGTAGCAATTGCGAATTCTTTAACTATAAAACTATTCTTATAGTTGCGGAATCCTTGTAAGTCCACAAAGATGTACTCTTCACTCATGATATTTTTTTTACAATGTTGGATAATGGCTTATATTCTATAATACAGTCGTTCAAAATTAGACAGTATGCTGATGTTTGATCAGCTATTTCCGAATCACATTCTATCTCTACGCGGACATCGACAGGCCCTGTTTTTAAGTTTTCGTTTTGGCGACAGCAATCAATCACAAATAATGGAGCTTTTTCTTTAAACTCTGTCAAACTCAACAAAGGTTCACAACGATGTCCATAGTACGACTGTTGGAATCTAGCGTACTGCTCATATATTAATAAGTACTTATCTTCCGCGAACTTAACATTCAGACTTTCGTATGGAAAGTACGTAGAATTTAAAAATACTTTTACATCGCGTAATTGACAATGATCGAATCGCGACATATCTTTAGTGGCTTTATTTTTTCGATCAGTTTGCAAGCCTATAATTATAAATCTTGGTTTTTCCGTTTGTGAGGATGTTTTGATCGACCAAGTATGTTTCGTACTTCTTGGCAAAAGAGGATATTCATAAAGATCCCAATTTCTAAATGCTAAACTAATAGCTTTATCTTTTTCTAAAAATCTCAACAAGTTTATTCTCTCACGATCAGATACTTTTACATGTGGCACTCTCCAAACAATTTTGTTGATGGTTAGGTCATCTAAAACTTCATTAGTATCTAATTTTATCGCATTTAGATTCGTATTACTACGCAGAAGTATCAATTCGTGTTTACAGTTCATTATTATTTTGTTATAATCTTCTGCGAAACCAAGAATTTTGTTCAGGGGAATACAGGCAGAAAAGGTATCGCTATGTTTTATCCCATCCTTGTCCCATCCCCATAACCTAGACATTTTTGATTCATTTTCATTCATAGAAAGATAAGATTTCATAGTCGTTGTGATCCCGGGATTCTTTATTTTATCAAGTTCGACTCCGTTAAGCTCATATCTAATTTCTTGAAAAAGAAAAAGAAGTGAGTTATTCACAAACTCAATGCTACCAACTCGTTCTCTTTTATCACCAACATGACGGTATACCGTAACTGAACCTTCTATGTATAATGTACTTGCTGACGGTAGAACATATAAGTCTTGTTGGTTAATAGGTATGCGAATTTCATCGTTTTTGTTACAACTATTAACATAAGGCTTATAAGAATGAATTTGATAGCTTTCGATGCTATTGTCAACGGTAAGAGAGCCTGCAATATTTAAAATATTCATTTTTTTATAAGTTTGATGTACTTGAGAAATTCTTTATTCTCTTTAGTTAGCTTTTTCTTTTTATTTGATGATCGCTTATGCACGGCACGTATTGAACTGACGTCTTTACTTGTGGGTAGTAATATTTTATTAATAAAATCTATCATTTTGTCCTCAAGTGCAAATATAACTGTATTTCTTCCTCTCTCAGATTTATCAACTTGTTATTTGAATCTAAAAGTCGTATATTGATTTCACTCACAATTTTCTGGTTTACAGGAAAATAAATAATATTTTTTGGAATTTCTATAATCCTGTACCCTGCTGGTACACGAGGCGCGAATTCATAAATAATGTGAGCTGGTTGTCCGTTAATATAGGATCCACTTATGATGTCACATTCGATCCTTACGATGGTAGTAGGTAGAATGCTTACCGGAAAGGAAGACTCATGCAATATATTGGCTTTTAGAAGTTGATTTTTAAACCCCAACATCTTTGCCAGCGAACGAGGTTTCTCGAAATGAATATCTCTTGAACAAATAATCTTTGTACTCAAAGTGTTATTGTTACAAATCAAGTTAAAAGTACAACCTACTAACTTTGAATTTAAAAAGTCGTTGATATCTGCCAGTTCGTACGAACCTTCAGGTATTTCAATAACGAGATCGTCACCATAGTGAAACATGTTATTATTCTTATCTATATTAGGTATAGAGTTGAAGGTAGAAAATAAGACAAGACCACATTCATATTCACCGTTTAGCTGCAAAGCAGGCGAATAATTTGTTGATAGGGCTGATTTACACCCAGTTACTGATAGTGTGAACGACATCGTTATAATGAGCTACTTTGCACACAAAACGTCAATTTAAATGTTGATTCCAAAAGCGTTTAAGAAACTTAATACACAAATGTCCACAATTGTATGAGTTATTTTTTTGATAATTTATATAATTATAAAAAATATTTGTTGATTTTGTTAAATAAATAATTAATTCTTGAGGTGGTTTTAGATCTCCATAACTGTCAAAGTACTCGCAATAATTATTTATTTTACAATAGGCTACCCAGTGCGTTCCTGGATTTTGTGAAGAATCCAAATTTAATATTGCGCATTCAATACGATTTGGCTTACTAGGCAAAGTGTCTCTCATATAAACTCCTCGAAAACATGGAATATCCTGAGTATAATTTAATAAATCAATATTACTAAGCGCGCGCCTGGGTAACCTTTTTATTAGTTTTTTGAAGAATGCACACACAATCCATTTCCGTTTTTGTATGGTTTGATATACAACCCACGCCCTAAAGCGATAGACTCCATCATTTTGTTATGGCGCTCCGATTCAGCGAGATTTTTTTTGGCTGACTTGTAATCGTTTACTGCTTTAGCTATACCTGCAGCACCTCCTGCTAGAGAACCCAATGCTGATAATCCCGCAAATATAGGGATAAGTGGAAGGATTCCTCCTGTTTTTGGGATGGGAATAATTCTAGGCACTCTGATATTACTATTGTTCTTTTTGTGAAATATTTTTTTTGCTGCTAGGTGAGCGAAACGAATAGCATCATTATGGTTTTTAGGTTTTATTTTTTTCATATGTGATTTCAGTTTAGCTAGCGAAGATTTAAATGTTTTAGTACCAGCACCTGATTTTAGTTTTCTTTTCATAACCTTATTCACCAACCAAGATGATAACTTTTCACCAGTGCTAGCATCTTTTGATCGTAACCTTTGCTTAGCCATATTTTGCAGGATTACGTCCGCTTTATGTCGATCTTTTAGATTTAAATAGTTATCATAAGCTATATCGTGTTTCATACACGCGTTATCTAACGGATTAATACCTTTGTCTCCTCTTTTCAACCTTTTTTGTAAACGAGTACCTGGACCACAGTAGTTATAGCCTGGTAAATGTAACTCAAACGGTAAATTGTTTATCAAAGTATTCAGGAGTCCTTTCCCTTTCATAACTAGGATGCTAATGACAAATAATTCATATGAAATGATATAATAAAGCATTTAGTTTTTTAAAATTGCTTTTTTATCAATCCAACTATTTTCTTTTTGACTGAGTCCTAACCATTTAACATAAAATTTATTTCCTCTTTTTTTTAATACCTTTTCTATCAAAAATGTATTAGGACAATTTGTCTTTTGGAGTTCCCATTCGTAGAAACATCCTTTGATTGGATCACCATGTTGGTCTTTTATGTAGTAAGTAGTTGGTGCAGAATTTATTACTTTTATGATGTAAAATAATTCAGTTGACCAATTTGGTGTATAGCCCTTATAAAAATCTCCCTTATACTTGCTGATACGAACAATGTCACCTACACAATACCTAGGCTTTTTGAAAGGCATAGAATTTTGTTTTTGTTTTATGTAATTTGAGATTGTCGATTCATTCCTCATATTTACATCACACGGCTTGTGTTTTGTAGTCCGATGCACTGTATTGTTATAATTGGTAACTACCTCAAACAATGGTTTACCAACCCACTTGTAGTTGCCAACCAAACTGAAGTATTTAAACAACTTTTCTTTTAATGTTCTTATTAATCTTTCTGCTATAGATGCTTTTTTAGTTGAATATGTTGAGTAGTGATTAATCTTAAAAGTTTTCATAAGATTATGAAAAACATCGTTATAAAATTCAGTTCCCAAATCTGTTTGTAGGTTAACAGGCACACGACCTTTTTCTAAAATATTTTTAAAAGCAACACTGACTTCATTTTTAGTTTTGGTTTTTAACGGGGCAACCCATGCATATTTAGAAAAAGCATCAATCACAACTAATATATACTTGAAACCTTTGTTAACTTTGTAATAATTTTTAATGTCAATTAAATCTGCTTGCCACAAATCATCAATACCTTTTAGAATCACTGCACGGCGTAGAAAGTTTTTTCTTGCGGTTTTATGTATTTCATTAACAATGCATTGCTTACTCATTTTGCATGAGAGCTAACTCCTAGCGCTATTATGTGATCCCTTATAAGTTTACCCACTTCTACTGTTGTGCACATACTACGTAACTGAGTCTTTAATAGTTGTAACTCAGTCTTTATATTTTTAATTTCCATCAGAAAATCTTGTTTTCTACAATATAATTTATTATTTTCATCAAAATACCCCTTAGTAACAGCTTCATCTGCACTCTCAGGTAATTTTAATCCTTTTAATCGACTTTGTTTTACGTCAAAATCACCATTATCATTCCGGGCGAGCAGTTTGTCTATTGATATTTTATCTGTCATATCCATAACGCGCATCCTTTTGTGCACATGGTGACCAAATTTGTCAATATTCATCTCGTCATTTAAGTTCCAAGGCTAACATACAAATAAAATAAAATGAAAATTGCACATGTATTTATTCAATCGATTACACCACATTCTTTTAACTCCTCTATTATAGAAATTATCTCATTATCCAACCCAGTGTTGCCAGCATCTCTAGAAGCAATTAACAACTTTAAACGTTCTACTAATTCATTCGGATCATCCCAATAAACATAATCTGCTTTAGGAACAAGTCTTTTAAATATTGGTAAGCCTTTTCCTTTTGGAACCCTTTCAGAACTTGATGATCTGTTCAAATTTAATAAAGGTTTTATAATATGTAAATATTTAAAACCTCTGTTACTATTAATTGGTTGATTGCAATCATATTTACGTCTATGTGCATTTGTGGAAAGAAGTATAGTTTTATAATGTTTTTTATCATTTTCAGTAACAACACTTAAATCTGGTTTTTGTTTGAAAAGCAACTCTTTTAACCCATTCGTTTTATCAAATGAATGACCACCAATGTTGTATTTGTTGGTAGTTTCAGAAAGGGATGACGATCCAACCATGGGCTGTCCTTTTACTAATCTAATCCCGTAGGGTACATCTTTAAAAATTTCAGATGACATAGACCATGATGATACAGACTTCGAATTCGGAGTCGAAGCTAAACGAGAATTTGTATCGAAAAATAAATCATTTGTTGAATCGCTCATCGAATCACTGACATCATCTTTATTTATCTCATCATTATCAGCATCATCATCATCATCATCATTGAATTTCAGCTTTTGTTTTTGGTAAGTATTTCTTGATGATCCACTAACATCAGAAATAGTTCGTTTTCTTGTAGTAGCTAATGGTACTGATTTGTTAAAGGAATTTTCGATTGTACTAGTACACGGTTCTTGATAAGATTTATCCTCTTTGTCAGCGTTAACATTGGTTTTGACCAATTTCTTGAGTGGGTCTGTAACTGGTTTAAACACACTATCTAGCGCCATATTAATATCTAGTTTACGGTTTTTTATATTTTGAACTTTTTTTTTCACAGCTTTTGCAGATTTTATTATTTGTTGCTTAAGTAATTTTTCGTCATTCATTTTTGTAATTTGGTTTACAACTTCTTGCTAAAGAATACTGTTGTAAAATGCGAAACAAGATTCTAAGCACTAACATTTATGAAGTTTGTTCATTCATTAAAATGAATGAAGGTGTCGAATTTCTTTCTGTAGCATCCTTTATTTTTTTGACAGTCTTTATTTATCACCAAATAGCTAAAGACATCTTTCCAAACTTCTGAACACATTTCACGGAATTGCATCCACGTCATATCAGTATTTACATGTTCATTATAAACATGACGTAGATTAATATCATCTTGCTTAAAAATTATGATAAGATTTGCATTGTCACGAATCAATTGCTTTGGAATTTTACTGTAAGTTTGGTTCAGGTAAAAACAATCAATGTTATTGTGTCTGCCCATTGCAAAGTAATCACGAATATTATTTTGGTTTTCGCACGCAACATCGTCAAATATTATGACAGAGTCCTGACAGGCATAGTTAGGGTGCAACACTTCTTCGTTATCGCGGTATTTAAAATAAGTAACTCCTGGTACTAGTTTCATTACGTTTTCTAAAAATATGTACTTTGGTTGATACAATGTTTTTGAATACACGTATATATTTTGAAAATTCAGACCATTAGGATGTAAGAGTAATCCAATCACCTAATTTGTTTTTCCACAGTTCGATGGCCCACAAACTATACAACGAATTGTATTGGGTAAAAGCTTTCCGTGACGACATGATGATTCATCAGATTTAACATAAATTTTTCCAGGACTAAGAGAAGTAGGTTGTTTCACAAATTTCATTTTTTTTTGCACTAAAGATGTATACAGCATGGATGTATTTTGAAAAGTGTTGCTGATGCAATAACGCAATTACTATTTATGTTCTTTCGCCAAATGACCGCGAACGTTTGAAAATAGTGGACAGAAACGGTTATAGGGCAGAATAACACTTGAGTTATTGGGTGCTCTGTAACACAATTTTCCAGTGAGCGCGTAAGCGCGAAACGGCTGGAAAATTGTTTGGGACAGAGCACCCAATAACTCACTACTTCTCTTGTATCGGGGCCCCCTTTAATTTGCAATATCTCTCGTATTTCAGTATTTGTGGTTGGTGCGGCAACAGATATACACATTCTGTGAAAATTTCAGCTTTCTAGCTATTACGGTTCGTGCAGACGGACCCGGTGACAGACAGGACGGACGGACGGACGGACGGACAGACGGACAGCGAAGTCTCAGTAATAGGGTCCCGTTTGGCACCCTTCGGGTACGGTACCCTAAAAAAGACTATAATAAATATTAAAGGGGGCTCCCATACAACAGACAAGATTTTTTTGCTGCTTTTTTTTCGAAAATTAATTAAGTAGATTCAAAACCTAGGCATAGATTACTAATATAATATAATACCTATAGATATAATAATATCTAGGCAGAGGCGAATAATGAATATCATACTCGTACATATATTTCCCCCAGTAACCCCATGGCTTGAGACAACCCATATAATAACCACAATAAAGGACATAACAACTAACCGAAAAGACCGACCCACTATGATTCATAATCTTCTCTAGTGAGTTGGAAATGAGCCTGGATTCTGCAAAAAAAAGTTACGTCGCAATGACAGTGACTGGGCAATGACAGTTCACTTTTGGGCTTTGTTATTTTGATATTTTTACGGTTTTGATGGCTTTTGTGAATTAGAAAATACCTTTAATCGTCGTTACATTAATCAAACGTGGCTTTTTACTCCGGTCTTGCCTCCACTGTCTAAATTACTTTATTTTCTACTAATTCCCTAAAAAAGTTATCGCGTCATCTACCTCTACTTAGAATAAATTTGGCCAATGTATAATGCCTACTTTGTACAACTCAATACAACCACGAATATCTTGTGCCCAGATAAAACTCTGTGGTTTAAGAGCACTTATAACCTAAAATAATATATTTAGGTAAAGAAATAAATAAATACAAATACAATCCAAAATCATACCCAAAAGTGGACCACATTGTCTCATCAATGTCATTGAACCGCCATTATGTTGACGGACTCAGGCCCGTGCTCGTTTATGAGCGGCCCACTATACTGCCCGCATAATGTTCGCATCTAGTACGTTAGGGGCGACGTGTACTGAAAACTGAAGGCTGTGTGATAAATTGTGCTCCGTCTGTAATGTCACGTGACGTGTGACGTCATAGTGGATTAGGCGCGGGCGGAAGAGCGGCAAATTGAAGCTGGAGCGACATCTGGGTGATGGTTGTTGAGAAACTGTAGCGACATTTCAATTCAATTTGTTTTGCAGCGGCATTTTCAGGAAGCATTTCGCTTGATTTAGTTTTGACAAATGACTTTGCTACGGAAGGGACAACAGTCTATTCGTGATTAGAATGCAGTGAAATTTAAATTTAAATCTGTTAACACACACTCACAGAACAGGACACAACCTTCGCGTTCGAAAGTTTGCCTTCAACTGGTCACTGTGAACTTGGCTTGATAATTGGAAACGATTTGATTTACGGGGCGTGGCTAGGCCACCGGACAGTAATTACTTTACTGCATTCTTATCACGAATAGACTATAATAGAGATAACATCAACCACACCCCGATTTTAGGTTTCTGTGGCATGATTCTCGCGCATTGGGTATACGATATCTAGACCTATATCGAGTGATTTTGTATGGAAATCTGTCAATATAGGTCTCGATATCCGTATATTGAAGGCGCGAGAATCCTGCCACTGGTGACTACAGACAACCTGACATTCTAACAAAGTAAAAGTATTTTTTTTTTATTGACCAGAAAATCTATACAGATTGCTTAGTCAACGTCAATATAATATTAATATGTTTGTATAAGTACTACCTACCGCCCGTTCGGAAGTTGTGGGCTTAGGGATGGAGCAAAGAAGGGCAAGAAACGCATGTACTTTAAGTTACCCCGTACATCAGTTCGGACAAAACTTGTCCCATATTTGCAATTTCAATAGCCTCCGTCCTTTACCCGAGACACGACAGGACACGAAATGGTCTCATTAAATGCCAGCCACAACCCCCTCCCCCGCAGACTGGAGGGGGAGCTGTGACCTCTAATGTGCCATGTGGGGTCACACTCGGGAACAGTTAGCCTTCACTCTGTTACCATCTGCACATTTTGTGATGCGGCATGCGGGAGTCATTGTGGTGTATTTATTACGGTATGAATTGTTTCAACAGTCCTGTTTCGTTCAAAATCGCACTGAAAGTGTAAGAACCGCCTGGAGAGGAGTTGACAGGATCCAAGGTATAGGAGGGGCGCGGGACGGGGTGGAAAATAATGAACCCGCTCCAATTTATCCGCATTAATCTTTGAGGCGGTAATATCAATGTTCTCCACCTGGATCATGAGACCGAGTCATAGGTCACTGAATACATCACATCACATAACATAACATAACATAGCGTCACACCTTTCCCCATACGGAACGAAGCGGAAACTATTGACGTACTATGAAAAAGTCACTTCGCTTTCAGTTTGTATGCATGGTGTAAGCTGTTCAGATTGAGACTTGCAGTAGATGGTGGCGCTATCGATATCGCCCATTCTACAGATAAGATAGTGGCAGTGTAATACATAACTTGCAAATCACGCGAAAGGAGGAACGAAGCAAACAACGAGAGACTTTGTCGCCATAAGTTACGCAAAAAGTTGCGTAGCGTTGCCGCGGCGGCGGTTGAAACTAGTTTCGTGGCGACGCGCACAGCTTTATCTTCTATCTGTCATGACTACTCATGACATGACACATAATAACATAACATAATTAATATAGGAATTGGGCACCATTGTGCGTCAACCACCCCAAATAGGAAAATAATATTAAAATCATCAGGACAACTCTTTAATCTTATTCGGGTGCAACAGCAATTTGTCCATTTCACTGCAACTTGTATCACTACATTACTTGGCAGTGCGTGTAAATAGACAAAAACTTGCGCGCACGCCTTCTAATGAATTATTGAACGGATTTAATATTAATGAATCTCACAGATAATGCCAAGCTACGTACGGTGCGTGTTACTAGCCGATTACTGATTAGGCTACCACGCAAACTGTCCAGTTGACTAGACATATTGAGAGGTGTCAGTAAACGAGATTATGCCAACACTTGGATTGGATAAATCAATGTCATTGTGTCATTTCTCGCATGTTTCATTGAATACCAGAATACACGACTGTTTTTCCGACCAAGATGAATTTAGTATCTAAGTTGATTAAGGCCCGGTTTTTCATGAGACGGGTAAACAGTCAGATAACTTTATTTGACACTTCGTGTACTTGTGAAATGTCAAATGCCTCAGATAAACCGACAGATAAACGCGTAACGGTAAAATTTATAGATCGGCACGTAAAAGAATGAATATTCGTACAAACTTTACTTTGTATCTCCAACTTTGATCATATCTTGCTGGGCACCTCGCGGCTCGCGGGTACGCAGATAAACGTATTCCGCAATGTCGCGATGATGTGAGCTATCGAGTTCAATCATCCGTATAGTACTGACTTACTCAATTAATCACAAGTTAATAATTGCTACAATTTGATTGATGTACGTACATGATTTACATGCACATGCAATGCACATGATTTACGTACAATGCAGATACCTGTGTACTTATATTCCTACTTGCATTATTTACTACGAGACTACGCATTAACCCAACTGTTGCATTGTAAACTGCGCTGCATCTTAGTAATAATTAGTTGGTAGTCAATGCTAGGTATCAATTACATAACGCTTCTTCTCTATCCCCCCGATGAATGAGTAATTCAAGTTATTATAAATTATAAATTACCGAATTTCTACCTAAAAAGATATTCCCAAAACTCATATACATAGATGTTACCTAACCTAGACAGACGCAGTAGACAGACCCCAGGGAGGGCTGGGAGTCGCGTACAAGAGTGGCATGGAAGTGGCGCCGCGCCGGCTGCTAACTAACCGGAATTTAGCGCCCCCGCTATAGCTATTGCCATGCGACTCATGGCCGAGTTGTCATTGTCTCGTCATTGCCATTGTGCCGCCATTTTGATAGCACCAAGCCCTTACTTCTCCCGTTCTATGCCACATCAAATAGATATACAGCAATAGCAGTTAGGTCATCCATCATCCTGGGCGACGCAAATACAGACGCGCTAGGATGCCTGGATTAATTGAGCTGCAGAGCGATGACCCGTGCGCTATCTAGACGATAATGACTCGGCTATACATCTACCCTCTTATTAATAAACACAGACTAAAACAGTAGTAACTTTACTCCAAGCATGAAGCCGCTATTAACGAATTTCGATATTAATAAACGTGGTGGAAGAAATGAGTAGCACTTATCCGACTCTACTCTCGGAGTAATAGTAACTTACTCTGAGTTCAACCTGAGAGTAACTAGTCTCAGAGTAAGGAAGTATTTACAACAGAGAGTAGAGTGTTTTTATTAATGTGTGGCTCTGGTTTAACACGTTAACGCCGTACTTAATCCAATAGATGACAAAAGTTCAATGAATTAAAGAAGTTAACTTTAAGTTAACTTCCGACTAGCTGAAAGAATGGCCTTGTGATTTTTGTTCATTAATAAATAAATAAACATAAAGTAAAAAAACCGGCCAAGTGCGATTCGGACTCGCGCACGAAAGGTTCCGTGCCATTATCTATAAAAAACCGCAAAAAAATGTATGGGAGCCCCCCCTAAATATTAATTTAATTTTAATTTAATTATTTATTTTTAAGTAAATAATATACTCAATATATTGTGAACATTTTAAGCGTCTACCTGCTACCATTATCAATATCGAGCAAAAATGAGCAAAAAAAATCACATTTGTTGTATGGGAGCCTCCCTTAATATTAAATTTCTTTTGATTTTTAGTATTTGTTGTTATAGCGGCAACAGAAATACATCATCTGTGAAAATTTCAACTGTCTAGCTACCACGGTTCATGAGATACAGCCTGGTGACAGACGGACGGACGGACAGACGGACAGCGAAGTCTCAGTAATAGGGTCCCGTTTGGCACCCTTCGGGTACGGAACCCTAAAAAGCAGCTCAGTTTTCCATCACCGGTTTTTTTATTTGGGTACTGGGAATATTTTACTGATCTTTGTAAAATGACTGCGCGAGTGTGACACTTAAGCGGCGCTTTATTTGAGCAGCAGTGTGTGCATTCGGCCGCCCGGAGGCTCGGTGAGGTATAAGACGTGGCCATCACCCCTTTAATGTTGTCACGTGACTCGTTTATTGCGCTGCAAAAAGGAAATCGCGCTGTATTTGGTCAACTGGGAGTCAGAACCACTTTATTCTAGGAATCCTCGCAACACCACCCGGAGAACTTAAAGGTCCTATGTGGAGTGGGAGTGGAACAGCATTGCTTGCCGAATAAGGCGTAGCTGGGAGAGAAAATCATACTTTGCCACTCTTTTCTTAAGTTTGTATTTATGTCACGCAAAAAGGCAAATAGGAGTATTGAATCACTGGCTGAAACTGGGCACAGTTGTGCCTCTGCCACCCCTTATGGGAAAGTGGGCACAGTTGTGCCTCTGCCACCCCTTATGGGAAAGTGGGCACAGTTGTGCCTCTGCCACCCCTTATGGGAAAGTGGGCACAGTTGTGCCTCTGCCACCCCTTATGGGAAAGTGGGCACAGTTGTGCCTCTGCCACCCCTTATGTGAAAGTGGGCACAGTTGTGCCTCTGCCACCCCTTATGGGAAAGTGGGCACAGTTGTGCCTCTGCCACCCCTTATGGGAAAGTGGGCACAGTTGTGCCTCTGCCACCCCTTATGGGAAAGTGGGCACAGTTGTGCCTCTGCCACCCCTTATGGGAAAGTGGGCACAGTTGTGCCTCTGCCACCCCTTATGGGAAGGTGGGCACAGTTGTGCCTCTGCCAACTCTTATGGTAAAAGGAGTGACGCTATTTTATGTATTGTTTTTGTATTTATGTTCTTTGAAATAAAAATGAAATGAAATTTCTTTATTGACAGATGACTTGGTTTACACAACACAGGTTCTACTTACTAAAATAAGGAGATACTTAATTAGGAACATTTTTCGTAAAATAGGAGGGATCAGTGACAACCGAACTAGTGAAAACACTGTATCTCGGCACAGATATTATAATACTATACTAGATCTCGGTTATCAAATGGTGCTCAGTAAATTACATGTAATGGATGAGCAACTTACTTCTCAAGTAGATAGTGTTTGGTGCTAGGTTGAGAGTGAGAGATATTTTGCTAGAGAGTGAGAGATATTTTGCTAGGTTGAGAGTTAGAGATTACTTCTCAAGTAGATAGTGTTTGGTGCTAGGTTGAGAGTGAGAGATATTTTGCTAGAGAGTGAGAGATATTTTGCTAGGTTGAGAGTGAGAGATTACTTCTCAAGTAGATAGTTTGGTGCTAGGTTGAGAGTGAGAGATATTTTGATATGTGGAAAATATGCTTGTTTATAATATGTATAGTATACACCTAAGTAGTAGTTTATTTTGTTCTCGTCTCGATTTCGAGAGTCTCCAGATCCGCGAGCGAAAACCCTTATGTAGGCTGATGATATATTTAAGTTTTCGTCCAACAGAAACCTCCCAGCTCCATCCGTGGCCTATGCACTTGTGTGTCACTACAGTACCGGCAAGCACACTCTTCTGAAGGTATTTTGGCGCGTGAGTGACGTTTACCGGAGGGCGCCAGTTCTACGCAACTTAGTGCAACGAACCTGTCAAAAAGCGTTAGTTCCACTTGTCACCACGAGCCAAAATATCATTGGAAAGCTGTGTATACCTGCTGGGAGTGCGCTAACACTATAACCCAGTTCAGCGGGTTATGTCACCAAGTAATCAGAGAGTTAGCGGCGCGAGTAATTAGACCGGATAGTTCGAGAGCTGATTACAGCAATTACTCGGCTTAAGGATTCTATGTCAATTGCCATGAGTTATTCCGTGTCAGTACACACAAGAGCACCTGTTCGGTGGTTATTGAGCTTTCATGATT
This sequence comes from Argyresthia albistria, assembly GCA_963457715.1. Classification (NCBI taxonomy): domain Eukaryota; kingdom Metazoa; phylum Arthropoda; class Insecta; order Lepidoptera; family Argyresthiidae; genus Argyresthia; species Argyresthia albistria. The sequence goes on from OY735263.1 coordinate 12,298,584, forward strand.
AGTGAGGCTATTAATCAAGCAGTTGCGTAGACAGAGAAAATTGTAATACCGCCTACTAAGTTGTTGAAGTAAGTAAGTAAGTAAGTAAGTAAGTACTCTAATGCTAACCTCGGGAACATAGGAATCTGCACACACAGAGCCAAATACTGACGCGTTGGACACAATATAAAATTAAGTTATCACTATGATGTTTTATTCGAGTCATTGAAGCTAGAGACGCGAGTTTACTTTGTAGCTCACTTGCGTCATATCGTTAATGTAGACTTAATACACTAACTCGGTAATCAAACATGTTCGTCATACCGTCATTAGCACCGAGATATTTCTTTAACTCTGAGTTGACAGATTCACTCAAGTGGGCCTTGAAGGTAGACAATATGAGGTATATTACGATCCACACACAATTCATAAAAGTATACACTGACAAATCGCAACTGCCCTACAACATCGCCCAGACGAAGTTACGAACGTTTGTTCACGAACCCGTGAATTTCTTGCTAAAAGGGTTCTCGACCTGTGCTCCTTTTACATACCAACTTCAAAGGTTTCGAGAAAACCGTGGGTTGTGACAGACGTTTTATAAAACTTAAACAAGTTTCACGCCTTTTCCCATGCGGGGTGACAGAGGAATAATGTGCCCACTTTTCCCATGCGGGGTGGCAGAGGAATAATGTGCCCACTTTTAGCCAGTTTCTTAATACACCATTCTGCGTGACAGGGCGCTGGCCCATCTCCAGGAATAAGCAGTTATTTATTTACTAACTATACACACATTAGAAAAAAAACTATACAAAGAAGGGACCTTTTTATTTGGTTTGCATACATGCATATTGAAATAAAACCCCATTTTTCATGTCAGACGAGTTATAAAAATGTAAAAGCGTCGGTCTTTCCCGTAAATTGGGCAAACCCAAAATCAAAGTGACAATAAAAATCGGCAACAAAATACCAGCACAAATTACTCAATTTACCGACGACGTCCGGATGAGCGGACCAAACGTAATTTACGGACGATGGAGGAAGCTTTACATGCTAAATATGAGTGTACGTCCGCCCCCGGCCCCGACCGCGCCATAACGACTTCTTTACTCCAAATACATAGCTGACTTTAACATCAAAATGTATTTTGCCTGAGCAAATTGATTATGGTCGGGTCGATAATTTTATTAAAGTCAAGCTATCCGGTGTAATTTCAATTTGGTCGTGCTATTATAGAGGTTTTAGAGATAGTACTTTGGCAACAACAACTGTTCCTTTGCCATCCCGCGTGAGACAAGATGTAAACTTACTGTTGCGATGGGCAAGCGATAACATAAACTGATATATTATAGCCGAGTGTGTGACCACCCTTAAAAGGGGAATTAGCCAATATAACGCCGGGGGCTCGGTAATAACGAAATATGAATTTTGTTTGGGACGAAGCACCGATTGTTTATTAAGGTACAGGAAACGTTGGGAGGTAAACAAAGTTGTTGAAAACAGAAAACCCTGCTGCAGGAATAAATATATGTATATAAAATAAATTCATGAAACGAATCAAACTTAATTAAAATAAAATATTCTTCTGTATCTTTTCCGGATTGAGCGACAATGGCATATCGATCACGTCAAGGTCGGAAGTTGAAGTTCAAATAGTTGACTCCACATGAGGTCAACAGGCGACTAATCATGACTTGCTCATAAGAAATTAAAAAGATAAATATTTTCGTTTGCAAAAGGTGCCGTTATACAGTATTCCGGTTGTGCGTGTCATCATGGCCGACGCAAATACCGCGGTATACCTCTTCACACATTCATTCTCACCCAACACACACACACAGACACACACACACACAACTAACCAAAACCAATACGTACGTATCTTACTAACACATTACACAGCTCTTCTGTACGAATACAAACCCAACCGCAAAGTGTGAACATTGGAGTCCTCATGTTATAATATTCAGGAGGATGGTGCCAAAATGGCCCTCAAAGTCTGTTGACTGCGCGTGGGGCCCTCACACGGGCTACATTCGGGGCTCCGCAGGTGCACCGTTTGGGGCCTCAGGACTCTTGATTGATTTACGGGAGTCTGCGCAAGGTCACTTCTGTGCCAACTAGGAGTTACTAAGTAATGAGTTCGACTGTTTCTTAGTAATGTACTATTCACAGACGTGTTAACCCATTATCCATCTACTCAGTAATCTAGTCGCCTAACTAATAATTCATACGTCGTATGCATACGATTACATTGTATGTATATGATCCATACATATAAAATACATTGTATATGGATGTATCACCCCAGAATTTACATACATAATAATATGAATGTACATGCGGCCCCAAAGACTAGCAACCATCTTGAAGGAGTTGTTTTTAACTGCCTTATTAGCAATTGAGAATTTATCGAAGGCATACAACCGAAGCGTGGGAAGCTGTTAAATATTCTAAATAAACAAGTGTATGTAGAAGCGGTAAAAAATAATGTCTTATTATATTTTTAGATTTAAGGGTTACCTTACGTTCAAATAAATGGTTTATCGAAGACGAGGCCTTTACTCAACAGCAGGAGGCTAGATAGACATATTACTTTGTTTTTCCATCTTTTTCCATCTTTAGCATACCATCTTTCCATCGGTAAAACCTCATAAATATCTAGTGTCATAAGCAGTGGCATGATTCTCGCGCGATATCGAGACCGATATTGACAGATTCCCATACAAAATCACTCGATATAGGTGTAGATATCGTATATCGAATGCGCGAGAATCATGCTCCAGCTACTGAATGGATTTGTCCACTGAAAACGAAACTATCAACGTACGACATTCCTCCGGTAACGGCGGCGCGGCGTGGTCAGCGTCTGTTTACCTCGAGACTTTCTCTCTCCTCGCACGGATGCGCGCGCGCCGCTGGTCGATGACTCGCCACCGCTCGCCGGATAGATGCTACTATCTACTATACTCACTGGTGGTGACAGTGGCTGGCCGGGGTCTGACGATCCTGGCAGTCTCCGGTCTACTCTGACAAAAACTAATAGAACTTGGACCGATTGGAAGTTAATAAGGCAGACTTTTGACTCAAACGACGAGGAGACAACGACTAATTCCCAATAAATCCTGTATTCCTAACAGTCAAGTTGCGCGTCCACTGCGTCGGAATCAGAGCGTACGGAGCGGACGGATTTGTTACTTTGTATTGATTGCTATAGTAGTGCGTGCACTGGGCTAGGAGTCACGAACGGAATTGCGTGCCAGTGGCTAAAAACCTGTTTTGACTTGTCGACGGTGTGCCGAGACGCGCCGCGCGCGCTACAAACAAAACAATTTCGCGCTCTCGCTATAGACACTGCCAAGCCATACCCGTACGCGAGTCGCCACCCTGGATCGGCATTTCTGCGCTGGAGAGCTATATGCCTTCCGATGACGTCATCCACGTCGTATCGTACGGAGCTTACGCTTCGATTCCGATGCAGCGGACGCGCAACTTCACAGTTATACGGAAATTAGTTGATTTTATGACCGATCTGTGGAGTGCTGGCCCCTGCTGTCGCGCATAAACGAGTACTAAATTACTGAATCGTTTACGTTTGATTCGAATGATTGCCATACAAAATCACTCGATATGGTGTAGATATCCGTATATCGACACCTATATAGAGTGATTTCCATACAAAATCCCCAGTACCTCTATTCTGTACCTATTCACAGCCACATCCCAATTCCATAAAGTGACATAATTACTTTCAACTTCGTATGCTAGATATTATCAGATTTATGAGTATCAAAACTAGAACTCTGTGAAGCCCAGTCGTTACCTAATCGAGGCGTGATCATGTTCTTATAATTCCAAGATGGTGGACGGCGATAACAATTCGTCGGTTTGTAGTTCGTACACTCAACTTGTTGCAGCAGAAATGTTCAATGTTTTATCTGTCTAACAATTACCGATTGACGTGTAATCATGTCTCTAAAGTGGGGCAATAAACTTTCCCTTTACCTTCCTGTGTACTGACGTAGGTATCACGAGGTTTTCGATCAGTCTCTCCTTGGAGTGACCAAGTAGAGACAATGACACAAGTTGCTTTTTTAACCGACTTCCCAAAGGAGGTTTACAATTCGTCCGGATATATTTTTTTGAAGTAAAACTTCTTGGGGCACGGGGGTAAAATTTATTTAACCTCTCAACTGTGGGTTATTCATATATTTGCTTTTCAATTGCTGCTAGCCGGGTGCTATCACGAGTGGCTAAGAAATGTAACGGAAATTGGAATCGGTGACGTCAGGGTCGGCTGAAGACTTTTAAAACCGCAACTATTTTCAATACGGTTTTTAACTAATCAGATAAGATAATAATACATTCGTACAATAAAGAATGTTAATTAGTGAGAGAAAAACTTGATGAAACGTTAAGAAATAAAAATTATTTTAAGCATTCTTCCACGAGTTCTTGATTTCCGGTATGGCCAAGATGGCGCCGCCGCCGCCGCCGCCGCCGCTGGCTGGGATAAACAAAACCAGTGACGTGACCAAAAACTACTTCGTTCAACCTCTTTGTTGGAACCGGAACTTATGTTTGACAGCTGTGCGATGCGATCCATACAGTTTGTAAGAAAAGAGTTTCATCAATGTCACACGGGTCGATATGGATTTCTAAAACAAGCAAAGCAATGCATACATTTGAGCGAGACGGCTAAAAGACGTGACGTCAGATGGTATATAATCTGAGCGAGATGCAAATAGTAGTGACCTCAGAACAATAGTAGTGACACTATTGAATGAGTTAAGTATATCACCACGAGCGCGACAAATTGTAGATAAGGAATGGTGGGAAATAAATGACATGACGTATTAAAAGTAAGTACAAGTTTAAATAATTTCAAATAATCGGACGTCTGAAACTTAAAAGTAACTTGAAGCAGAGTTTGGATCTCAAAATTGGAAATTTAAATCTCTTTTAGTATAGGTAGGTATAGGTGTATAGTATAGGTACCACTTAATGATCTAGCTACAGAAGTTTTACTTCTAACACGTGTACGGTGCTACACGCGTATCTTTTTTTATGTCTAGTTTATGATAGCGCCTAAACGGATGGACCGATTTGGAAAATTATTTTTTTGTTTGAAAGGGTTTACCTTCCCATTGGTCCCATTGACAACAGGTCAGGATCTGATGATGGGATCCTGGAGAAATCGAGGGAACTCTTCAAATATTATAGGCAGACCTATAGTGATTTTTGTGTTTTTCATAATAACTCGTGCAAATGCACATGGTAAGCATAATATTGTGATGCGGAACTGCTGATGAAGACCACATATGGCCACCAGATCTGCTCAATACTAGGTACAAACATATACAATGCGTGGCTGACGGGCAGGCAACGCATAGCCTAAACCGGTGGACCTAGAGCCATGAAACTTTGTACAGGGGTTCCTTAGTAGCGTGGGGTAGCACTGAGATGGGATTTGACAAAATGAAGTCCCCAAGGGGGGGGGGGGGGATAAGGGGTACAGTTTGTATTAAACTCAATCTAATCAAATAGGGTTTGTGGAAGTCGGTTTTTTCTAAAGTTTACTTTTTATTTCAATTATCTACATGCAGTTTTGGCTCTTCTCAAATGGAGACATTTTCACGCTTCTTGTCCTAAGTATGTCCAATGTCCATATCTAATATGTATATATCTTATATCCTACCATTCTCATTTCATCAAAGGTTGGGGTCACCAAATGATCAATGGCCAATGATTTTCATGCATTGTTTTGTCGACATTATTTTATTTTATTGCATATTTATCAACCAGTAACTATTACGTGCGTGACTGTTATGTCTAGTATTTCTCGCTGTCTAGACGGCATTAATAAATCATAGAACGTGTTGCTTTGTTGAAACTTGTTTGTCATTGTTATTTCTTGTTCGGATGGTCTGGCTTCAAGTCTAGGCAATATATCCATCCAGGCTGGAACGTATCTTCACTTGAACTACATTCATTAATATGTCGTTAAGATGACTTTTGAACTTAAATGAAATAAGCTCAGTTACTTTGTGAAAATCTAGACGAAAAATAGAAGTAGGAGTCTTTATAATTGCACCATATAATGATAAATATATCTATCATGACACGATAACCATAGGGTCAAGGAAATAATGGAAGTCCGAACGTGGCAACCTCTACATTAAGTCCATACAGAAAGGTTATGAGGAGAGTTAAGGAAAGGTTTTCCCTAAATAAACATAGAAGGAGTAAAGCTTAATATATTCCGTTATGTATCGAAGGGAACTTGGTTGTATAACTGATAGCAGAGCTTTTGGTAAATAACGGACAAACGGCATTAATTACTTATGTATAAAATATACATAAGCACAGCGTCACGCCATTTTTCATACGGGGTGGTAGAGGCACAGTTCCCACTGATTCAGTTTCCACGGAATACTCTATCTTGCGTATATTTCATTTAACTTATAGTAAATAATTAATTTCCCATAGACTTTGGACTGTAACCAAATTAGATGTCACAAACATAAATAATCTCATGTATTGCACATTAATTCTAGTGAACTTAAAATATACATTACATGGCTGAGTGTGCTCTCACATGGCTGAGTGTGCTCTCGAAATTCGAACGAAACCGCGAAACAATTACATAAATCAATCAACGTTTCCATTATTGCCTGCATTTATACAACGAACTTTCCAGGGCCTGAACTCTGCTAATATAATGACGACTCGGTGACAGATACGTAACAATGGCGGACCTTTTCTGGTATCCATGATAGAACAATTGTTATCCTTCTCGCTATAATGAATGACCTTATATCACAAATAAGAAAGTATCTTAATTATTATTATTTTGAGTACTTATACAGGGGATAGTAAGGGGTGTACAAGCCGAAAGAACGTTGTTAGGGACATCATTCTGAACAACTTTCACTACGGGACCGATTTGATCAGAGCAACAGAGAATATTCCCTAAACGCTTACTAAATATAATAACGTCGTCGAAGCTTCATTGTCACTGAAGCGCCATTTTCCAAGTAGAATCGGGCTCGAACCCGAAACGCGACTCCACTGATCTGAATCGAAAACAGTGTTCATGTTAAATATATATGTACATTTGAAAACGAAATAATAACTTTTTACTCATCTCACAGAGCTTTCGCCCTCCAGCGATAGCGCTTAGAGCTTTTCATCATGGCGTCCCGCCTTTTTCTATACGTAGTGGTAGAAGCACAAATTAGTACCTGCCTAGAGCCAATATTCAATATACCATTTCACGTAAAAGGGCGATGGGCTAGCCCTCGGTTACACAAAAAAACCTAATGTTTAAACTATTTATAAAGGTAAATCTCTCTCGCTCCGACGTCTATGTTCTCCATTGTAAGTTTGTTCGGCCTGTGTCCTTAAGAGAGTATACCGATTCGATTACTACTTAACATAAAACCTGATTATAATACATCAACCCAACCACATGAAAGTAACGTGAACTACGAGCACGAGTATAATTAATTATGATTTGACTATGATTATTAACTTATAATTTTAACTTCACAGCGATATTGGATCTGCAACGCGGCTTCTCATGCTTGCTAAAATAAATATATTTTTCCTCGAAATGTAAATTATATTTTACAGAAAAAACTTTTATTGGCCTCGAGTGAAATTGTCGTTACAACGACTACCAACGATGAATAGGAATGGAGATGCCATCTGCCGAAGCTATTCTGCAAAAATATCATTGTCTTGTAAAGTGTGCGTTTGTTGCGACGATCATTAATTTGCATCTGTAGTTGCGTTTGTAGGGACAGTAAGACACGGATTAAGCTGGGATGGTTAATTCAGAACGTAGGTTTTCCCTTACTGTATAGTATACTATACAGGCTTTCAGTGGGGGTTCATACGGAAGGAGCCTCCGTCCTAATTATTCGATGTCTCTAACCCACTTACGTTACCTTGTTAGCTTCCAGTACAGTTGATGTTGTATTTACTTTGATGAAAGCAGTAACGCTGAACAGTTATTTTGTGAAGCTTTCATGTTTCTACTGAACAAATGGAGTGCCAGCCAAAACCCCGTGTTCTGTTTCTGTGTCACGCAAATAACGTTTTTAATGACTGAGCCGGAATAAAAAGTTTAATGTTAGGTTTGAATAATTAGAAACATTCTTAAGGGAGGCACGAGGGGGACAGTTAAATCGTATATCAATGAAAATCACACATGTTTAAGATATAATTAATAGCATTTTACAGGCTATACTGAATCAAAGAAACAGAGCAAATCAAGACAGTGGCAAATGGGAAAGAGGCTTTAGCCCCGCAGCCGGACTCCGTCATGGGCTAAAATTAATCATGATAATAATAACATTTTACTTCAAATAAAGTTAAATCAATCAAACGTCAAAAATCAAGCGTCATTTTTTTGCGATGACTGACACCTTTTCCATTCGATCCCATGCACTCACCCACACATACGAACACTGATTAATTACGTAAAGCAAACACCCTCATTTTAGAGGAATTAAATCCCTGCCTGTCACATGCGAAGGCATTCGCGACGCCCGCTCAAATACCTGGAATATTAAACATCAACCTTCATAAGCCAAACCATAGACAAATATGGCGTTCCCGCCTAATTCCGCTTATAAATCAGCGGCAGACATAACTCGTCGCCTCCACACTGCTAGGTTGTGCTCTAATGTATGTTCGGAGAGAGTTGGTAAGCTATAATTATGAAATAAAGAGTTGACCAGTAAGTATTATAGTATAGTACCATATGTTGCGGCTAATGTAAGATAGTATTAATAATAATATTAGATTTTTTATTGTACTTGGGCGCAGAGGTGGACCGAATGATAAATGGTTTTATCTTTCGTGTTAGGTTGACACGTAAGAACAAATTAAACGTAAATGGACACCTTACATTAGCCGGCAAAACTTAGGTTTAGCCGCTCTCCTAACATTAGCCGTAACATTATGCTTAAAGAAGCCTACTACTCAACAGTGGGTTACCGGATAGGCTGTCAGTGATGATGATAAAAGAAAGAAGATAATTGTAACAAAAAGTAAACTTTAGAAAAAACCGACTTCCACAAACCCATTAGATTGAGTTTAATACAAACTGTAACCCCTTATCCCCGACCCCCCCTTGGGGACTTAATTTTGTCAAATCCCATCTCAGTGCTACCCCACGCTACTAAGGAACCTCTGTACACAGTTTCATGGCTTTAGGTCCACCGGTTTAGGCTATGCGTTGCCTGCCCGTCAGCCACGCATTGTAGTTGCACCTACTATTGAGCAGTTCTGGTGGCCATGTGTGGTCTTCATCATCAGTTCCGCATCACAATATTATGCTTACCATGTGCATTTGCACGAGTTATTATGAAAAACACAAAAATAACTATAGGTCTGCCTATAACATTTGAAGAGTTTCCTCGATTTCTCCAGGATCCCATCATCAGATCCTGACCTGGTGTCAATGGGACCAATGGGAAGGTAAACCCTTCCTTTCAAACAAAAAATAATTTTCCAAATAGGTCCATCCGTCTAGGAGCTATCGGGGCACATACATAAAAAAACAACATCCGGACGAATTGTAAACCTCCTCCTTTGGGAAGTCGGTTAAAAAGAGAAGCGTGGGTCGACCACCAGCCAGTAAGGTCGATGATATTGCCAATATCTCGGTTAAAACCTAGATTAGATGGGCAAAGGACCGGATAAGTTGGCACAAAAGGGAGGAGGCTCATACCCAGCCATCAGTGGGGGGAGACAAGCTGCCGGTGATAGCGACACACAAAGCTTCACGCCTTTTCTCATATGGGGTGGCAGAAGCGCATTTGTGTCATTTGATACTTTCTACATTTTTCGGAAAAGGGGACTGTCTAAGCTACATGTATTTTCTTTTATTATGATAAAAAGCACGATATCTAACCTCATTACAAATTGCGATGTGATTCGAAGTGAGTTTTTTGTAGTTTTTCCCAGAATAGACAGTAGGGCGGACTCGGGCTAGGGTGGGGGCAGAATTCCGAGAACCTGCAGGATTCGGGATGGATATTTGTATCTCCCGCGGTTCGGTTATGAAGCGCCGGTAATTCATGAAAGGGGAGCAACTTCAGTGGAAACTTCGAGTGGAAGAGTTTTTTTTTTGCAGTCTCAAGTCGCTCTTTTTATTTGAGCGTTACCTTTGCATTGAAATACGGGATATTGGCTTCACAAACTCTGTTTTTAGGGTTCCGTAGTTGAGAATGAACCCTAATGGTTTTGCTTTCGGCTTGAAGGGAGAAAAAACATCTTGGATCTTTACATGTTTGTGACGTCACTGTTTTCGGTAACCACAACGCATGGTATCCGAGAGTGGGAGTGGGGCCAAATGCAACGTATGTGCGTTTATTCATACCTATAAAAATAACTAACTGTGGGAGTTTCTTCGCCCTGCTACTCTCACTGTGGTTCAATGTAGAGAAGATACAAAAAACGATGAAGTTTATGTAAATATCTGCAGTAATAAAGAATATTTCATTTGATTAGGCGCCAGGAGCTAGAACGTGAGTCAAAGCTGAGGTCGAGTAAACTTTGATCAAACAAACGATAGGCTTTATGTAATTCAGTTTTACATATTCAAACTGAATTATCTCAGAAAGCCTACTATTTACAACATTTTGTCAAATGACGTTTGTTATTTTTTATTAGATTATCGATCGATGGACATAATATAATTAATTATGTGAAAATGTGAAATTTTAGGGCATGTTCGAACCCCTTTGTATGGAGTTGTCAAAGTTTACTCAAGTTTAGCTACAACTCACGTCCGTCGTAGCTAGCAGCACAAAATGTTTATGTAAATACATAAATCGGACAGCAATACATTCAGCTTAACCCAGAGCAGTGGGTAAGACCCTCGCCCATAATTCCTATCCATATGGAGCAATCTTGTCCGCGTCCACAATCCGCATCATTAGAGCGCCCTCCACATAATCAACCAGCCTCTACTCCTTGTACGACTACACAGGGTGTTCGGGATTCAAAAGACCGAAGTTTTTAGAGAAGAATAGTTTTCCATATTTTGAAAGTTTTAAACATAGCGTCACGCCTTTTCCCATACGGGCCGGCAGAGGCAGAGGAGGTCTTCTTAAACATTTAACGCAAACAGTGTGGAATGAGCTGTGCACTGCAGGATTTCAGTCACTACAAAAACTATATGAGGAGGCAAAAAAATAAACAATCAATCAATTTTTATCCGGGTAAAGGCCTGTGCCTGGGAACATTTGTATTTATTTCGATTGGTAACGAATTGCTTTGAATGTTCATAAAAGTTAGTAAAAAATCCTAAAATTCCACCCTTTATAGTGGCGTAGCTCAGCCCCCGGTCTATCGGAGGCTCTAGTGGTCTCGAGTGGCTCTTGTCAGCTATAACCCAATTTGTACGCGATGGCTTGCTTAGGAAACTGTTAGCTAGTATACTTAACCGAACCGCATTTCATCGAATGCGGTTTGTCGACGGGCCAGTTTTGGTCAAATAAAATTGGCCGGTGTACGTTGTCGGTTAAATTAAAAAAAACATTATGTTAACTGCTTCACTACTGTATTGCTGCAGCGATGGGCTAGCCTCCTGTCACGCAGAATGGAGCAATTAACAATTTCGCCCCTGCCACCCCGTATGGGAAAATACGTGACGCTATGTTTGATTTGTTTCGTTAGCTGCCAAAATATTGAAATAGAATCGGATGTGATGGTGGGCTGAGATTCATATTTAAAAATATGCAACAATAAATGTGTGCGGAAGAAGTAAGAAATTCTCATTGTTGATTGACACTTGATAAAGTATTTGGAAAACAAATATATCAAGACATACGACTACGATTCGGCGAAACAAAACTCTACGAAACAACTTCCGTCGTCGCCGGCACTCGATGGCTGAGGGTTAGTGCGCTGATTTCGTTTGACGACTCGACTCACTCGGGGCGCGCGTCTGCTATCAGAGCGCTAATGTCGGTGGCACATGAATGGAATACACCATAAGTTTACTCAAAGTAAGGTTACCTACCTTCGATTAGAGATTCGAGATTATATACCTATTTATAGAAGATGTCATCAGGAAATTGGTAATTTTGAGAAACGTAGCTACAGTTACATAGCATTATTTGGAGCCGAATTCATAAGCGTGAGTGCTCTTTAAGCTTTGGGAAGATACTATTGTAATGTAGCGATATCAGTATTATTTATAAATTGTTTGCTGTATAAAATGTATCTATATCTACAGTAGAAGTTCAGTCAGCCCGTTGAAGTCTTTTTGCTAACAATAAAAGTAGCTCTCGTAACGCTCTACGCGTTACGCCTCTGCTACGAATTTGTAAGCCGAAAGAAATGTTCTAGAGTATTATTTCTTATTTTCTTATTGCATATTATAAAGTGAATGTTGAGAATCGTAATTCTTTGGTAAAGATACGATTAGGTTAGTTACTAAAAGCGACTAAAGACAATTAATACCAGCTACGAACAAAACAAAATAACACTATCAGAATTTAACATAGGTAGGTAAGGTAGTGAATATTTCCAAAACCGGCTAAGTGCGAGTCGGACTCGCGCACGAAGGGTTCCGTAACATTATCTATAAAAACGGCAAAAAAGCATGTCTGTTGTGTGAGAGCCCCCTTCAATATTTATTTTATTCTTTTTTTAGTATTTGTTGTTATATATAGCGGCAACAGAAATACATCATCTGTGAAAATAAAGCAAAGGAAAGCAATGTATGTGCCTGTGTGCTGCTGCTGTGCGCCTATGTGCCTGACGACCTCTGTGACACAGCGGTTGCGCATCTGCCTACAATGCTTGAGGTCCCGGGTTTGAATCCCGGCTGGGCAAAAAAAATACCCCAGGTCTTGGATGTTTAAATGTTTGTGATGTCGCTGTTTCTGGTTCCCACGACACAGGGTATCCTATTGTCGGGCCAGAAGCAATGTATGTGCTGCCACAATTACACTGATGTCAACAAATAGCAATAAATAGTAAGTAACAAAATCAATTTGGCAGTACAGTTGGATGTACAGTTGGATGTACGGTTGGATGTACAGTTGGATGTACAGTTGGATGTACAGTTGTATGTACAGTTGGATGTTGCAACAAATTCTTGTGGAAATTGTGGCCGTCATCGAACGAGTTCGGGAAAAAATCTCATTACTGAAGACCGGAGCAAGAATACAGGGCACAGACAGAAATACAGGGCAAATGGACACAGGAGACCCGAGTCGGAGATCAAATATAATTTACAAAGTCAGTTGAGATCATCGGACGAGGTTAGTTTTGGTTTCTTGAGGCTTGGTTCACATAAATAACTCTCATACTCGGAAATAAAATTACGCTCTTATTCATAGATAGGTATATTCGATAGGCAGTGGATGCGGGAGGCACAGGACCGGAGCGATGGCGTGGTAGAGAAGAGGCTTATACCCAGCAGTGGGGAGGTGTGGGCTGATTGATGATGATGATGATATTGATAAACGTCCAATAAACCTAGTATATTTATTTCTAAGAAGGACTAGGTAAAACAAGACAAAAGTCCATTAAACACGACCAAAGTCCATTAAACACTTAAACTCGCTGTTCAATAATGGGTTGGTTCATTAGTTATTTCGATTAATTTTAAGTGGACTGTATCGCGGGGCGGTATATAATCCTTTGAAATAGTATCGCGGTTGAATCGGAGATGCACTCGTATTGATAGGGGAAACTGTCCTGCCTGAGGAATGAGAAGACAGAGAGACAGAACAGATTGGGAAGGGACTCACCAGCGGTCAGCAATCAGCAATCCGGATATAGCGGCTTCCTTCACCTGCTTCGATGCAGATGGAATTTGTATGCTTCGAGACGAGACGCCCAGGTCCCAAATCCTTTGCACAAATATAGCTGGCCAGCTCCCACAGATGCACTATCACTTTGGCAATCGTTAGATTCACAGTAAGGCGGATAATTAATTTATTAGCGGTAGACGACACGGAAGCAACGTGCTCAGACGTCCATATTTTTCTCAACTTAGTAGTTCCAGTTTTTGACACCGCAGGCGCCACTCGAGTCTTCTATCTCGTTCGGCGCGTTGTGCGATGCGTGAGTAGGAAGGAGAGGCGGATATAGGAAGGATTCGAGTGCATATCCGTAATTTTTAATTTAAATTAGGTATTGGCGTAAACACTCGCCTTTTCCTTCTGCGAAAAATATATACATTTAGACCGCTCACAGCCATGTTCTTCTAGATAACCTAGCGTGGGGCCAGAGGCGATGTCACCTAATAAAGGTGTCGGCGAGCGATGCCAGGAGGCGAAAAAGACAGGACTTCGCGGAAAATTAACGGAACCAAAGCTTTGGTAACTTAGAATCTGACTAAGGCTGGATTCGACCAACAAAAAGTTATCCGGAGAATAACTATCCCGCGGGTAACTTGTAACTTTTTCATAGACACCAGTGACACCTAAGTGAGGGGATCTGATCTAGGTGTCACTGGTGTCTATGAAAAAGTTACAAGTTATCCCCGGGAAAGTTATTCTCCGAATAACTTTTTCTTGGTCGAATCCAGCCTAAGAGGAATTATAGGTACTTGCAAATTCTCCCTGCTGTTTTTTGTATTACCGTAGATATGTTTTTATATTTATAAATGTTATGGTAGGTAGGTATCGACCAAGAAGTCGTGGTAACTTAACATACCTACATATTACAACATATACGAGGACATACATGTGTTTGTGTAAAGTAAAGCACATCAACTATTCGCACACCGCTTGCCGAAGCTCGGGTCACACTCAAAAGCAATTCACTCACGGCAAACGGCGGGGCTTACTACACGGTGTATTTAAAAGTTCAGCACAAAGCTTTGTCGCTCTAAGCTCCGACTTAATGAAAGTCTTTCCCGCCAAATCCCGCTTCCGAGAGACCTCAGCCTCCGCAACGATCTCTGTACTGGCAACACTGTTCTTATAAAACTTACCTTTGTCTTTGGGATTAAAAATAATTATTTTCATCGTGAAGAAACCTTCATAGTCCACAGCTGCGGCGATGGGATAGTCCCCGTCTGTAAATTGGCTTCTTGAATAACACCGCACCTATATTCATACTTATACTTGTGTACAGTTATAAATGTATTTGTTTTACAAACCTAACTTATAATTATACACTGACCGTCTTATTCACAAAACTTATCAAGCTTAAATAAAATGTGTTTTGTCCCGCTCACAAACATAAATTCTAATGTGAATAAAAAACAAACGAATTTTAACGGCATTTTAGCTATAATTACATATTGCGTTGCAGATTTATAAACCTAATTAATATTTGGAAAGCTTACAGTTGGTACATAACACACCTTCATTCCCAACAGACACAGCTACAGGAGCACATACCTACCTACACTACCTACTAACGCGCGCGGAATATCCGTAACCTGTGAAAACGGCGCGTGTCGTTTCGTTTCGCTTCTAAATAATAAAATAATAGAACGTAAACGTTGTAAAAGCAAGGGACAGTGGTCTGTGGTCACACTTAAACCTGTCCAGGATTCAGTGGCCACATTAGTAACTGTATTCTGAATAAATAAATTTAAAAAACCTATAATTATCATCATAGAGCTATGTTCAGTAAAATATGCGGTCAGAGGTCGAAAAATGAAGTACAAACAGTGTCAAATCGCTGAAGCATCGCTTGACCCACATGACATGGCGCATGACACGATGCTCTGAAGTAACCGTTCAACTTAAATATTGCATATTAACCAGTGATAATAACATACACATTTCTCTCTCTATTTACATATTAACCAGTTAACGCTAATTTGAGGTCACCTTCGTCATACAATTACATTGTTTGACTAATAAAGGCGTTCAAAGGCCCACCCCCTTTGCGGAGTTACCACCTTTACCGTTTATGAAACAACTAAAATTATCTATTTAAGGGGAAACCCGACAGTGGAATTCAACATTTAACCTTCAGTTTACTTTTCAACAATTATTTTGCGTAACTTGAGATTTATGAAAGGCTGTTTTGATTTTATTCGCGTCTAAAAGGTAATTCGTAATGACATCTATAACGATAACAAAACAATAAATATTGAATAAGTGGCTAGTTGAAGGTGTAACTGAGCCACTACCGCCGCGTGTGGAAGAAAAACCAACTATGTATGAACATCATGTCATTGTCTATCGAACAAAACTTACTTGCGCGGCCTCGCCCTCGCTACAGCAACCGTTATGCCATCCGTTTGTAGAATTGGGCGCCCGGTATGTTGCACCCTCGCTATAGCAATTGTCATGCGATTCTCTGACAGAATTCAGCCCCAGGGAATCTGTACTTACGGAGTTGTGGAATTAAGAGGCAGCGCAAACACAGTTACACAAACTTAGTTAATTGTTTCACTTGTTAGGATACTCAATTGTCTGATCCCCTGGTATTGATATGTGTAAATAGCAATCAGTGAGACTTCGGAGACACAAACAACTTTATGGACCGGTTTGTAAGTAGGCGTCGTCGTAGGACGTAAAATGTCTATTTAGGAATGACAAAGGTTGAAACTAGGTCAAAAAATCAACAAGTTCTTTTAAATCAGTTGGTTGTCCGGTATTTAAGTCATGTTGTACAGCCAGCCATAAGCTTTACAATTTATACTTAAGATACCTAGTTATAATAATTGTAATGAGAGCTAGAACAGAATTTCAATTATATGAATTAACTAAAGGAGTGGGCGTTAAACCTTTTTCAAGAGTAGTTTTCGTATCACAAAGACGGTCTCTCTCGTCTCATCTCGTCACCGAAAAAGTCGAGGACGACGAACACAGAACAAACCGGATTATTTATAACCTACATTATGCAGGTTGTGTATTTGTTAGAGACAGCAAAACAAAGTCGTCTTCGTACTCGGTGGAGGGTGGAGGGTGGGGGGAGGCTAGTTCGTAACACGAGCCAATAAATTGACGAAACAAGGTGGACCTTACTTACCGGTTATTTAAACAGTCCGACCTTTGGGGGACGATTCTCATGTGTCTTGACCTAATCAGCGACTAGACTCATTTCAATCTCATAAGCAGCAGATACAGGAAAATAGAGACAGCTTATGGTTTATTTGTATGTTTTAATTTTCTTCAAACCCCGGTCACGCAAATAGTATAACAAGTGGCTACAATTGGGCGTAATTTTGCCTTTGTCAAAAGGCGAGACGCTATGTTTTTCAATATTTAGGTTTTTTTTTTTTGCAAAAAACAAAAGTTATGTCAGCAACTCTGGTATCGCACTAGTATGGTATCACCAGATTTTTATTTCTGGCACTAAATATTAGCGGGATCAGGCCCCTGACCCGAGATACCCGGCGTGCGCTAATACGCTACCGACTAACCTACTTCCGGACGACCTACTTTCAATTTTGTTGCTCGTTGCTGCCGGTGCTGTAGGACAGAGTATGACAACGTAAGGTCACTTGACCAAAGCCGTACCAAACACCGCACCCAGCAGACTGTGCTGCTCAAAAAAAGTGCCGCTGAAATGTTACACTGGCGCAGATATTTCCAGTGCGACAGACAGATAATGCATGATTTTGATTTTCCGTCAATCTCACAGACATTTCATTGCCAATCTAGAATTTTCAGTTGTAAATCTGAGACAAAATCCAATAGGTAGGAAAAAAATATAAATGATCCACAACTTATGAAGTCGTACAATTACATAAAGATGTACGAGATCATGGTTTTCAATCAATCAGCCTACATTTAACTACTGCCGGGTTTGTTACAATTGGAAATAAAAAAATCTATTTTTTATACTGATGATGATGATGATGAAGGAAGACTAAGACTACTACACTACGAAGACAGATGGTCACCGGAACTACTGCGTACTGGATATATCACGAGTCGATTCATTTCGAGGCATACTCCCAGAAACGTAACTTACCTGATATGCAAATGAACATGCCTTTATTCGTGAAGTAAGTGCCATACGCAATGGACCAGAAATTTATTTCGCAAATGACCAGATACTCAAATTACCAGACATATCATCTACGCATAGTGCCAGAAATTCAAACTAACTGATACGCACATTACTTTAAGTAATACTCGTATGTTTTTCTTTCTGTTGATTATGGACATGCAAATTTTTTCTCCGTCTCTAAAGTTGTCGGCCGTGAATTCAGGCTATCTTAATAATGTGTGACGTGGATGCTCGTATTCCGACACATGTTGCCAACATTCTAACTGTATGTTCACTACTCTCAATGCTAAACAATCTGTTGTCTGCACACACAAAGGCACCAATTACCCAGTTAACATACATGCACACGATCTCAATTCAGTCATGAAGCTAGAATGCTCTGTCAATAGCTGTAACTGTTGATAATGATAACTGTTGGGTCTGCAAGGCGGCATTGTGATGGCATTGTTGTGCCATTGTCATTGCCGATAGTTTGTGGAGCGTGCGACGGATAGGGGCTACTCACTGAGCTGCTATGTTGTTACAAATAATATCGAGTATGGTTACCTCTTTTAACTGTGTACAAAGAACTTTTGGTCAAAAAGTGCGCTTGAAGTTTTGAGTTAGCTTGAGATATTTCTGACGATTTCGTGACACACCCATATAATAGAGGAGCATATTTAAAATTTTCGTTGTAGATTTATTGTCGTATTATACTATTCAGGTGGCGCCGCACCGCCTGCGCAGGCTCGTATGTGAGAAGGCGCGACGCCGCGCCGTGTAGAGTCTGGCCAGCGAATCCTGTCCTTTGGTAGTTTTCAAACTTTGATGATGGCAACATTATTTACTTGTCAAACGAATTGTTACTTTACTTATACTTGGCTTACAACATTTTGATACTTTACTTGACTATTTATTATTATTCTTTAATTTCAGTTACTAATCTGTTCTTTTGGATATTATACATTTATTCAAATGTGGTTGATTGCAATTACTCATATTTGTTTCCAGGTGGCTTAAATACGGGTTTTGAATTATTTGAGTCTGATTGTGACTATGAAACAGAATAATAAAGTTTATTAATTAAGTATGTTTACTTTATACTCGAAATGAAGGCTTTTGCCCAGCAGTGGGAAACTGTATAGGCATGGTAAAAAATATATTCAGTAGGTACCTACGTAACCCATCCAATGTTCTATGAATTTACGAACGCGCGTTTTTACTAATATGATATTCTCTTTTTCAACCAATCAACCAAGTCATTAGAGTAAATAGGTATCGAACAATAAAATTTAAAAAAAAACATCAAAGTATCAACTCCGTTAATTCGGTGTACAGTAAATGTGGCCACATTAAGATTTTTTAAATTTGCCGCGGTTTTCTTGTGACTTCTTTCATTGGCCAGACTCTATATATGTACAATAGGCAATTTTCTGACAGCTAAAAATAGTTCAGAAAGCAGCCAACAGATGTCGCAGGCAAGACATGGGGGATGGCTTTTATATCGTTCATCCCTAATTTGATTTTAAAAAGGTGTTTAACGGATAGTTGGTGGTCACTTTCCTCACCAAAGTGCTTTTCTTTTTGTGAGAAAATGCGTAGTTTTTCCGGAAAAATTAGTTGAAAATTCCAAAATATTTATCACCAAAACGCAAAAATAGTTGTTTTTTTTTATACGTCGAAGAGACCATACACAAGCTAAATTTGCATATATTTTCTTTAATATTGTCAGCAAATTAAGTTTCGTTCACCAAAATTAAATTAATAATTTCCATATTAATGATTTCCAGATAAAATACCCATTTCTTCGCAGAAGAATGAAAATATTAGTATGAAAAGTGACTGCCAGCTATCTATTAAACACCTTTTTATAATCAAATTAGGGATGAATGATATAAAAGCCATCCCCCATGTCTTGCCTACAACATCTAGTGACGAATACGGAACTACAGAAGTTGTTTTTTTTTTAAAAAACTCCCATTGTACAGCCATATATCGAACATTGAGACAGATAGCAGTACACCCCCCTGCATGCGGTTGCGTATTACTAACGGTGAACGTACGGAGGTAATTGCAGGTAGTTCAGATGCTACAGTATTGGCTCAGGTGCATTTCCTCAAGTATTGTAGCTTCTAGCTCGTCCAATGGTCGAAAATACCCAGTTATTTAGTTTTGTATTTCATAGGTTTTGAATTTTATTACGTAGTGTACTAGCTAGTACATAGCTATAGTTCAAGTATTCTTAGGTACCTATTTCCAAATATTCTTCTCTTCTTTTCAGCAGATGATGGCACAAATCTTATTGAGAGCTACAATATCCTTCTTCTCCCGAGTTAACCTTTAAGCTTTCCGAAACTCTGTTTCTTGAGACTAAACGCTTAGTTTACCATCAACTTCTCTCAACTCATTTCAGGATGGTATAAGTCTCCTCTTTTTTGAGCTCACTTATCCGGAACCCCTAAAAGGTTTATTACTTAAAGCTTTGTGGCAATTCCGTAGGTCGAGTCAAAGAACTTATGCCGGTACTGTATTAAAGGATTATTGTGTATAACGGCACTGGCAGACGGATAAAAAATCTCTCTAGTAAGGTTTCCGAAGACCAAATGGACAAAATCTTTAACGCAGTAATCTATTATTAAGTTGGCATACTAGTGCATACAAAACTAGATTACTTTTAGAATGCCAATCCGAAGAACAGGCCAGAATAGCACCTACATTTTGCTATTTTAGCTTTGAAAACTATGAACCTACTAGTTTTGTCTCTCCCGAAGCTAATGGATAGCACAAACTTATGTACGGAAGAGTCAAGATTCGAGGATCCCCAAAATAAATGTCACGGTATTTATGTGGCGAATAATGCTTGTATAGGTACAGTCGAGTAACACGGGTTTGCACATAAAACCCCAAACGTGAGAGGCCCAACGACAGACCGCGTGGGCGGACGAAGTCCTAAATACGTATTTGGCGAGTGATAATGCCAAGGTTGACCCGCCTCGTTCGCTGACCGACCTAGTCCGCTCGCTCACTCTTATCATAACATGCCGCAGGTAGTATTAGAGCTGGCGCGTTCACAGTACTCAGATCAAAGCAATTTCACTATACAAGGTATGTTTAAAAGGATAATGGCAAGCTGGTATGGGAGTCCCGTACCGCAATTGAGATCATCATGGTGTTACTCATTCAGTGATAAGTTCTTACCTTTAGCATATCAGAATTAAATCGTCCTTCATACTCATAAGTTTTACCGCGCGCGGGAGAGACAGACTGTCCCGCTACACCTAGGGATTTGGTTCTAGTTACTCAGTCCGAACTGCGACATGCAAGTCGATACTCGGACAGTGCGACCGCATACTTTCATGTGCGGGTCCATGCAAATCTACTTGTCATTTTACAGTAGCTGTCAACTGTCACGTTAGCAGCTCGCATTGTTTACTAAACCCTTTAACTGACTAGATGGACTCGCATGCTAGCTCGCACTGAGTAACCTCAGCCTCACTGGGAGGCGACACTGTGTCATCTTTGACATTGAGCCATACAACGGTTAGCGGAATTGACGACCTCGCTAAATGCAGATTAGACTGCCATTCCAATGTTTACGAGATTAGCCGCGTTTCAATTCGTTTTCGGGGAAGTCTGACCGGAATTTGGTATTAACGGAATTTTTGTTTTGCTATTTTTCGCATATTTTATGAACAAAAACAAATACTTTCTTCAACGACCGACGAAAACCTTGCCTTAGTTAGAACATTATTTACTAGTGGCTCTGTGAGCTGTAGACCTCGCGAGTATGTCGGTGGGAAAGCTGAACTGCTAACACACATAAAAAAATAACCCAAATAATTTTCTTTCAATAACACATACAAACTTATGAATGTACCTGGTTACGTACATGCAGTATGAAAGTAGCCGCACCAATAACTTTGTAAACTACATTTCGCGATCTTTTATACAACCTATTGACTTTTTACTAAAATTATATAATCTGTTTCACTCTCATAGTCTTTACAAATCCAACGACACCTCATTTGTTAATATCCATCGAGCCGTTTGGGTTGTAGCGATTTTTTTACATTTTAAAACCCCATATCTCCGCCATTTTGAAAAAAATCAAAAAACTGGCTCGAGTAAAAAATTCTATTTATTTTTTCAACCTGCTCACAAAATTTCACGAGAATCGGTTCATAAATGCGACCTGTAGAGGAGAACAACCGGACATACAAAAGCATTTTTGCCCAAACCTGAAACGGAGACGCTTCGCTCGCTTCGCTCGCTCATCTGTTTCACTCTCATGGTCTTTACGAATCCAACGACACCTCATTTGTTAATATCCATCGAGCCGTTTGGGTTGTAGCGATTTTATCTCCGCCATTTTGAAAAAAATCAAAAAACTGGCTCGAGTAAAAAATTCTATTTATTTTTCCAACCTGCTCACAAAATTTCACGAGAATCGGTTCATAAATGCGACCTGTAGAGGAGAACAACCGGACATACGAAAGCATTTTTGCCCAAACCTGAAACGGAGACGCTTCGCTCGCTTCGCTCGCTCGGTCAATGACAAGACAGACTGTGTGCTATGTACAATAAAAATATTACAAATTAAAACGTTTACCCAGAAGTATCTATCCTACTAAAAGTCTATCACAGAAGGTAAGATCATATCTTTGAGCAGTCCGGAGGCGGCGGCGGCGGCGGCCTGGGCGACTCAAATAGCTTTACTATTCAAACGTCTCCCGGGAAATACACGTGTGCACGAAACATCCATTTATACTCGTGGCAAAGGCGATACACTCGACAAAAAACTATAGGTTTATGCAATGTTACACACTCAACAATAACTTTAGGTTTATGTTTGAAACAAACGAACAAACAAACTACGAACGAGCTCCAAGGTGATGGAAAACTCTGTGATGAAACCTTCATATCTACATCAACACGCTTGTCCCCTGTCTGCAAATAGGTGCTTGAAATTTTCGCAGATGATGTATTTTTGTTGCCGCTATAACAACAAATACAAAAAAAAACAAAAGAAATTTAATATTAAGGGGGGCTCCCATACAACTAACGAGTCTTTTTTTTTTTGCGGTTTTTTATAGATAATAGTACGGAATCCTTCGTGCGAGAGTCCGACTCGCACTTGGCCGGTTATTTTAATTTGTGACATTTGTATTTTGTAAGTATTTATTTGAATTTTCTTTTGATTTTATTGTTGACATGTTTGACCTGTGTAATTTATTCTATGGGCTTTTATGCCTGCAATAAACGTAAAAAATTAATAAAATAGTAAATAAATGTGTATTAATTAATAACTGACACCTCTTATGGGAAAAGGTTTTTATATTATCTCTAGGAAAAGGTGAAACGGTAAGCCAAGTTACTACGAGCTACGCAATGATTGCCGCCCAAAAAGCTTGTTTCCATCGTCTAAGTTCCAAGGAATGGATCATCAACGGAGGCCTAAAGTTATGTTCATAAATATT
This sequence comes from Argyresthia albistria, assembly GCA_963457715.1. Classification (NCBI taxonomy): domain Eukaryota; kingdom Metazoa; phylum Arthropoda; class Insecta; order Lepidoptera; family Argyresthiidae; genus Argyresthia; species Argyresthia albistria. Next base: position 12,321,977 of record OY735263.1, read on the forward strand.
CAAGTGCAGACGGTGATCTGAAGATATCTGTCGCGAAATTGCGGTCTCGGCCTTGAGAGTAAACAAACCAGCTTAAATTAAAGTAACAGGAGGAACGTTATTTGAATATCTACCTTATTTACACAATAGGTGCCAGGTTTTAAAGTTTTATATTTTATTTTTATACTGACAAGTTATGTTGTAGTCTCAACAATGTTTCTTGAGAGTTGTCTCTATCTAAGCGACCGAAATCGGTCGGACGGACCACATCATCATCATCTATCTACATCTATGCTTCAGTCAGAAATGTTATTGTAAAGACCAAATATAATTAAGACTGCATGGTTGGTTATCCAATATCCATGCATCCCTATAAAAGCGAACTTTTAGAACCGCCAAAAATATATTCTTTAGAAGTCAAATACAAAGAAAGGTTTTAAATTGAACGCAAAGTAAATATAAGTATTTTTATTTTATTTATAATGTAATATACACAGATATGCCTACTGACTGACTGACAGACTGAGGGTAGAATCGACGTTTCTCCTGAAAGCCTCAGCTCGCGGGGTGAATGTAAACATTCGGTGATTGTGAGATGTGAGCGCCTTCTCCTCGACTGCCGCGAGCCACCCCGCTTGCGATCCGACACAAAACACAAGTAATCGGCTAAGTGCGAGTCGGACTCTCATACGTTGGTTCCGCACCATTGTACAAAAAATAATAAAAATAATTGCTTGGAGACATTATGCATGTTTTAAATATTTCATGTATTTCAGTATTTGTTGCTATAGCGACAGCAGATATAATACACATTCTGTGAAAATGTTTCAACTTTGTCTACTACGGTTCGTGAGGTAGAGTCCGCTGACGGACAGACAGACATCTGAGGCTTAGTAATAGGGTCTCGTATGGCACTCTTCGTATACGGAAAGAAACCCTATAAACCCAAAAAACATTTATAAAAAATATACTTGTAAAATTGTAACGTGAAGAAATAAGTAACAAAGGTGGAGCGGGCCAGGCAGGGCCGACGACGACGCCAGGTAAAGTAAATATGAGTGAAGAAGAAATTTCGTAAACTGGAGATTATAGGAGCGCCTCGAGAATGTGACCCAACCGCCAGATCGGAAAGGGAGGAACAACAGAATCTAATTTCCGATAGAATAAAATATCGAGCCAGAGCGTTTCATAAAATGTCTGTATTTTTTCTCTTTCGATCCGTAGACTCGGCGGAGAAAATAATTGCGGGTTTTACAGAAAGCCGTCAATGATCAGCTTTCAATTCATAAGGAACGAATTAATTAGTGTATTTCAGATGCAAACCGAGTTCCGGTTCTTTAGTCCAGTTCCTTTTATGTACAAAATCTGTACGAACGAACTGAATGTTAAAAAAATGCAGATAACGAAGCTCAAGTGGCAAGCAAGTATTAAGCCGACGCAGGATTTAATAATGTCTCCAAGGAGAAAATCTTTCAGAATGATGAATGGACGTCAGGCGATGGCCGTAATAAAATTAATTAAATATCGGGCCCATGGGATGATGGGACCTGGAATCTGTGCCCACGCGGTCCCTGAAGCGTCCCTTAAAAGAAATAAATAATTTATACTAACGCCCTTACAGTAATTACTTTACTGTCTAGAAATAATATTTTAACCGTTTTATAAATAAGCTTCGAGCACCCGCAGAGAATAAATTAAAACAAAGAAAGTTTCAGACTTCATGTTGCTATGGAATATGAAAAAGGGGCCAAGTGCGAGTCGAACTCGCCCATGAAGGGTTCCGTAGTAGCATCATAATACACCTGATACACCTAGCCCAAATATCACTATCATTCTTCACCAGCAAATAATCACTTTGTTTTTCATAATGTCTGTATGAATGACAAAGTTATCTTTGCGTTTTTTAATATATTTATTATATCTTAAAAACTGCTTTTTAATTTTGTTCAGACCAATTTTCGTTGAAAGTGTGTATTGAGATACATAGCATATTTTTTTTCTATCAACGTCATTTTTAAAGACCTATCTATAGACACCACCACACATAGGTTTGATGAAAAAATAAATTTTTGGTTTCAGGTCCATGTATTCCCTATAATATTTTTTCAATTTTTGTATGAAAGTCGTAAAGCGGTTCACATAATACATCTACATACCAAGTTTCAACTGTGTAGTCCTAATAGTTTCGGAATAAAGTTGCTGTGACATACGGACGGACGGACAGACGGACGGACGGACGGACTGACGGACGGACGGACGGACGGACGGACGGACGGACGGACGGACGGACGGACGGACGGACGGACGGACGGACAGACAGGCAGACTTGACGAAACTATGAGGGTTCATTGTTACTCTACGAAAACCTAAAAATATAGGAACAAAATCTAGCAAGGAGCTTTTAATTATATAAGAGTACCTAACAAAAAATATTGCAAACAACCAATATACTGAGTGAATTTTCAATATTTAATTTTTTAACAACACATTTATTTTATTTTGATGAATAAATGTGTACGGACAGACTGGTGTATGTAATGTATCTTTTCAGTGCACATCCCAACCAAATAGGAAAACGAACAGATTAAACCACCCTTCGCTCGTTCTCCTGGCCGAAAGAGAAAAATATTTGAAATTAAAATTAGGGGAAGTTATGCTTTCATCCTTTACAATAGATATTTTCAGACATCTTGGTGTCAACTGTCATGCACCCTTTGGGGGGTGTCTTACTGCTAGTCAGAGGGTCATGAAAACAAATAGAAGCCCTGTCCGTGAGAGAGTCCACAACCTATATGAAACTAGAATTGGGCAATTAATAAAATAAAAGGACTACTCCCTCCCTCCACACCGGGCCGAGAATAAATCCTTTATGAGTCTCAGGCGGGCGGGAACTTACGCTCACTGCTCTCAGCTCCCCGGCGAGTCATACCGGAGAACTAGCGGAGATCCGACAGTTAACCGCCGGTTATGATGCCCTAACCGAGCGTTAACAGTTAGCGGAGGGCCGTCGAATACCAAATGAGGTGATTGAGGCACAACGAGCTGACGACTGGCTCTCGGAGTACGAGGCGTATGGCAAGACCCGCAGTGTTACTAAATAAACCCACATCTAAGACTAGAAATGCTACTAGAAGGTTACATTTACAACCATCAGTAAATTATTGTTCACTTTCAACGCTACATTTATTCCGCTTGACGGATTTATCCATCTAATCCATTGAATTTTCCAACAACAGCTCTTAAAAGCTACGTCCTGGGATGTGAGTGGGAGGAGCCGATACCAGGACTCCAAGCATTTGTTGAATAAACAATACGTCACTGTTCCCCCCCCCACGCTCCCGCTCCCGCTCCCCTCAACAGCGAGCGACCAAATTGAACACGTACAGAATTTACGTGAAGCTTTCATACGTCTGAACAACGCTTGCTGCAACATCTTGTCGGAACTAAAAGATTCCCCGCGACTTTGGCCTTGATGAATTTATAACGCATACAAAATTATGTAAATGCAGAATATTTTTGTATTCATTCGCTCATGTTTAAGCGATAAAGCGAGTCATCGTCCGGGCGTGACGGACCATTTTGCATAATAATGTATGAAACGTTTATTAAAACTATGATTTTTTTCAGAAGGCTTTGTCCTGGCCCCGTCTGAGGTCATCGACTTATCGTTGACCGTAGAGCAAGTGGATGTAAGTTGTTAGGTAAATACGTAGTTAGCAAAACAATGTAGGTAGGTTGTAACAAAAACAAACGAGTTAGTGTAATCGCTCTTACCTCTCAAGCGCGTGACAATGACAATATCAAGAAACCGGCTTTGTGACATAGCTGAGATGCCTCTCAGAGTTGAGAGCGGTTTACTAATACGGTGAGCCAAGACTTACAAATTTTTAAATCACTTTGGAACATACCCAATCAATGCACGCGCAAAATAATTTGCAAACCCATGGCACACCCTCCATTGAAACATTTCAACCTAGGATAACCCCGTGACGTGGCGTGGGTTCACCTCAGGCGTCGCAGATGAAAGCTTTACACAGATTGCTTATTTATGCCACACTTACATCAAAGGAGCAGCACAGACACGCAACTAATCCGCTCTACGTGGAGGTGAGAGATGAGACCCTTCACAGGATTGTCATTTAAATATCAATGTGTTGGTACTTGTTTGTACTTGTATGCATATTAGCATATTTTTGGTAGAGACTGTTTGTAAGCACGTGAACACACAGGTTAACGCTCTGATGATTCAGGTGTCAATGAACATGGACAATTGGACCTAGGTGGTGTTAGAGCTCTTCTTTTAAGAAGAAATCAGTTCAATGGACTTTAATTTAATTTTAAACCGTCTTGTTGCTGATTGATGTGTTAGTGACTAAAAATGGAGAGCAGGACACCAAACCGGAGCAATGGCCTGTTGGTATTGGCTTATTGAGTCTCAAGACGTATACAACATAGATAGATATATATTGTACATCATGCTTTAAATGTGGCCTACAATATGCTGATGCACTGCGCTGAAATATGAAGATGTGATCAGAAATTCATCCCGGACAAGATCGTAGCAAATGGAGTTCCTAACCTATTGCCTTCGTCTCTTAAGAGGGTGTATATGCGCGATCTTCCATACAAAAAGCGGTAACATTTTCCACCCTTTAAACCTTGTCCAATTTTCACAATGTTTTTACATGTGTGAGATATTAGGAAAACTATGCAAATCGGACAAGGTTTAAGAGGTGGAAAACGTTACCGGTTTTTGTATGGAAGCTCGCGCACACACACATACCTCTTAAGCAGCCATCTCGTGTGACATGAACTTGGTATAATAAATAACTTCTGTTTGAGGATGTCGAATGTTCTGGAAAGTTTCGGGAGCGAGGCGGTGTGCGGGACAACCGGATGTGACGTCGATGGCAGGAAATTGGGTTGTACTTCACTTAAACGGAATTTGTACCTAGTCAAACTCAGTTCAGAGTTTCTCGTAATATCTTGTGATGGTATAATACTCAGGTAGGTACCTTCACTAAAGGTCGCTAAGGCTTTATTTTATCCAATGCACTTATAAGTATCCCGATTGTTGTATTTTGTCATATACCATCTTAATTTTAATGAACAATCAAAAAATGCGTTAAACGTTCGCTACTATAAACTGTACTGTTTAAATTAATGAATGAGAACGGCAATTGTCATGTTAAATGAAGCCCAATTCAGAATCACCCTTCTACAACCAAAACAACTTTGAAGAGATAAATTAATGGGTCTTTAACGAGACCATTAAAATCCCCGAAAACGACAAAGAAAAGACGCGAACCCGCAACCTTCATCCACTTTCCTTCGTCTCTAAAGCTTCAATTTGGCAATTTGGAAACATTTGAAGCAGGTTTTTCGACTAACGAATGCCTGCGGTGTGCCATTACCTCACCACGTGATTGAAGGCTTGAAGGCTGCGTACAGAATATATCGCACTATACTTATGTTTTTCAACATTGCTTTTTGTGATCAGAAGGACATGATTAAAATTAATATCTGTCGTCGGTAGAGTATTGCTAGTCTAAAATAAACGGTCAAGTGCGAGAAGGACTCGCGGACCAAGGGTCCGATCACACTAGGAGAGCGTAACTGGTGTAATTAGGTTTCCACATAAAAAACTAAAGTAAGTATGATGTCATCCATGTAAACCAAATTACAAATCTTCTGGCAAAAAGACAGAAATTTGCAGTTTTCAGGTTTTTCGCTTTATTTGTGCTATAAGACCTTGCTTTGTGCCAAATTTCATGATTGTAGGCCTACGGGAAGTACCCTATAGGTTTTGGTTCCATTGCGATTAGTACTACGAAAATCCAACAATTTTACAGCATAAATGATCGTAGCGTTCGATTGCGTTGACTTAGAAGGTTGATTTTTTCACAGATCAAACACAGACTTGAGCAATTTATATTGACTTCAGCTTGATACGTCGATGCGTTCCCGAAAAGGTCTTGATAGGACACGGACGGACGGACAGACGGACAACAAAGTGATCCTATAATATAAGGGTTCCTTTTTTTCCTTGACGTCTTTTCGTCTTTTTTTTGACGACCATGCGAGAGGTCCCGGTTTCGAATCCCGGCTGGGGACAAAAACAACCCCAGGTCTTAGATGTTCACCTACATGTTTGTGTTGGCGCTGTTTCTGGATCCCACGACACATCCTAGTGTGGGGCCAGAAACAATATATGTATGTAAATGTTTATGTTTAGGATCGGAACCCTAAAAAGTCGGTTCCCGTATGTAGGTATGTTTTTAATATTTTTTGCTAAAGTACTGCTTTCGCTATCTAAGCAACTCTATTCTTAGCTGTTCTCATCAAACGCATATGATAAAATTGCGAAGTAATTGATCTTCACAGTTTCAATGCGCAGTAACCATAACGCATAATAGACAGAATGCCCCGCAAGAGTTCCCACAGTTGTTTTTCAACAAAATGAATCTTATTCGAACATTATCAACTGTGAGAACATTGTATTGAAACAAGAGCAAGGTAATAACCGGTTATGCAACGAAGTGAGCACGAACGGTCCACACAGACTATACCAGTACACACAGCAACCAAGCACAGCCAAGTTGCTGGAAACTAATTGAGAAATTACACTTCATTTAAAGTTTTACGGGACACTTCTGGCTTTAAAGCGTGGGCTGAGAAACGCGGCAATTATAACAACATTATTGACCGAGCGAGCGAAGCGAGCGAAGCGTCTCCGTTTCAGGTTTGGGCAAAAATGCTTTCGTATGTCCGGTTGTTCTCCTCTACAGGTCGCATTTATGAACCGATTCTCGTGAAATTTTGTGAGCAGGTTGGAAAAATAAATAGAATTTTTTACTCGAGCCAGTTTTTTGATTTTTTTCAAAATGGCGGAGATATGGGGTTTTAAAATGTAAAAAAATCGCTACAACCCAAACGGCTCGATGGATATTAACAAATGAGGTGTCGTTGGATTCGTAAAGACCATGAGAGTGAAACAGATTATATAATTTTAGTAAAAAGTCAATATGGTTGTATTAAAGATCGCGAAATGTAGTTTACAAAGTTATTGGTGCGGCTACTTTCATACTGCATGTACGTAACCAGGTACATTCATAAGTTTGTATGTGTTATTGAAAGAAAATTATTTGGGTTATTTTTTTTATGTGTGTTAGCAGTTCAGCTTTACCACCGACATACTCGCGAGGTCTACAGCTCACAGAGCCACTAGTTTATATTCACATTTCAGACATACCGCCGAGTTTGTAACTGAAAGTAATTGAAGAAGCCGTGATATTAGAAGCCTCAAACTTCCTCGTCTCCAACTGGTATTGATGCCCGTCATCATGGCTACAATGCGGTTGCTACGTTACCATGAGTTGATTACACTGAAGGTTGACTGCTCCAAACTGGATAAGAATAGACCGTGTAATACCTGAAACAAGATTAGTAGAAAATTATAAAAAGGTTGACTTTATCGTACCTTTCTTGGTGCTCTAAACTCAGTAGCTTGTGATATTTTTAGCATAATCAAAGGTGACCCTTAGGATTATTTAGGCTAAGGGTGACCCAGTTGTTAACCTTTTCTTGTCTGAGCCGGAGTTTATTGTTAAGCAAGTAAACAGTACACGATCTTAATTACATTCACAGAAGACAAGACATTCTAGCGATGATATTGGTGTGACGTCAACTACGAGGAATCCGTACGACGACGGCTAATCCAATAAGCAGGCGAGGCGAACAAACTTCAACTTGCGAGGGTATGGATATGGATCCAAGTAATTAGCTTGTGAAGTTACTAATTAAACTTGGTATATTTTTCTCAGCTGCGCAACTCATATAATAGGCAAGACTAGATTAACATTTTAATAGTCCAACTAGTGCAGTGCTACAGGAAACCATACATCGACAAGACATTACTCCGAGAGTCTATCCATGTCAATGGCACACGAAATATCAGGGCGAAGTGGCCGGTCAGGGTAAGCAAAGTTTGTGATTTACTAAGTAAAGTAAATGTAGCCCATGAATGTCCCCTACCCAGGGGCACAGGCCTTTATCCGGATACGAGTAAGATATCAAAATAAATAACCGGCCAAGTGCGAGTCGGACTCGCGCACGAAGGGTTCCGTACCATTATCTATAAAAACCCGCAAAAAAAAAACATTTTGTATGGGACCCCCCCCTAAATATTAATTTAATTTTAATTTAGTTATTTATTTTTTAAGTAAATAATAAACTCAATATATTGTAAACATTTTAAGCGTCTACCTGCTACCATTATCAATATCGAGCAAAAATGAGCAAAAAAATCACGTTTGTTGTATGGGAGCCCCCTTAATATTAAATTTCTTTCGATTTTTAGTATTTGTTGTTATAGCGGCAACAGAAATACATCATCTGTGAAAATTTCAACGGTCTAGCTACCACGGTTCATGAGATACAGCCTGGTGACAGACGGACGGACGGACTGACAGACAGCGAAGTCTCAGTAATAGGGTCCCGTTTGGCACCCTTCTGGGTCCAATCTCCAGGGTCATTTCCAAACTCGTCGCACAAAGATGTCCGCGCGTGTCGGTGGTAGCGAATACGTTGTGCGCGCGCCGCTCAAGAATGGAACATCTTTCTATGGCCATACCTCCATGGAGGCCGAGCAACAAAACAAATGAAGCCAAAACAAATGAAACCAAAAGAGCCATCTCCACCGCGCTGGCTCAGTGCGGGTCGGTAGTGGTTTTACGACCACTATTACTACCAAGGGTTGTGACAGTAGCCGGGACCTACAGTTTATCACAGTTGCAGTTAGCTATAGTCTTAAATTTTGTTAGTTTGTGAGTATGAATGGATATTTTTATTCATGAAAATAGCGTACAAATAACAAAACAACAAATACAATTGTAAAGCCGCAGAACCTCAAATACTGCCAATAGGTCCTTGCCCATCTCTCCATAACACGGCCACTGCCCAATAATGTGTGTCACGTTTTCCTCGAGCTGTGTCCGGTCTCCGGCCATTGCTGGCCATAAAGGAGGAGGCTTCGACCGCCATGACCTCATCGCACGATTATTTTATTAAAAACAACTGCGCTTTACCCGACCACGAACCGTGAGGGTCATGTCTCACGCCTGATTACGAATTATTATAAACTTACAACACTAAAGACTCTGAGATGTTTTGTGGCCTTAGATATAAGCAGAGGCTTTTATAGTTACTGGATAAATTAAATTGCGATACAAAGCATCATTTTATAACGTGAATCTGAAAATGTTAGAAAGTAAGTAAGTTTTAATTGGTGTTGAGAAAGCATAGAGGTCATTTGATGAAATCTAACAAGTTTTGTTTTCCACTGAAATTATTATTAACCGGCCCAGAAGCTTCTGGACAAAAGAGTCCTATGACTTTGACAGTGGGTACCAAGACGTCAATTAATGTCTATTGCAAGGGGATGAGAACTTAAATTCCCTTAATTTTAATGTATTTTTTTTTTCCTTTTCGGCCAGGAGAATGACAATCTCTCGACACCTATCTCGCCATATTATTTTAATTATTGGCGAAACGTTGACTTTCAAACAATCACAAAATTGACTGTCTGTATGTGCAGGTAAGTCTAGTACAAAAGCAACATTAAACGTACAAGTGTCGTTTAATAAAAGCAGGTAAATTATCTACTAAAGCTATTTTACTTACATACTTTTCATTATACTCGTAGTTCAGCGATGTCTTCGCCGCCGCCGCCGCCGCCGCCGGCGCAACGAAACGACGGTAATTGACCAATCATAATTACATTGCAAACGAAGTAAACGATTGTCGGCTTTCAATTATATACCCGCAATGCAATGTTGAGTTCAGCAAACTGCAGGGGAATGCAATTCGGACAAGAATTATTCATTGTGGTTAACTGAATAAACCAAAAAGCCAAAGAAAACATTAAGTGATTCCTTTGGCTAGGAGGTGGGTCAACGATTGATTTATGGAGTTGTCAAACTTTGCTCGAGTTAGCAATAACTAACATTCTAGCTGATAGTACTTAATGTCCTTGACTGGATCAGGCCGGGGACACTCCGCAAATTATCTACAAAGTTACATGTACATAGGCCTCTCCGACGCGCCCCTTGCAAGGTGCTAGATTCAGTGGGTTGCCGCGCGCCAACCGCCCCACCGCCGCCGCCCAGCACCGCCCGCTGCCCGCGTGTTCTTTAAAAATAATGCCTAATAAATATTGCATCTCATGCATAATTAAAAGAATAAAAACACTCACTGCACAGATAAATAAAGGTCACTGTCCTACTGACTGTCGATAGGTTTTCTGGCCATTATGTAAGTAGGTAGGTACGTACCTATATATTATACATGTTATTGGGGCCAATTCTCTAGGGCACACTCACTAAAATTACTTGACAACATTAGCTCCGACGCTCTTACGCGGTTGCCATAGATTCCATTTTCGAACCCACTTTTGAATTAGTTCATCAGTACATTAAAATAATTCAAAAGTAAGTTCGAAATTGGAATCTATGGCGACCGCATAAGAACTGTCGGACTTAATATTGTCAAGTAATTTTAGTGAGTGTAACCTAGAGAATCGGCCACATTGTTTACAAAATCTAGAATAACAGTAATTGGTCCATAGTTGGTAAGCAAATATTCAGTTTTTTATTTGACAACAACCCTAAGTAACACGGGCCGCGTCAGACGAAGATAGAGTTACGCGACAGAAAGAGAGGCAACTTTTAGATAAATACAGCTGTCATACAGTCATATGGATCGGTACGGTGTCAAAAGCCTTTGCTAAATCAAGGAACACCGCGAGAGTTTTCTTATTGCTGTTTATGTTTTTTACTATGTTATCCGTTAGCTTAAGGACTGCATCAACGGTGGAGATGTTTTTACGAAAGCCAAATTGATGGGTAGATAGGTAATATATTATTCATTTCTAGGTAATTGGTAAGTCTATTATTAATAATGCGTTACAAGAGCTTCGAAAAGGTAGTGAGCACAGCGATTGGGCGATAGTTTGTAGCGCATGACTGCATGACCTATCTGCACTTTTAAAGATAGGGTGGATGATGGCCTTTTTGAATACAGAGGGGAAGAAACCGTTTTGAAAGGAAAGATTGAAAATATTACTAAGAATAGGGGCGAGAATCAAGGAGTATCTTTGAATAGGGGCGAGAATCAAGGAGTATCTTTGAATAGGGGCGAGAATCAAGGAGTATCTTTGAATAGGGGCGAGAATCAAGGAGTATCTTTGAATAGGGGCGAGAATCAAGGAGTATATTTGAATAGGGGCGAGAATCAAGGAGTATCTTTGAATAGGGGCGAGAATCAAGGAGTATCTTTGAATAATTGTTGGAGTAATGCCATCCCAGCCAGTGGCAGCGAGGCGAGGGGTCTTAAGGAGTTGATGGCGCCAAAAATTTCGTTTTCGTCTGTGTTCAGCAAGACGAAAGAACCAGGAATGTAAGATAATTGAGGAGGGGGGTCACTGTAGCCCCAAGGGTGAGGTGAGCATCTAATATTGTCAGCCAAAGTTTTTCCGATATTAACAAAAAAGTTATTTACAGTGTTACATGATTGTTTGGTAGAATGAGTGGGACAAAGAAGTTGGGTAGATACAGATTGTAAACCTCCTCTTTTTGTGAAGTCGGTTAAAAAGACGAAAAGCCACACGTCCTATGCTTAAAAGCAGAGAAAGCGAGGGAACTTATTCAATACTGATCAATAAACATTTCAAAAGAGATATGAAAGAGTTCAGAGAGTATTTTCGTTTAAATAATTCACAGTTCGTTTTTATATTAAGTTTAATCCGAGAAGAAATCGAGCCAGTTGTCGTCTGCAGTCGGGCACTACTGATCTGCAGTCGGGCTTCATGCAGTCGACTGCCCGGCAGCATGTCGCCGAGCTGAATGCTGCCGGGTTTGTAGGGTATTTCATAGAAATAGAAACCAGTAGTGCTGCCGCGACATGAAGTCGGCAGTTGCTGCCTGCAGTCGGGTTCCAACTCGTACCTTAAGTATGGTCATATTAGTCACTTAAAATGACTTTAACCTACTTCTAACACAACAATGTAATTTTACACGTAGTATGCGTACACACGTGTGTACACACACACCCCACATAGGTACCGATAGGCTTCAGATTCAGACACTCAAAGCATAATGTGCTATACTATACAATACACCCATGCAATAGCAGAACAAAAACCGGTTCATCCATAATCCATTCTTGTATGTAACCTTTAGCTTAGACATTTGATTTGAATACTCGTCCTGTTATAGTACAGTCGAGCCTAAGTACTAAAGCACTAACGTCAGTTGCATGTGTTGCGTTTAATTTATACACTGGAGGTGTTGTAGTGTCCGCTTTAAAAGGAAATACATGTTACACAGGTATATTGCATTGTGACCCTGAAACTAGTATTCATAGCTAGAACATGCATTATTAGTAGGATACCAACTGACAGAAGAGTAGCAGATAAGTAATGGTACCTACGAAGACTAGACGATTTCCATCTTTCGATACTTAAGGCTCTAAGCTCCTAGCAACAGAGTTCAAAAGCCCAAGTAAGAAAGAATCCTAATGATTTGTTTAGTGAAAGGTACCTTGCAGTTTCATTCAGTACAGTGAATAGCTTTAACAAATAACAGTGTCCGTGGAGGTCACACATCCACTCGCGACCACCTGCCATCTATTTCCCAACGTTCACACACCTCATAATTGATAAATAGTGTCGTAACCCTATTATGCCAGTTTACCCACAGCACGGGTATTCTCTATCAAGTCGTTTCTGTAGATCCACAGATACAAAGGATTGTCCATTGTTTGATTGTGATTGCTTTGAACAATAAAGCTCTATTCGTTAACTTTGGCGAGTAGATTTTACCCATTTTTGTTGAAGCGTAATAGATGGCTGGCATTTAAATCGTGACGAAATAATATCACAAAGGGAATCGTAAGGGGGTTTCATGGCTCCTTATTGGCGTTGGATCACATCACGTGGAAAAATAAAACGCAAAACGTGCTTGTTTAGCTACCTTTTTTGGAGAGTCAACTGCGATCGTCTAGTTAGCTTACACTCGCTTCCTACGCTGAAGCATTTATTTAAGCCACCTCGTTAAAAGGAACAAAGAGTGAGCAACATCAAAAGCCAGCATTTCTTTTATGATGCAGCAATATTTCTAACGATCCGGGATATGTGGGCTGGAGTGTTAGCTACATGGGTGTAGAACACACATTCACACGCAACCTTTTGTCGTTTCGTTACGTCATCAAAAGCCTTACCATGATTGATTGTGGCGTGTAATTGGTTTTCATAAATCGATTGTTCGTTGTACGTTGAAAGAGATACTTTTGGAACGTAAATTATGATGAGAAGAATCGTGTATTGTACACATAGATCTACCCTTGCTCAGTTATCGAACTCTCTCATTGGTTTGCTGGAAGAGATTTATTATTAGAGATAACCTAGCCTTTGTGCACTATTATATGTAGGTACTTTTTGTTATATATTTTTTGTATTCAATATAGAAATTACGAATTACGAGAATACAAGTTACGCGTGCAGTACATTATATTGACCTACCTCGGGACTCGAGTCCAATAACCAATCCTTTGGTACAAATACATATGACATGCACGTAAGAAGATGTACTATTTGCATATCTGCCACTAGCGGTACTAATGCGAGTTCAGTTCAGCTTTTCCATGTAACCTGTGCCTACTGACTGTATGGAATGGAACTCTGATATGAAACAGTTGAAACGCCTTCTAGCTAATTGTCAGATACTCGCACTCGAGTCGCGCAATCTAGGAAGTTAGTGAGCCATGCGAATGTACTTGGTTCCGTGAATGTCCTTTGCATGTACCTATTCATTTATTAACAGGACTTGAGTGACCTGCCAAACCGCATTTTAATGACTTGATTTGCCGCTCTATGTATGTTAATAAATAATTATTGAAGTACCAATAACACCCTCACCGGTGGGTATCCAGAAAATCCGTCTCCCCAGAATTGAGTCCTGAGGTTTATTACTTCTGTTCAAGATGTTTGATCTTGAGAGCATCTGCCTGCCTGTATAGAACTGGAAAGTTAACTACCGTGTAATATGCGTCTCCGGTAGCCCGAGCAGTAATTTGCGACGTAATGAGATTCACGATAGTCCTCGCTAGCGCGACTCGTGCAAGCTAACCCGTTCGATAGACGCGAACACGCGTACAGATTAACAGGAAATGCGTTCGTGCTGGCGATGCGATGACCTTCCGTGCTCGACCACTGCTGTGATGAATAAACTGCGATTTATAGCAACTAACTCTACTCGGTATATAGGGATTTTGTTTAGATGTGTTTTGTAGGTAGAGCTGGCCGCTCCGGACTCGCGGTCCATATTACTTATGTGGGGGAAAATTGGAGGAAGAGAAAAATTGTCGCAGATGAACAGAGATGAAACATTATACGGGATGAAAAACTTCGCAAATAAATACGCTGAATCATAATTTAGCAAATATCTTAACAAAGACTGTTAGAAGATAAAACATCCAGGTAATAATATTTTGTAATTTCTTGTCAATCCGAGTTTGAATAGCTAGAAATCACTCCAAACTCCAAAGCCGCGTGTTCAACTGACCTTCTTTTCAACTATCTAAAGAGCTGCCCCTCCAATGCCCTCCATCATTACATCCGTCAGGCGCTTTGTGTCCGATCCGTCACGGTCCCGATCATGTGCGCCCGCGCAGAGACCAGACACGGCCGCGCGGGGTCGCTGCCCAGCATGTCTACAGCCCGCACGCCCGCACACGATATCTATGCACCCGGCTTCGTGACGTCACCATGGAGCTTGAAGGATGGAGAAATCCCACGAGGTGCACAGACACCGTGGGTAGGAATGTCGCAGACCTTAAAGATGGATATCTCGCGAAATACTAAAATATCGCTTAAATTATCCTCTATTTACCAACAGACAGAGTAGATGAAAATCTTGCAGCATTTATGATAGAGTGCGCGAAACGTCAATTACTGCGACTGCGATTCGTGGGTGACGAAATGGGAGTGAAATGTGTGGCTTTCTGTTACACGCATCATCAATTCCAATTACTCGAAATTGCTTTAAACATTTGGCTTGGAGCGTTTTACTCTGCTGTTTAAAACCCACAAAGCTTTTGATTTTACGCCGATTATAATAAATGTTCACTATATGTATGTGCAGGACCACATCCGCCTCTCGTCGGTAGCTTAGCTTTGTTTGTAGTTTTTAGGAGTAAACACGTTCGTTGTAGCAGAGATGGATGTGGTGAGCATTCGATGATCCCCAGGGCAGAAGACACCTCACGCCGGGATCCCGTTAGCCGCCGCCGCCGCCGCCGCCGGGGATTGCTCGTTATGCAACGCAACTGACTTGCAACCGAGCCGACGAATAACAAACTTCTCGGTACAGACAGCGAATGGTGAATTGTTAAATGACGTCAGATTTAAGGCCAACGCAGACGGGACGGCATAGGATTTTGCCGTCTATCAGTGCACACTAGCCGCTTAGATTTCCGCGGCATTCCAGCGCCTTGCCACGGCATGCACGACAAAGCATGCTTCGGCAGCTCATGCTGCCCGATACACATATCGGTGTGCATCCCCCGCTTCTCTACCCCCGCCTCACCCCGCGGTATGTCACAACGAGCGCCGGCGTCCTCAGCATGCCGTTGCCTCCCGCAGTACGACACGCACGGCATCCCGCCGCGGGAGCCCGTGCCGTGCAATGAAATCCCTTTCGATGCCACGGCATCATTTTAAAGCATAGCAATTTGTGTCGTATTTCGGTATCTCTATATCGATACGTTTGAATGTCCATTGGTAAAATTTAAATCCCTTGCCAGTCGATCTTTTCCTTCCTGTCTGAATCGAGGTATGTGACGTAATGCAAATGTATTTGTTACCCAAAAGCTCCTTGTCGAATGTGAATCCTATATTGTCTTGAGCCACTAAGCCTCCTTCCCTCGTATACCGACTATAATCGGATTTAGTTCAAAACTCACGTTATCCATTAACATCACCTTAGGTGCGGGTCGGCACCGGGTGGCTGAAGCACAAAGAGATTAATTACGAACTACCTTCGCGCCTAAATTGACATCTACCCACGGGGTGCTGCGCTCTGAGTATCCTTCGACTAGCAACAAGCCCTGTCCCCGCTTATACAACATTCATTACACGCTCTGGAAACATCCTTTAGGCCCTGACACATGATGTCAGGAAATATGAATATTTTACACACGGATGTGCACGTAAAATCGAGTGTGGAATGCGGGAATGGTATTTTGAGAATGAAGACTCTCGAACTTTATGTAGTTTGATGTCAGTTTATACCAGCGCTAAAGTCTCTCTATAACCTCCTTGAAGTCAGTGGCTATCTTATGCTAGCCATATTGGTCGTCTATTCCAACTAGCTAGAAAGTCAATATAACTTAGTTTGACAACACGATCGGCAAAATTAACACGGAGAGAAGTGGTCGCCTTCGCCTAGCACCATCAGCTCGCTGTGTTGGTAAATGGATTAAAAGTTTGTCTTTAATCGCATTATTACGTTGCAAAACTAAATAATAGGTTGGGTGAGGATCGTTAGTGTTTGGTCGGCCAGCTCTCTTCTACTTTGTACCTATGAATTGAATAGCAAGTAGGTACCAAGCGCCTGATAACTGTATAGCAGTCGGTGGATCAGATTATGAACCTAGACAACAACTGTAGCTAATACAGAACCAGATTCAGAAATAATCGATATCTCCTAACGAGGCCGAAACAAATTGAAATCCGAAAATGCCCGATGTGGTTCGATTAAAAGAAAATGAGAACATTCCTTCGCGTAGACAAAACTAATGCGGACGGTAAATCGTGGATCTCTGAGAGGGCTGTACCTCCCCCCCCCCTTCTTCGTCCCCTCTCCCCCCTGCTGTAGCTGGGTCTTGCTCGAGTCTGTCTGAGTTCCGATAGCTGGCAGATTATCGTCTTCGCGAGCAATTTGTGGGGATTTGCGGCCGACCTTAACGGCGAATAAAACGATCGGCCCTCATTAGCCGACGACGGACCTCCGCTCTCGACGACCAATTCGATGGCAGCCGCATATTAGCAAATTAATTGTATAGTTACATGAATCTGCCGCTAATAATACACCGTGTGTTGGTAAATTAATGAGGTAACAATTCGTTGGGTAGGTACTAGGTATCTACTGAAATGTGTTTAAAATTTTGTTTTATAAAAAATCATGATTACACTGCGGTCATCTAGCAAGTAGGTATCTAATTGGAAAAAACTGACAATTTCTCACGCTAGGTGGCGACTCGCGACTGGTACTTTAGTATGGCACGGGAACTGTCAAATTGTATGAAACCCTACACTTGACACCAGCGTAAACAAGGTAACAGCACAGATACTATAATATTATACTAATACAGATAGACCACCTAGAACAAACTATGACACCGGCGTAAACTGAGATGCTACGGAAGCTTCTTTAGTTCGAGGCCATTATCGCTTGGTGCAGCACCATCGAAAAATGCAAATACCACGAGATGGCGCTAAGATATATAGGATTTATTCTAAGATTAGCGCCACCTAGAAGTATGTTAACTGAAACCATGGCGTCTAAAGTACAAATCTTACTCCTCACGCCTCATCTCTTTTTTACGAAGGGTTACTATTTCTAATTTGTATGGGATGAGCACCCTGTGGTAACAGTCAACGAAGGCCATCTGTTTAGCTTTCAGTTTTCCTCTCAATTACGGCAAGTAGGTATCAGAAGATTTAGTGGTTGTTTGATTAAAAGAAAGCTATCTTTCTACCTACGTTTAAGGCAAATAAGGTAAAAAACGATTCACCTTTCTAATGACCTTGTTGGACGTAGTTGAGTTAGAGACAAGCAGGGAAGTGGGTACCTGCTATGCTTGTTCGCCTACGTCCTTACAACTTTTGCAAACACACAATTAACTTTTCAGGCTTCAGAAGTGTAGCCACAAGTTTTTATCGAGCCTGCTTCCCTGCATGGAATTACAAATAGCCGTAGTTAAGATACATAGGTAATGTAGGTAAGGTAATAGATTCCTGATTGGGGGGGGGGGGTGGGGGGTTCAAAAACTGCAAAAAAATAAATAGTCAAATAATACGGGTACGTTCTCTAACTAGGAAGGTACGTAGGTACATAGTTGGGTTAGGTCAATGAAATAAATTACCTATAGGTATTATACCTACCTAATTACTTCATTATGAAGGTGCAGTGGCAACTAGATTTCATAAGTACCTAAGTAGGTACCTACCTAACCTACTTTTACTCTGGTCAAAGGTCATCTATGGTTTTTTATGGAAAATTATCTACCTACACCTAAGTAGGTACATTGGTAGGTATTATATACATCTATCTATTGTACAACTGGTAGGTAGGTACCTTGACCTAAGTTCTCTAAATTAGGATAGGATAGGTAGGTACATCATGGGTCAGAGTGTCGATAAGGGGATCTACACTCCAATCCAACCCATAATACATACCTAGGTAGTTACCTATCCATAAAAATGATAAAACCCACCACAGATGGCATCTAGATTTAGGTAGGTATCTAGGTAGGTAGGTACCTACCTTACCTACCTACTACTGTATCCATGTGGGTACTTTACTTGGCACGTTCATAAACGGGTTGAATTAAATGGCCGTTTTCCACAATATTGACTGATAGGTACCTACCTAAACTACCATCTAAAAGTAGTTAAGAGACCGGTGACCGCGTGAATTTACCATTACAAACGTAATACAAAAATGATTTGAATTTGAGAACTATAGTTCAAAGCATTTAGACTGTTAATCGGATTTAATACAGTGTTTACGCAGGTTCCTGTTACGCAGGTTTTAAAAGTTCATACGTACTTATGTTAAATTTTATTTTATTGCCAACCAAGTATACGAAAGATGCCTGGCTACCCATGGCACAGGGTATCCTAGTTTGGGAGCCAGGAACCCAAAATGTAAACTAAGTACGCAAATAAAACGTTTTCATTTCATTTCATTTCATTTCCTGGTCGTATACCAAGGTTCTTATTCAAATTACTTAAAAATATTTTTAAATTGGTTGAAGAGGAACCCTGGTATACAGACCAGGAACCTGCGTAAACAGTGTATAAATCCGATTAAGTCTAAATACGTTAGACTATTTCTCAAATTAAAATCATTTTTGTATTACGTTTGTATGGGAAATTCACGCGGTCACCGGTCTCTAATGTAGGTAGGTAGGTAGGTAGGTAGGTAGGCATCTAGGTATCTACTAATTAAATGCAGAGTTCGGGGGTACCTTCCTGACCCATGTTAATCTACCCTACCTACCTACTAGGTATTTATACCTATCATGCAGTTAGGAAAAATTAAACACCGCAAAGCAAGTTCAGAAGCGTTATTTTATTAAAGCAACAAACAAAATTACGAAACAACAAAGAGCGAGCACTTTGTGACAGAAAGAACAGCTGTGCAATAGAATCCAAGCGATGTCGGTAGGTATAGGTATAGGTAGGTTTAGCAAGCGGTAGTGTGGGTGTCTGGTGTAGACTCTAGAGGCCGGGCCGAGGCAGTGAGGCAGTAGCGAGAGGCAGCGGGCAGCAAGGCTGTGTCGTTTACCTTGTGTCAGCGGTCGCTCGGGCTCCAACGGTGTCCCGGCCACCAGTGCCAGCGACAGCACCCACACCAGCCCCCACATGTCCCGCGGGCACATCACAACACCACTACCTCATTGGCACAACATTCACACGACCTAACCGATACGAACACCTAACTATGCTAATTACTGCTATTGGCACGATCATGCTTTGGAATCGGTCATTTCGAAGTCCGGCCGCGATTCACACTACCACGGACGCGGACTATCACATCACTGTAATACAACTTTCGGGGTAAACTATGGCAATGTTATTGAAACAAAGACTGTGAATGCACGTCATAACATCAGCGCGCAAAACACAACCGTCCCAGACGAAGAGCTTTTGAGCACTACCTACCTACCTACTAACTAATTAACTATACACACACACTCACACCACACTCTGTCTGTGAGTGAGTGACTGGTGTGTGTGTATGGTGGCTGGCTGGCTGTGCTGGGCTGGCTGGCTGGGTGGGTGGGTGGAGGGAGGGAGGTGGGTGGATGGATGGATTGGATGGATGGATGGTGAGTGAGGGAGAGAGAGAGGACGGGAGGAGATGCGCGAACTTGTTTTCGAGCGTTCGGAAACCTGTTTTGGGAATCGAGGAATCGATTTGCCAACGCTAGTGGAGCGCGTCTCTCGAGATTTTTACAACAAATTCAACGTCTCAGAAATAAGCGCGTTATTAGACAGAGGAGGCTGGGTTTCCATTACAACCGGGTCACCTTGGTGGATGCGGATATTGTGTCCTTCCACACAGGCTTTCCACAACGTCTCCACAATGCCTCCACAGTCAAGAACGCGCTCTATAGATAACTTGAAAAGTGTATCAGGCATAACGAGTGAAATCTGTTGTTTATTTTTAACACCCACGATAGCGTAAGGATAAAAGAGTCCTTGGAACAATATTGAAATTAAAATTATAAAAAAATGACATTAAAATTATTTTGACAGTGGGTACCAAGACGTCAATGAATGTCTAATTTTTGACGTCGGTCCACTGTCAAACTAATTTTAATGTATTTTTTTTTTATAATTTTGGAGAATGACAATGGCTCGAGTTTGGGGGTTAAGATAAGTATGTAATTTTTCATGTTGCCCTCGTATCGTCAATAAATCGGTTTATTTCTTTGTTACATACCCAGCACCCACACACACCCCATCTAGAACCAAACTCCTTTCGGCTTGTAAAACTTTGCTTTACAGTGGCATGGCTTGAGAGGTATAATTTTAGGCAACGCACTGTGGCCCAACCCCATGGCCAGTTCAGCCATAGAATCTAAATAAGGTAATTTCACTTGAGCATCCCGCGGCATTATATAGTCAGCAGCCGGACGCCAGACATCGTTTTCTAATCGAGCCGGTTGCGAGAAAACACCTTTGAATTTCAGCCCGAAAGATCCTGAAAGTAAAGTATTGGAAAATCTGTAGATAGGTAAGTAAAATACTAAAGTAAAGACGTGCAGTTATGTGAGAAATGACTAGAGTCTGGCCAGCGAATCCTGTCCTTTGGTAGTTTTCAAACTTTGATGATGGCAACATTATTTACTTGTCAAACGAATTGTTACTTTGCTTATACTTGGCTTACAAGTTTTTGATACTTTACTTGACTATTTATTATTATTCTTTAATTTCAGTTCTTTCGGATCTTATACATTTATTCAAATATGGTTGATTGCAATTACTCATATTTGTTTCCAGGTGGCTTTGAATTATTTGAGTCTGATTGTGACTATGAAACAGAATAATAAAGTTTATTAATTAAGTATGTTTACTTTATACTCGAAATGAAGGCTTTTGCCCAGCAGTGGGAAACTGTACAGGCATGGTAAAAAATATATTCAGTAGGTACCTACTTAACCCATCCAATGCTCTATGAATTTACGAACGCGCGTTTTTACTAATATGATATTCTCTTTTTCAACCAATCAACCAAGTCATGAGAGTAAATAGGTATCGAACAATAAAATTAAAAAAAAACAACATCAAAGTATCAACTCCGTTAATTCGGTGTACAGTAAATGTGGCTACATTAAGATTCTTTAAATTTGCCGGTTTTCTTGGGACTTCTTTCACTGGCCAGACTCTATGATGTACTTGTACCATCGCAGTATATTCCCAGGGTTGTTATATTTTGTGGGTTTTGGTCAAGCAGCCACAGCTTCACAACATTGAGAATGGCCTGGGCTTTGTTCAACGCAGTCTGCTCTGCCAGAACGTCTCTATTCTGGAAGGAGAGCAAATAGATAGGGTTAAGATTTTGAGGTAGGTACATGTTTCTATGATGTCTGCATGGAATAATAAAAATAATTTACGCAAGTTAGAGATAGGTATAGGTACTGACAATCTTTTTCCTCTCTGCAACTCTTTTCCATAGAGTCTCGTCCCAATACACCAGGTACTCCATAGTCCTCATTTCGGGCGTCAACGTTCCTACTGTCAATGTGGAATTCTTTACTTTCACATATCTAGAATAGGGTTCCAGAGAACAGTACTTGTGCACTGTTGTTCTTATATCCACCAGATGATTGATGCCCACGAATCCCCATACTGGAGGACAGTACATGTTCTTCAGAGGCACTTCCGCTATCTCTGCTACTATTGAAGATACTTCTAATGCGAGATCTGAGGTCGCAACAGCAACATTACACTTCGGGACATTGGAGAGCAGATTACCAAGAATTGTAGCGTTGAAGCAAGCTGGGCCGAGGTTGGGCAGCAAGATCCTTATCTTTGTGGACGCTGCATAATTAATCTTGTAAGCTAAGCTGTCCATCAATAAGCGGTTCTCGTGCAGCCAGCCGCCTATAGACTTTTCATTGCTGAAATTATGCAGAAATTGTCTAAGAAAATAAACAGACATTTAAAATAAACAAGCGAATACATTTTTCTGGCCTTACAGGACACTAGGACCCACGTGGGACAGGGATACCTAGGCCAAGGTATCAATTGTTTTAAAAATGCTTACTCAAAAGGCACATGATCCAGAGCAATCAACAAGTCAGTATTTGTAAGTGCTATCCCAATCCTGTCCACATACTTGACCACTTTGGCGGCATAAGCCGTATCTACAAAGCAGCAATCGAGTTCCACAAACTCAAGAAACTCTTCAGAACAATGCTCGTCGTAAATGTATATTTTCGAGATACTCTTACTCCCAACGGCCATCTCCAATAGGCCAGATATCAAATGCATCGCGATAGGATATCCAGCTCCGGATATGCAAATTACGAATTTATTTTTCTCCGTGTTGCTTTCTTCATCAGAAGTATCTTTTTCCTCGGTCGCCTTTTCATCTTTGGTTTTCCTCTTGAATTGAACAATGTTATCGATCAAACTCTCAAATGTTTCATGATGAAAGTATGAATCAAACTCATAGTAGGAGTAGCAGTAATCCCAGAATTCCGGTGCTGCACCGATGTAGTAGGGTTTGCTCCCTTTCATCAGTAACTCTTTCCATATCAGAGGGGATTTGCAGTGATGCCACGAGTTCTTCTGGTTAATTTTGCTTAACCATGGCTGAAACAGGCAAAATAGACAGTACCGTACTCATTCGTTCAATGCCACCCATAATATGTTATGCCTCCCACAATAGAGGGGCTACCTACTTTATGCACGGAGCCAAACTTCTTCGGGAAAGCACCAAGGTGGAGCATACAAGACAAGCGTTATGGAGACCTAACACGATCCATACCTACTAATCTAATTGGCATAGGTAGTTTTATACGACTTGCCTCCCAATCTGCAACGGACTTTTCGATTCGTTCGTAGCAGAAGTTTGGTAAATTCTGGCTGAGATAGTCTGCGACGAGACAAGTTTGTGCAAACAATTCGCATTGAGATTCTCCGGCAATAACAATGCGGAAACCCATTTTCAATCTTTAGATGCCTCTAAAATATGGACCAACCCTATATAGTCTGTGGACCGACCGAATGACAATTATGACACAAAGAGTTTCATTGATATCAGGACAGGGAGGAGGCCGTGTTGCTTGCTCTCTATGCTAACCTCAGATCAATAAAACTCTTTGACATCGTTTTCGTTGTGGTGAGTGAACAAAGAGGTGACTATAGAATCGATTTTTAAAGTATCGATAGTTATATGGCGTGCCTGAACTTACATTCAGTTTCAGAACGCAAAACGTCAAGCAAGACTCGCGCCGCGTTCCGTAACATCGACCATCGGCGCCATAATCGATTACAGCGTCTATAATGCCATTCCGAATCAGTTTTTGACGTGACAACGATATCTCAAAATGGTTGCCATGACGTCATGAATGACATCATGAACTCCGCCATATTGGGATATCATCGACCATCGACGACCATCGTCGAGAGCGTGAGCACTGATAGATCGGTCAAAGTGACAGCTGTCATTCTGTACCGGCGGCGGTGAAAAGTTTGTTTGTTTATAACTTTAATTCATTTCTGAAGTCGTATTATTAGTATTTCTCAGCCCCAGCCTGTTCTCACTCACTTTCAATCAAAACCAGCTCAAAACGATGATATAAATTGTTATTCTACAAAAGTTTGGTTAGAATGGTTTGACATCTGTCAGTGTCGAAGTCTACCGTCGCGTTTTATCGTTCCGAATGGATATCTGTGATAGACGCTGGTGGTCGTGATTTCCCATTCGGAACGGTCATGATGGTCGTGACGTCACGTGAGCGATGATAGCGCTGATAGCTCGTCGCGGAACAGAAGGTCGCTCGACAGCTGAGCTCGACAGCTACGCTCGACAGAGAAGAGACCCGACCATCCCTATATAGTCTGTGGACCCGACGACGGACGGACGACTACTAATATTAACCTCTAATCTAAGTTTGTTTTGTTTGAGTATTTTGATTGAATTATCCAGAGATAATTGATGAAATAGTTGCTATAAAATCGATCATCAAAAGCTTAGCTATAAATGACGCCGAAAACTTGGGGCTATTGCGATCTCTCCATCGACAAACAATATGAGTTCACAAAGTTGGAGTCTATTGCTAAACTAGGTTATACTACAATCGCACTCAATACTCAACATGAAGAGGCTTCTGACGAACCCAAAAAGAAGAAGAAGAAGGGAGAAACACGAGACAAGCAGGACCCCTTCTCAGCACCGTTAGAAATCAGCGACACTATCATAAGTGACACCAAACTCAATATCTTGCAACGGATCACTATAGAATTCTCAGATTCTAGCATCGCACACAAGATGAATCAATCAGAGAATCTAAAGAAGTATGACATCATAGCCGTTGTGCCTAAAACCCTACAAGCATTCCAGTACGCTTGCGGGACTATGGATATTGATATCATAACATTTGAGCCAGAAAACCGTATACCTTTCAAAGTAAGCCGCAAGTTGTATAGACAAGCTGTGGACCGTGGTATTTTTTTTGAGCTCATGTACTCTGCTGCCATCAAGGACTCTACTGCCAGGAAGAATATCATCAGCACCGCCCACTCTTACTATGCAGTTGGCAAATCTAGAAACATAATTGTTTCAAGTGGAGCTGACAGCCTGACGTACCTCCGAGGTGTACATGATGTTATAAACTTAGGCTTTCTGTTTGGACTGAAGCGTAATGAAAGTCTGGAAACTATCAGAAACAATACAAGAAGACTTATTCTTAAAGCGGAGGGGAGAAGATCTGGGAAATTGTTTGTTAAAATTCAAACTGTAGAAAAAGAAAAAAATAGTGATAAAATGGTTGAGTAAATATACCTACTGATGTTTTTTTAATCTCATAGTTTGCAATTTTGTACCTATCCAGCACCTAAGTACCACTGTTTTTTTAGACACTGTTGTTTGTTAATAAAAGACACCTGATACTCTGATGCCTTGTCTGACTCTTGCCCTTCTTTGCTCCATCCCTAAGCCCAAAACTTCCGAACGGGCGGTAGTATACAAAAATATTAATATTATATTGACGTTGACTAAGTAATATGTATGATTTTATGGTCAATAAAAATTTTGAACTGAACTGAACTGATGTCATTAATTTAATTATGAAGCTACAAGTACCTAAAGAAAATAAAACAAAAAAAAACTTATTTCTAACTAGATTTTTATTACACATACACAAATTCTTATTCTGAGATCATTATTATTTTACACATACCCCATCATTCAAATAATAAAGATAGCATGAATATGAGCTCAAATCTATCTCATATTTAAGAATGTATTAGTTAGATTTGAGCTTTTTTAACAGATTTTTGCTGCTACTTACACTTATGATGACTAGAAAACATCAAACAAATAAATATCATACAATGCTATTTTGTACTAATGCAAGCTTCAATATATCATCATCATGATCAAACAATGCAAGGGTATAATATGGTCACACACACACCTTATACACAATATCTGAGAAGTCCATATGCCAATCATGTATGTATCAAGTTTTTCTATCCAGGGTCAAGATAATTTCGGGATTATCGTGTCTGCAGTTGTCGGTTGATCCAGTCTATGTCCTCGTAGAACCGCGGATCGCTGATGTGAAGAGACGCTCGCTTGTACAAGAAGTAGTAGCAGGGTGCCACTGCAAACAAAAAAAAACCCAGTTATTTCATTGAACAGAATGATTACTTGACATGAAATAATAATTGCATAATTTTTTGAAGTTTCTTTTTATTCTGTAGGAGTCAAGAATTATGCATTGTAATAATAATAATATTTTTTGTGCAATAAAGTATAAATGAAATCTTTATTTCAGGATATAAAAATCCCATATTGATATATATATTATACCTTAAAACTAGACATAAATATAAAATATAACAATATGAACTAGCCTAGCCAGGAATTTATTTTATTTATTTATTTATTACAAGTATTTGTGCCATAACAGCGAGCCAAGGACACAAACATTATTTTAAATCATATTAAAATATTATTAATAGTACAAATACATTCATCAGATCAGTACACTAAATACATGGCCACTAATACAAATAATTATGAATAGATACCATAATAATTTCAAATTACGAATAATTCTAATAAAGAGAGGACAGTTACATACACAGCACAGTTAAGCATCACAGGAATGCACTTGCCACACAGATTGGGCAACAAAACACTACAATATTATCATTCTAAGTGGAGTGACAGAGAAACTTACAGCATCTCTGCACAGTAAAGAGGAATATCAGCAGCGGTGATGACGGAGCCTGCGGGTCGTCCCACTTTTCCAGCAACCAGCAGGCATGCAGCGCAGCACTCACCACCAGGTACACTGTGGAGACCAGCGCCACCACACGGAACTTGCGGTACAGCACCTCCACTAAACCCGCCTGGAAGAATAATATGTTAGAAGGATGTGGGACTATGTGGGCATGTGATGTGATTTATTCCAATTCCTTTTATATTCATGTTCTGTGTTGTGATATGGTAAGTAGCTTTAGGCTTGTAGTGAATCTTTTCATTGTTCTTCGAGTTGACTGAAGACCAGACAATAAATACATGATACTTAGATGAAAGTGTAATCTTACTTGGAACAGATATGTCGAGAAGAAAGTCATCAGCATTGTCGTGATTGATAGCACAAGGAATAGGTCCTGGAATCTAAAAGAAGAGACGGTACCGTAAGTCTTGGAAATAGAAACGATATCTACGTTCACGTTCATAGGCATAGTTCGGAGATTATTGTAAACTTACATGAATAGTACGAGTAAGCCATCGCGACTTCTGGGAAACAAACTGACACAGTTGAATATCAAGTCTAAGAATAGAAACATAAGCTGGAAGAATAAGCAGACTGCATATCTATGTGCAGTTATCTTCATTTTGCTTGCAAATATTCAGGAAAAATAAAAAATGGAACATCAGAACATCACCAACAAACTATTTTCAAAACAACATTTCACGAAATCGATAACTTCATTAGAATTAGATTAGAGTATGAAATGGAACGTAGCTATGTCAAAAGGTCATCTCCATATCCCATCCATATCCATATCTCCATTGATTGCTCATCTCACTCAAGTCTCATTTCTTTAATTTTTATGTATTTTTTTAAGCTTTATTTCTGCAATTAATTAGCATTGAATTTTCCAGTTTGCAAATAGAAGTGTTAAAAATTCTATAATGGATTTTGATAAGTAATGTACAGGAGGCGGGCAGGCAGCAGAGGACGAAACGTAAATTTCATACCTTTTATGAGGACTGTTACGAAAAAGTAAACTAAAAATCCATTAAAGAAACGTTATCTCCACAAAAGCCACACAAAGTGTCAAACAAAGTCAAAATGTGTGATGAATGTGTGTGTTTCGTTTCGTGCTCCGTGTTGTTTGCGTTTGTGGATTTCGTTTTCGTGTAAATTGTGTTCAAATTCACCTGCGGCAGGCGACCTGCTTGATTATTGATCACTGATTCATCCGCGAAGAAACACCACTGCCACAGTAAAACAACCACTCGCAGTCGCAATGCACAGAAGCGACCGCGACCGCGGAAGAGACCGCTCTCGTCAACGGAGTCACTCGCGATCTCGCCAGCGAAGCCGTTCGCGGTCTCGACATCGAGACAGGGACCGGGAGCGCGGGCGTGGCGACAGGGACCGCGGCAAGAGCTCTTACAAGGACGCTGGGGGAGGCCTAGGGAGCGGAGGTGCGCTGGGAGGCGGGGGCGGTCTAGGCGGAGGTAATGTACCTACTTAGATCCTTACTTAGGAGCAATTTCTGGAGTCTAAAGTCTTGTCCTGTCTAAAGTCCTCAGTAGTCTTTGTTGGAGAGCGAGTTTACAAACCATTTCAAACAATCAAATTGGGTCAGAGTGTCCATAAGGGGGTGGACTTATCTACACTCCAACCGTAATTAATGTGTTGTGTAATTGTGTTAATAAAGCTATATCTATATCAATATTCTGTCTACCAGTATCACTCAGGTCCAGGTGCATTCCGAGGCAGTTTATGGAATCTCTGTGTAGTAGTTTGTTTTCACCTAGTTCACTGGTGGACAGTTCCCTTTGCGCAGTGTGAAAATCATATGAATTGTTGTAATTAATTACCCTTGTTGATAGAGAGTGAATAATGAACATATTAAATCCTATACAGACATTTGTGTAATGTTGCAGGTCTCGGTGGAGGCCCCGGCATGCGTGGTGGTGGCCGGTACAAGCCTCAGGAGGAGGAGTTTCTTGATGCGAGACGCGAGCAGCGCGAGAAGATCGGTCTGCATGGAGTCTCATCACTGTGGAGCAAGTCACCTTTGAGGCCTGATGAGTATGTTTTTGATAAGTATCCTAATAACTAACTATTAAGGTACTAGGATACTTAAGGGCTGCTCAGAGAATTATGGAAACTTTTGAATGACCCTTATGGATATATTCCAATTTTATTCCTATTTTACCGAGCTCTTTCAGTGTTTTTCAACCTTGTCTATTTCCAGTACGGACGAGGAGGCAGCAAAACCAGCAAACACAGACAAGCACAAAGAGAAGAAGAAAAGTAAAAAGTCAAAAGACAAAGAGGACACAAAACGGAAACTCAAGAAGCTGAAGAAGAAACTGAGGAAAGCCAAGAAAATGAGGAAGAAAGCTAAGAAAAAGAAGAGTAAGAGTTCTAGTGACGACTCCAGCTCCAGCGGGAGTGGGAGTGAAGACGAGTGGGTGGAGAAAGGAAGTAAGTGGCTATTCTATTCTTCTTCTATTCTTCTTTAAGGGGGTTGAAGTGCCTGCACGTGGCCCACATGTGCGGGCCTTTGTGCATGTCCCCTTCTCCCACTTCCTTATTTCAGCCAACCCAACTCCTGCACAAGCTGGAGTAGGAGGCCTGTAAGTAAGTGGCTAACATTCATTCATCTTTAAATCAGCCTATTACATCATGCCTATGGATCTGGCACTTTTATGTCTATGGCGTCTTCCAAGGCATACCGCCGTGCCAGTCCCCTACTCTTCTAGTCTGTTTGGTTGTGGCTCAGCTGCGGAGAGGAGTCTCTTACCTTCCTACCTGGTTTAGATTCGAATCCTCACTTGTGAAGCAGGACTATGACCTTCTACTGCTAGGGCAGTTA
>OY735263.1:12351808-12424162 GCA_963457715.1 Argyresthia albistria
CGTGGTTACGCCTAAAGTTAATATTTTCCTGGATTCTTCGAACAGCACAGCACTAGGTCTACTCTTCATTCATCTACAAGGTATAAATGAATTAATGCAAAATGAGAAACTACTTTATTAGGGACATCATCCTGAGCAACTTTTATTATGAATCTGATTTGATCAGAGCAACATTTTTTTTCACTTCTCCATACAAATCAGCTGATCCACTCTGGCCAAAACATACTGGGAAGTGAAAAAAAAGTTGCTCTGATCAAATCGGTTTCATAATGAAAGTTGCTCAGAATGATGTCCCTAACAATTCAGTTTCTCATTTTGCGTTAATTCATTTACACCTTATTCAACCTGCACAGAGCCCGCGGCGGAATGTCTCAATCTTACTTGTGTCCGGTTGAAGGCCCGGCTGTGCCCTCGAGGGTGACATTAATGGGCTTTTACTAATTAACATATGACATATCCCAACCTCCACCCGATCTCACTCCGACTTCATATCATAATGAAACAAAAGGGGCAGCAAGCCAACGGGTTACTTTTATCCATGTAATGAAATAAAATAGCCTTTATTTCCAAACATTTGAAGAACATTTACATTAACATTAAATTTCATTTTACTTATGTTAGTATTATTTAACATGCATTAGGCTTACATTAGGTAATTATTATTATTTAGGTTTATGTTGTTTGTAGGTATGTATGTTTGTTGTTGTGTTAGATGTTTGTTTGGAGTCCTTGACAGAGGCCTCCTCTGACATGCCCTGGCCACACTATGTTGAATTCAGTTGAATCTTTCACGATTCTTTCTTAGAGGGTTTTATCCATGTAAACCACAGCTATTTCCGTGCTGTGCATCCCCAACATGGCTAGTCTTATGAGTCATAAGTTATGATTATGACGGTTAACTACACGGTGCAGTTACCTGGTTGTTGGAGGCAGCAAGGTGTAGTGGCGAAGTCCCCAGCCAGTCGGTGGTGAAGGGCGCTCCGCCGGCCAGCAGCTGCAGCACGGTCACGCAGTCTCCGTCGCGCGCCGCCGCCAGCAGCCGCCGGCCCAGCTCTAGGGCTCCAGAGGACGTCATGCGGCGGGACTCACCCGGCGAGACCATGGAGACTTCCTCAGACTGATGTACAAAGTTATAACATCTTGTTAACTGTCCCATGCTACTTCTTCTTGGTCATGGTACCAGCATTTGGCTCACTTGAGCGGGGCCTTTTTCCATTTCCCCCGCACCTGCTCTTCTGATTCAACCATCCTAGCTCTCGCACTAGCTGGAGTAGCAAGCCTGGGTGTCTCATTCTATCACAAAATTTATTATTTTTATTTACCCTAAGGTGCCTACCCCACTAGAGGCAATGGCCTTACCAGTTTGAGCCGACACACCTCTTTATATTACAGTTGAAGATAAGTGGCTTTATACTCCATTGTTATGCAGTTGCGGGTTCCATACTTGATGCTGAACATAATAACATGACTAAATATAATAACATTCTCATACAGGAAATTAAAATGAGGAAACCTTTATCTCACAATAGCTGCCCATGTCAGAGCTTTTTTTTTTTTTTTACGTAGCCTATAATGTGTCCCACTGCTGGGCAAAGGCCTCCCCCCCCCGAGCTAAAGACAATAAAACCAAATAGGAGTCCCGTCAGAGCTAAAGACAATAAAACCAAATAGGAATACAAACAAACCAGTTAGTTTATCCAAACTGTAGGTTTTGCAATGGTCAACAGAAACTTTGTTTTATTAATGTTGAACAAAGATAGTATGTAGTTACAAGACATGTGATGTTTTTAAAATAGAAGTAAGTAAACTCAGAAAATAATAAATGAGAAAACAGTGAGTGTTCATACCGGGAGGGATTCATCCATTTGTATTCGGACCATGTCTTCCGCACACAGATCCGACATCCTTGTTGGTCTGAAACAAAATAATACAATATTTATTTACTGCTTATCATGAGAGAAAACATGAAATGTACAGTCACAGCCAACGGATAGTAGATACTGATTACTGAAGAATCTCAGTTTGGAGACTAAAGATTGTGGTGCTTAAGTAACATACATAGAATGATTGTAACACTTCATGAGTCATATTTTCATGTTAGAGAAGAATTGATTCCATAATTATCTACATTATTTGGCTAAATATTCAGGTGGCGAGTCAAGTTATGGGCAGAAATCATACATACAGACACTGGAAAGTCCTTATCCATTAGTAGGTAGAAACCGAAAGCCAGAAGCTTTACTCGCATCATATTAGTTTGTGTCAATTTCATGAGTTGACACTTTCCCTCTGTTCTGGCTAAGGCAAAAGCCCTTGACACCATCTTGTTTGGACATTGTCATCTCATTCGCAACCAAGACAGCCTTGACTTGGATAGCTTTACTTTTGTTGTTGTAATGTAAAAGCAAAGTGTTTATTTTCGCGGCATCAAAGTTCCGACGAAGGAAAGGAAAACACAACACAGGATGAGGATGTCGCGATGGGGCTTCTGCCATGTTCTCCATAATAACCACACTTCCTGTTCCTGTCAGAACGGAAGTGCATATTTTCAGTATATTTTCCACCTAAATCGTAACAAATTATCGATTTCACTTACTTTTTGGCCTTTTATCACACTTAATACGAAGATCTTTTGTTCACAAATACAATAATCATGTAATTATGCAAACGTCAACACTTTCTCGTAGTTTTCCATTGAAATACGCCAGCATTTATAACCGCGAATGTAAACGTCAAAAATGACAATGGAAATCAGTCACAGATTTAATTATTTTTCAGTCAAAATATTGCCCTTAAGTGATAAGTAAATACAAATTTAGATTTATAGCTTTATTTCCATCCATTTATTATCCGATATATAAAAACGAACGATTGTAAAACCCTGAGGTAAAACCTAAGTTTTGAGGTTAGTTT
Source organism: Argyresthia albistria (assembly GCA_963457715.1). Taxonomy (NCBI): domain Eukaryota; kingdom Metazoa; phylum Arthropoda; class Insecta; order Lepidoptera; family Argyresthiidae; genus Argyresthia; species Argyresthia albistria. Next base: position 12,354,722 of record OY735263.1, read on the forward strand.
TTGTATTGGTTAAGTTGGCACTAGTGCGTGGGAAACCATATACATTGATTGGTGTCCTTCGTTTTGTTAGTGCATTATTTCATTGTAAAGTCGCGTTTACATTCAAACTCAAACTCAAATATTGCGTTCTAAGTGTTGTACAGATGTTACATTTGTTTAACTACGACGGCATTGACACGGTACTAATCGAGTGGGGTGAATAGAAACCGTTTTCCTGTATAATTTTTGCCGATAATAATGATAAGTCTAACTCTTAAAGGCCTGTTAGACTACTGGGCCTATTACACTACGCTGTCGGCAGGGCACGATTTGTATAGACGTCTCACTCATGATGAAACGACTAGAAAGAGACAGTGAGTCAGACAGGGCCCTGCCGACAGCGTAGTCTAATAGGCCCATACGCTGTCTACCGTGCCCTGCCTCTCGGGTTCCTTTCTCCCAGGCAGGATGCGAGCTATTCTATTACACCTATGCGAGAAATCGTTAGCTGTCTGAAGAGGATGCGAGCTATTCTATTACACCTATGCGAGAAATCGTTAGCTGTCTGAAGAGCTTACATTACGCTGTCAGCAGGGCACGATTTGTATAGACGTCTCACTCATGATGGAACGACTAGAAAGAGACAGTGTTTCAGACGCAGAGATGGGAAATCGTCTTAGCAAAGCCTCGTCTTATGGATTGCTGGTGAACCCTAGTAAGTCTCAGGCCATGATTATTGGTTCCAGGTTCTCCCTTAACTTATTACAGCATTTGTCCATTGCTCCCGTAGCCTATGATGGAACCATAATCTCTTATAGTACAAAGGCCAAAAATCTAGGCGTTTACTTCGATAACCAGCTGTCCTGGTCAATGCATGTCAGCGAGGTTAGTCGGCGAGTCTTTGCCAGTTTCCACTCTCTCAGGCGTCTTCAAAGCTTTCTTCCTCATCAGACAAAGATCACACTTGCTCAGTCTCTCCTCCTCCCCCTTATTGATTACGCTGATGTCTGCTGGGCGAGCGTGAACGAAGAGCAACTGAACAAACTCGAGCGACTTCAAAACCTCGGGATTCGGTTTGTTTTCGGTCTACGCAAGTTTGACCACGTCTCGGAGTATCGCAGGAGGCTGAAATGGCTCCCAATTCGTCTTCGCCGGGATTCCCATATCCTCACCTGCCTTTTCAACATATTATTTAATCCTCGCTACCCTGGCTTCCTGCGGGATCGTTTTGAATTTGTGTCCTCGGATAGGCCACGGAGATTACACGCTCGGTCGCTACTTATAACTCCGCAACACAACACTGCCGCCTATGAACATGGTTTCCGACTAAGCGCTATCAGACTCTGGAACAAGCTGCCAAGTGCCATTAGAGACAGTCCGTCACTCGGAATATTTAAAAGTCGGTTGAAAGAACACTACCTTTCTCTTCCATATTAAATTTAAGTATTTGTATTTATGTACCTATGTTTTATTTCCTATTTATATCCATTAATTCTGGTATATATGTACGTATTTGTATGTAGTTTATATTATTATTATTTTTTTATATTATTTTTTTTTTTTACTTAAGTATTTGATGTTGTACACTTGGATCTACCTATTGTTGATTTATTTATCCTTTCCTTCCTGGGTTTGCTGGAAGAAATCTCTCGATAGAGATAAGCTCGCCTTTGTACATGTCATTTCCATTTTTAATTGTCATAATGTATTTTTTTGTGTGCAATAAAGTATAAAAAAAAAAAAAAACACCCGCAATTTTTCCACTTTTTGGAATAATTCCGATATCCTTCCAGAATTATTCCAAACCCTTCCATTTTGGTGGGAAAATAAGTGTAAATATGGAAAAATTAAGGTGTTTTACAAAGATATTGAATTGAAACCTGCACAAATCGGTGTAGGACTATTAGATTAACAAATTATGTTATGAGGATTTTTTTCCTTAAGTGTCACATAAGCGAGATATTTGATATTTTGGAGTGCCAAAAGCTTTTTTTTTCAAAATTATTAAATCCTAAGACTTGGTGATAATGTTACTTAACATTTTTGACTGATGTCACTTTGTTGACAGGGGTGACTAGTTTTGACAGGTGTTGCCATTTTTTACTGGGGTCACTCTAATATCTCGCTTATGTGACACTTTAGGTCGATTTTCCTGATGACATAAATTGTTGGTCTAATAGTATTCTATCGACCTTCGCCCATCTCCAGGGCCCTACCGACAGCGTAATGTAATAAGCTCTCGACTCACTGTCTATAGACGTGCTTAAATGTAAAGGAACGGACATGGAACGAGACATCGGTCCGGACATAGTTCCGTTAATATAGTTCGCGGAGTATACCTACGCTACGACCATCTCCGGGAGTTAAAAAAAATAATACCTAACTTATTTATTTTTCTCTTTTTACAAAAAAATAATAATTATTCATACATTTTATAAAATAAAAATATAAAAATCGCAAAAAAACGTGTTTTTTTTCTCCAATATTATGTGTTCAATTTTTTTTTTCAAATTATCCAAAAGGTATTCCATACGCTTGTTTTGACACCCTAAATTTTCCCGTGTTTTGACACCCTAAATTTTCCCGTAGTCCTTACTACTTACTAAACTTACAACTATAATTTACGATTATGTATTCAAATCTGATAATATAGAAAAAGACATTAAAGGCCCCGTCGGGAGACCGTATAATATTTGTCAACAAACGCCATAGTAAAAATATAACCCGACCAAGTGACATTGCTGTTTAGTTTCATATTAGTCGTATGTTTATACAAGGTGTAAATTAATTAACGCAAAATGAGAAACTACATTGTTGGGGACATCATTCTGAGCAACTTTAATTACGAAACCGATTTGATCAGAGCAACTGAGTCAGTACGTCTCTCCTCGGTGTATTTCCTTAGACTTAAGTAGAAATACATAACATTGTATTTTTAAGGCTCTGATATTTTAAAAAGAGGTACGGGGAGGTTTCTTGCCCTTCTTTGCTCCATCCCTAAGCCCACAACTTCCGAACGGGCGGTAGTATACAAAAATATTAATATTATATTGACGTTGACTAAGTAATATGTATGATTTTATGGTCAATAAAAATTTTGAACTGAACTGAACTGCAACTTTATTTTTCAGTTCTCCATACAAATCAGCTGAACCAGTCAGGCCAAAATGTGCTGGGAAGTGGAAAATAAAGTTGCTCTGATCAAAGAGGTTTCAAAATGAAACCTGCTCAGAATGATGTCCCTAACAAAGTAGTTTCTTATTTTGAGTTAATTCATTTACACCTTGCATATTTAAATTCGCCTAAGTGTTGTGAGTTTTTGGGCTATGTTTATGTTTCTGCGATCCTGCACTGCATCGTTCCGTACTCCGGCGGTGTTTCATACTCCGGGATCGTTCCATACTCCGGCGATCGTTCCATACTCCGCCGTACATGGTGGGTGGAGTATGTTTATTTAGACAGTTCGGATTGGAAATGTTGTTCCGCGACCGGACAACGGTCAGGAACAACTCATATCTAGAGTCTAGACTGAGCAGCTGAGCTCCCTGCCACCCTGCCGATCGTGTAGAGTTGTTACACCTACCCTGTCCTGTCAATCGGGCTTGATCAACAGCGTATGTAATAATGGGCCTATTAGACTATGCTGTCGGCAGGGCCCTGTCTGACTCACTGTCTCTTTCTAGTCGTTCCATCAGAGTGAGACGTCTATACAAATCGTGCCCTGCCGACAGCGTAATGTAATAAGCGCTTAAGCCTTTTAGCCTTCCGTCCGTCCACGTCTATGAAAATTAAAGTGGGCATCGGGTAATTTTCCTTCGGGGCTCTCGTCATCATTTATTTGTTGTAGGTAAAATAGGGTCAAGCAAGCGTAATAAAGTCATTGATAATTATTTACTAATCATCAGCATCAGCATGTGAGGGCACCCAACTGTTGAGTATAGTGCAGTGCAACCCGTTAGTAATAGTCGCTCCCTCACTCCTAGATCCTAAATTAAATACCTATCGTGTGCAGGTCAAATTAGTAACAAGCCATATAATGAAGTACCCGCCTAGTGGGCATTCTCAGTTGCACATTGCACAGTTATATCTAGTCTTCCCCAGTTTACGAAGCTCACCTTCATTCATCAAGCGCACGCGGCTCCGATAAGCTATCTGTCCATCTCCGAGTTTGCGTGGCGTGGCAGAGTTCGTGCGCGCCAGCCAGTATTAGCTCCCGTCTTGGAGGCTTTAGATTGGAGATGCCATGCTTCCGCTTACCATTCTGCACAAGGTATCGCGTTTGGCCTATTAGACTACGCTGTCGGCAGGGCCCTGTCTGACTCACTGTCTCTTTCTAGTCGTTTCATCAGAGTGAGACGTCTATACAAATCGTGCCCTGCCGACAGCGTAATGTAATAAGCGCTTTTGGTAGATAGGTACGTCGTCGTATTCATTCATTATTTTTTTCTAAACAATGAAAATGATGTTATACTTAAAGCACTGATTTTCCAACATAGCTCAGAGACCCTAATAATAATTTAATTAGGCAGGTCGCTTCTGCCCAAGTTTTTTAACCAGCATTAATGTGCTTGTGTGCGGAATCAAATCATTGTGCTGTCCATTCTTTTCAACCGACTTCAAAAAAAGGAGGAGGTCCTCAATTCGACCCGTATGTTTTTTTTTTTTTTTTTTTTCTATGTTTGTTACGCGATTACTCCGCCAATTATGAACCGATTTGAACAAATCTTTTTTCGGCGTATAGGTAATACCTCAAGGGTGGTCCCATTGACACCAGGTCAGGATCTGATGATGGGATCCTGGAGAAATTGAGGGAACTCTTCAAATATTATAGGCAGACCTATAGTGATTTTTGTGTTTTTCATAATAACTCGTGCAAATGCACATGGTAAGCATAATATTGTGATGCGGAACTGCTGATGAAGACCACATATGGCCACCAGATCTGCTCAATACTAGGTACAAATACAATGCGTGGCTGACGGGCAGGCAACGCATAGCCTAAACCGGTGGACCCAGAGCCATGAAACTTTGTACAGAGGTTCCTTAGTAGCGTGGGGTAGCACTGAGATGGGATTTGACAAAATTAATTCCCCAAGGGTGGGGGGATAAGGGGTTACAGTTTGTATTAAACTCAATCTAATCAAATAGGGTTTGTGGAAGTCGGTTTTTTCTAAAGTTTACTTTTTGTTTCAATTATAGTGTGTGCGTTTGTTGCATGCGACAGTTTGCATACACCTCGGCCGCATTCCTTCCTATCCTATCGATAAATGACAGACTATTTCTGTAGAAGATTTCTATTTAATTCGGAGGAGGTTCCAGGTCTAACTTCCTTGTCTTCGGTAGTCGATAGTGGCGGGCAGGCACGTGCTGGCCTGACAGGAACGTGCTACCCCGCCCATAATCTGCTAAGCACGACGAAACACACCGCTTACACATCCAGTGCTGCTGATGTTCGTCCGCGGTACCAGTCAGACCGAAGATGACAGTCGATGGATGAGTGTGAAAGAAAATCGTTGAAGGTTTTCAGCGAGATACAGGCCCGGGCGCGGCAAAGTTATTTGTCTAGATCGCGAGCAATGTCGGAGTGTCGGGGCTACGGGGTTAACCGACGACGACGCTACCATTATGTACAGATAGCAACGCCGCCGCTGCCGTTACCGGCTGATATGAAAATGATGTTACATTTTATAGGGCCGTCGAAGGGACCGCTCTATTAATCGGACCCTTTCTAATAGTGCGGGGCGAGCCTATCTGACCTTCCGTCCTAGTAGTAGGGTTGGGTGGGTGGGCTATAGTGGGTGGCCCTGGCTGCATATAGACATAGACATAACTGTAGGTACTGCGGGTACGTGACATGATTTATACGTGCGGTTTCTTGAACCCGAGAGAGATTCTGGAAGACATTTTCAAAAGCTTTAATATCTCCAGAGCTTGGGGCATGGGGCAATGTTGGTTGGTTGGTATTATTATATTATACGGAATTCACAACCACATTGCCATCTTAAATAGGAATGGTCGATAAATAGCAGCCACTTCACCTCCTTACCTACTCGTTTTCCGTGTTTTTGGAATCCTATGTACTAGTGTGGATTACTTCCTACTCCTTGCTCAATTTCGATGCTGTTTGGGCCTTGATTTTGAAGAACATAATTAGCAACGATGAATTAATTTGTAGTTGATAGGTGCAACAGCGCTTGTCAACTCCGTGGTTTATGTGATGTAAATGTTTATACTTAATTAAGACGGTTACCTCCATTTAATAAATAAAAAAAAAACTATACTGCACATGTAACATTAGATTAGACTCATAAATAAGGATGCATCAACTGTGCGAAGGCGGGTATTGTGTAGCTTTCCCCGTTCCCGTTGCGAGGTCGTTCCTCCGTAAACTGCTAGCAAATGACCGTCTTATCTTGCGAGACAGATACTCGCAACGCCATAAATGATAGAGCAACCATAAAGTAAGGCGTCAGCAAAATTTGCGAGAGAATTCATTCAGTCTCCATTTACACCATGTTGGATCAGGATCAGAGTGGCCTTGTGGTTACCTAGTGGTAGAAATTACGTTCTAACGGTAATGGAAAACATCGTCGCGAGGATAGCTTCATATCTGCACCTTCTCTGTTAACCGCTCAAACGGTAAAAATGAAGTTAAGTTGTTGGATCAATCAAATGAACAGGAGCGTCTGTTGAGTTATTGCGTTGTAGAAATGTTGTGATGTGACCTTGTATAAGTGTAGGTAAGTATTTTATTGGTACCGTACATGACTCTTGTGGAAGATATTGGCACACTCAGGCCCGGCATATAGAACGAGAGTTAATACCGTTTCGGACTTTGACAGTTGACGCGATAGAGTATTCACGGATTACCTTTGGCAACTCCATACCTACTTTATATGGAGTTCCATATAACGTATGGAGCTGCCAAAGGTAATCCGTGAATACTCTAAACTATGCGTTCTATCGGTAACTCTCACCATAGGTATTGCGAGTAACAACATCAGGATAATACTCCGGGATTACATTACAATCTTGTTACTAGTAGGACCTGTGGCATTATTATGTTATAGAAAATGATATACTTAGTATTGATTATTCCTATGGGCGTAAAACGTGGTAGGTCCTACTGTTGTTTCAGGCTTGACGGTGGCGCCTATTTTGTTTGGAGAGATAATCTCTGTTATCTTGTATCGGTATATTGGTAGTTACTAAGCATAAAGACTGACTCAATTATTAATATCTGAAGCGATAGTGCTTGCTCTTTATACCCATACTGATATTATCATCATCATCAATATCTTCGGTTTATCAGGCTGGCGTAAAATGCTCAAGATTTTATGTATATTATTTACATAGCATTTTATGTCGTCGCATCATAGAAAGTCGCCGAATTCTACGATAAACCTTTTACGATGCGTTTGTGTTCCGTAACCTAAATACACTTTTTATCTTTTACTTCCGGGTGAGTATGGGGCTCGTATCCAGAAAATATTTAGGCAAAAATGAGAAGAATTTGGGGCTTAGAGGACGTGTGGCTGGCAACGGCCTGTTTTATGAGAGCGGAGGTGCCGAGGCACGCCGGCCGCCGCCCGCCCTGCGCCTTGCGACAGGCGTCAGGCACGCCGCCCGCCCGCTCACGGCAGGTAGACACTTCCGAGAGGCTTCGCCAAGCTAGATAAGTTTCTGCTGCATGGAATCTTACCGCAATAGAGGTTTGAACACTATTATTGTTGTGACTTCAGAGAAAATTATGTTTCAAACTATTTTATTATTAGATGCTAAGACGTGTCGTAGGTACTCCCAACATTATTTTCATTAACCCATTGTAATATTCAGTGAGTCCGTATCTGGTAAGAACTCCCGCAGCCTCACCCCGGCCCCGCCCGGGTCGGGAAAGGGAATTTAATTGAAAGTTGGCGTCGTGTGCCGCGGACTGCCGTGTGTCCCACCCATCTCACGTAATGAACCGCCGCCGCCGCCACCGCCGCCGCCCCGCTCGGTGCCCTTTCCGACTTGCGACGCTTTGTTCCAAGACACTCCTTCTGCCTGCTGATCGAGCCGAAGGACAATTAACACTGGAAGCTCCTTCGGAATGGAATTACACAAGTCGCCAGTCATTTGTCTTTCATTACTCCGTAGCTGCGGCGATTACCTAACCATTAGACTGACTTCAGATTTCACCAACAACTCCTATCTTTTAGGGGACACTTTATCAAAGGCGACTTAGTTCAGTTCAGTTCAGTTCAGTTTTTTTATTTATAATTGTCAATTACAGGTCAATTGTCAGGACTTAGCGGTTGTATTGCTTTGACCTAAGCTTAAGGGACATCTAGCTACTAGGGAACTCCACTTTAAGTGGCTGGCTTTGGAAACAATCGCTAGACAGACAAGAAAAAGAGCTATGTGTCCCCTAACTGTTGGTGAAATCGGGCATTAGCCCCCTGTCACACAACATGGAGTACCCACCTGTCTATTGAACAACTGGCGCTAAGTGGACACAACTGTGCCTCTGTAAAGTCGCGTGGGAAAAGCGCTCTGCTATTTTATTGTCTGTCATTATATCATACTTCTAGGTGGCGCTAATCTTAGAATAAATCCTATATATCTTAGCGCCATCTCGTGGTATTTGTAATTTTTCGATGGTGCTGCACCAAGCAATAATGGCCTCGAACTAAAGAAGCTTCCGTAGCATCTCTGTTTACGCCGGTGTCATATTTTGTTCTAGGTGGTCTACCTGTATTAGTATAATACTTGGTCGAAAGTTCGTCCAAGGTAATAATATTATATATCTGTGAATGTATTCATTAATTTAGCAAACCTTGCGCGGAAAGGAGGATGCAAACTCTTTGGTTTATTCACTGATAAGATCTCAGGATAACATATACACGATATCACACAGATACAGTTCACAGACAGTGCCAGTGACAGTGACAATCTTCTTCTAACTCTGACAAAGGTTGTCAGGTAATGGGCTCTACTCACGATGCAACCTGGTTTGCAATGGTTTGCCTTGCAACCGCTAGAGAAGGACAGAACAGGAAGATAGACAGAGAGGGAAATACAAGTTGCAGGCGACCGATTGCATCGTGAGTAGAACCCTTAAGCAGCCACACACACCTACAACACCTAGCCACTGCCATGTATAAAAAAAAGTATATTGGCGGGAAGTCCTTATTTTTCTTTGCGTTGCATTTTGCAATTGTTTTTTCAATATTGCTGTTTAATTAATTTCCTTACCTTAGACAATCAATCCAACTGGTTGATTCCTCCGAGTACCTCACAATCGAAGTGAAAAGCAGTGTGTATAACTCGTACACAAAACCCATTCCCTAACAAATCCCTAAAATATGACTGCACCTTTCAGTTAAAACCTGTATAAATGTTTTATTTACCTCGCATGAATGGTGTAAAGTAGAATGCTTACGTCGTGTCGTAAGTAGCTATTTCACCCTCGAACTATATTCGCCCGAGCGAGCGAAGTTAAGTTGCATAGAGTTGGCGCCCCCTGTAAACGTCACTCGACATATGTAAGCCCATGTTGTGTCTTCTTCAGTTTATGGCCTCCTTGGTGCGGAGTGACGCGGTAATTGCTTTTCTTCTGCGAGTCATCATCTCTGTCGGGGATTATTCCACCGCTCGCGGAAGATGCGTGGCATGACGAGACGCGTATCAATCATTCGAAACATGAAGTCGGTCAATAGAGGAATTTTGTTTGTTACTCTGGGTAATATTCGAAAAGTTTATAGCTCTTCTTCCTGTATTGAAAGCGGACTTCCTCCAACCACGCTGGCCTTAGAGTTGTAGTACACAGACAGGTAGGTACTACAAATCTGCGTACTATGTCTATTTATTTATTTATTGATTTATTTAGGCACACATATAAAATTATTACAATAAAAAATGTGCAGTATAGTTCTTATATGAGTCACAGATTAATAGTTAGGAACAGATTGGACACTGTACATAATCGTTCAACTAAAAAGCGACCCTTGCTACAACGCAACAAAGTACAATTCATGCTGTGTAGCGCGGCGCCCGCACTTCGATTACTTGCCTAAAAGTTGTCTGAAGCGGCCCGTGAAACTAAGGGTTGTCTCTTGTGACAAATAAAACTGGATATTTACTTAACTACTAACTACGAAACACTTACTATTATTATTCTAGATTTGTGAATAACATTTAATATAGGTAGTATAGGTACCTACCTAACCTTTTACATAATGGTCAGAAATCCTATCGACAGTCAGTAGGACAGTGACCTTTATTCATTTGTGCAGTGACGAAACGTCATCAAACAAGGTGCTAAGTTGACTTTTTCAGGTCTTTCAGGCAGGCTACATGCTAAATAAATCCGGAAATGACGAAGTTGTAGAAACCGGCACAAAAATAGTTCGGGACCTGTCTCTCGAAAATCCTGAAAAGAGTGTCCAAGTATATTCATGGGTGTAAAACATGAAGGCGAATATGACAGCCGTTACGTCACTGTCGAAGGTCCATAAGCGTTAGTGATTCACGGACCAATCATTGCTGAACGTTCTAATCCATGCTAGCCCGTCGAAGGATATTGATGATTCACCATACGAAGCATAGATTGTATTTTTTAATAAGAGTTATGCCTACTCCGAAATCCTACCCTTAGCGAGCGGCGGGCGTTGCCATTTTCAGACAAACTGGTTGAACCAAAATACCTAATGATGACTTGTTTTCCTCCAGTAGTATCAGGGGACTATCAGGCATCAGTGACCCTGCCAATCCAACCGGTAGAGAATCATAGAGCTGTGGGATGCGAGCCTTGACTCGACTTCTATGGTGCACTACATCTCGAAGTTGCCAATGAGTGTCTATGTGTGAGTATTGGCATTGATTCAAGGCGGCGTCACGAACACATTACTCAAGTTTCGCTGCACCGGAACTAACTGAAAAGTTAAGAACACTGAAAATAATTCTGTTACTTCTGCTAACATAACACCTACGATTCCAACGAACGTAATGCGGGTGGCTAAGTTCCAAATAATGCGGTTGCAGGTTTGCGATTTCTCTCCATTTATCTTCATTTATCATAGCTTAGAAACGTTAAGGTTTAGATACGTCCGCTAACCGTGTCATAAATCTTATTAGTTAGATTGAAAGCTTGTTTTAAAGGCGTTTAAAGTAACCTAAAGAAATGGTCACTTTTATTGCAAAATATATGTCAACTGACAACGACAAGTAAGTAGCAAAATGGAACTGGAAAATAGATAGAGCTATTAGTATAATACTATTGTATCATTCTGCCAGCGAAGAATAATACAATAATCATTATTTAAGTCGACTGGTAAGTTAACGTTGACCTTACGCTACACTGATTTTACATTACCTTGCTATGCGTATTAATCACAACAAAGCGTAGAAGAGTGCATCAACAACAATTGAGCCTTACATGTCCGGGTTCCCTGCTGATGCTGGGCTGAGCGACCCGGCCTTGACCCCCGCCCGCCCCCGCCGCCGCCGCCCGCCCAGCTTCACAGAGCGTCGCGTCGCCAGAAGGACTAGCGGGCTATGCTTTTCCATATGCTTTTGTGCTAAACTTTTCATTCAATTATCTTTCGGTCTTACGACCCTGACTCTCGAATGACTGTCTATGAGGTGAGAGAGCGCCAACGGAAACAAAAGGCGATAAAAGGGTGTGCCGCTAATTGTAAACACTTTTATTATTACAATGAGGTAAAAAGATAATTCAAAAATGTTAAATGACGGATTAATTTGTCGTCATCCGTCACATAGATCGAGACCATTTGGAACAGGCCATAATTATAATTAGGATGGGAAATTACTGGCAAGCGCTGTTGTTGAAATCTGACTGTAATTTATGCTATTAAGTTCTCATTCTAATGCCACCATATTATTGCTCAGCTAAATGCCTCCAGCGCCGAGCCCTCTCTCGCTCCGAAGAGTCGTGCTCGAGTGCTGGAAGTTTTAACGCCGAGGATTCTGAGTAATTTATCTTGTAAGAGTTTGCGACTACATTGACTTAAACGCTTTGGCTTTGACTAAGAACACCGGGACCCTTATCGCGTGTTGAAATAACATTAAAAGTTAATCATATCGTCGCTTTACTTTACTAAGTAGGTCAAAAGTAACATAAACCAGCGAAAAATATGCCTTTAGAATTCCAAATCTATACAAATTGGCAATACTTACATTAGACAAGTTATGCAAGTTATATGAAAAGAAACGTAGGTACATGTTTGGCACCTCCAGAATAGCAAATGAAGTAAATTAACTAATGGATGACGTCCTGATGACTTTTAATTGCTTAGCCAACTAAGCAATTAAAAGTTTTGCCTTAATACATTTTAAATAATCACTATGTACGCATTTTACGTCCACCGCTTTAATAAATACTGTGTAATAAAATCTTATGTCATATTTTGGTGCCAACTTATAAAGCTTTCCTCGTACCTCGTGCCTCGTGCCTCGTGCCTCGTGCCAAGCATATCCTGGTAATATATCTACCACCTGAATTTTATACGAGTCGTTGCCAGGATACGTTTCTATGTATAGACGTAAAAATGTTTTGACTTTACATCGGGATCAAAATAAAGCAAAAAAATGAAATTATATAGACAGCGGAGGGAGGTACAGCTTTGCAAGAAATCCTAGACATAGACATAGACATAGACATCGTTTATTGATAATATTCATTACAAGTCACAAGGGGGTCAGAATACATAAAATAATGGCAATACAAGTGACATTTTAGTGTTTTGATTAACAAACCAAATATGTCGTTAAAGAAAATACGCAGTAGTCTGTAAATGTTGCCATCTTTTAATTTGTAGCATTTATTGCCAAGCTTTAATTAGTTATCACCATCATTAACATGATCATTTCAGCCCCTCTGGAGAACATAAGCTTCTTCTCCAAATGTAGTGCTAACCAACATTTCGTCACTTTGACGGAGTCGACCACGGGTCAGTTGACCAGATATTTTGTGTGATCAAGGTTATTGATTGTTATATTGTTTCCTTCTTGTAATGTAACGTGTGAATGTATGTAGTTATGAGGGCGACACGTCTGTATCGGCAACATGCAATATATCGGCTGCGGGTGACAGGCGATCGTCTCAAGTGCCTCTGAATATTAATGTACCTAACGGCCGACCGTGCGATAGTGCAGCTCACGGTAGGCCAGAGTTACACTACTGCCACTGACATCGTATCGTACAGTTATTGCACAAACACTGAATACAGACAATTATTAATGAAAAAGACATGGACAGAAGCAAGCTTATCTCTAATAAGAGATCTCTTCCAGCAAACTTAGGATGGATGGGCATGATTATTTCATAAAAGGTAGACCTACAAATGTGGACATTAAAGTGTCTACTTAACGATAAATATTAAAATAATAGACTACTTACTAATAAATAAGTACGTATTACGTATATTGGCTGGAAATAAAGGCTTTGTAAATATTGGAATAAACCTCTAGAATAGTAATGCTATTTTAACATGAACTAGCTCTTTCCTCTGTGACATTTCTTCGAAGAAGGTGTCAAGAAGGTGGTTTCATTCAATTACGTGACTAGAGAAGAGAGAGCACAGAAGTTCCTTTTAACTATTTAAATCTTCTCCTTACTAACTGTCTATTAAACTCGCAACTTACTAACAACCACTTACAAGTTTGAGATGAAATAACTTTAATAAGTAATTCAACTATCTGATAGGAAAATAGTTCCGAAGCCCGGAACTACAGAAGATCTATCTACAGACTAACTTTGAAATGAAATTAGTTTATCAATCTGTACTCAACGTAGAGGATTTGATTTCTCGCTCTGTATAAGATGAGGTTTACAAGGAAGATGTCCTAGGTTATAGTAATAGCCTAGCCGGGAAAAAAACATTGGGACTAAAATAGTAACGAAATAATTTCGGTATTCTATAAATCTGGCTATCGCAGTGTGCTCAAATCTCACGATCTCCGCTTCCCAAGATTCTCGTTTAAATCTTGCTCCCAAGCATTCATTATACTCGTACATTTCCGGACTACTTAATTCAATAGATTCTTAACATTCGTAATCGTAGGGGTATATGCGAACATCTGCGAATGTTTGTTTAAGCACAACTGCTTGTATTTCCCAAAACTTTAAGCCTAATCTAGGTGCCGGGAACGTGTGTGGTCAGCGAAGCTCCAACCAACATGGGCACCTCTACGATCAGGCCAACTTACTCCAAAGCATTGCCATCGTAGTCCTTATGACGTTGGCAATAAGTAAGATACAAAGTCCAGGAGGGGGGGTAACTGTCGGGTTGTAAACTAGCCGCGTTCACTGCAGGGGCCGAGTACAGTAGAGTGGCTAATTTAAAACTAGCCATTTCTTTTTGTTCAGAGTAACGTATCTCTTCAGTAGCGAGCTATGCTCTCTTGGTTGTGCAGTCTGTTTTGGAAATGTAACACAAGCATGGAAGTTAAACACTCGTGTACGTGTAATGCTCTAATTAAAATGTGCAGGAATGAAAAAGAGCATTTCTAAAGCTAAAGTGCAAGTGATGGGCTTGTTTGTGCCGTGTGTTTTGATGTTGTTGTATCCTAAGTTTCCGTGTATTTTTAAAATGGAAAATTAGAGAAAATAAACAAAAAAAAATACCTATATAAATGTAGCATTATAATGTCCCCACAGATGGCAAATGCCCGGTCATATAATGAAATGGTCGGGAACATCATACAATTATCAATTTATCCATATAACCACAACAATATCATCTTAAGGGTATCTAGAATAGCAAACGATTGAAACTGCTTCATCTCCTCCATCTCGCAAATCGTAGAGACTTTAGAAAACCTGCTTTATATTTTTTATGCCTGAATCTCTCTGAATGTTCTAGTTTTCATGAACCTACACAACTCTACCACGAGCTAGTATTCAGAACCACGGTGCGATATAAACCTCGTTAAAAACCTTTTCTCGGATTTCGCAAGTTCCCTCAAACGCAAACTTTGCGGGAACTTTAAGAGAAAATTGGAATTATTATCGTTTTATACGACTCCCAACTTTCGTTAGCAGGCGCTGTCTGTTGAAATGTTCTATATTAATTTTTAATCTTTTATACTTTGCAGATTTAAATTTCTCTTCTTGTCTCTCGAGCTGAAGTCAAATCTCACTACAGTTTAAACAATATTTCATGTTATAATATCTAAACGGTCAAATAATACATGAGGATGCAATTGCTTGCATAGGAAATATCCCATGGTTTAGGAAGGTATAATAGTGCTACAGATTTGCCAAACGTTCCCAGGAAAGGATGTGCACCCCCCCCACCCCCCCAGTTGGCTAGCAGTATGACGACGTGTGGCGGGCAACCGTTGAGACGCACGGCACACAAGTTAGAGGCAACTATCGTTTGCCAGAAAAGAAAATTTTAATTGAGAATTAGCACTTGAAACCATAGAGTAACTTATAAATAGCTTGAAACTACGAAACTACAAACCAAAATTTGGCTCTTTTGTCTGACGTCTAAACTTTTTAGCAAATCAGCTCAAATTCTTCAAAACTCTTTGTTATCTCGACTTCATAATAAACCGACGCCGACGCGTCAGCATCTGGTCGCTGGCCTGTTCGTTATCGATCAACTTTGTCGTGGGATTCACAATCTGTCCTTCCTCCGAGTTTAATTATTTACAATTTTAGACAAAGGAGGAGCCTCTAAGCAAGAAACTGAAGCATGGAAGGCGGTAGATTAGCGAGATAGCGACGGTCGAGGCGCGGCTCAGGAGGAAAGCTTTTATCGCTCATTTATCATTCAGCAGCGATCGCCGCCGCCGCCCGTCCCGAGCGGAGCCGGATTCTGCAAGCGATTCACATGTCAATAGCTACAGCGAGGGCGCGAAACACTGGTTTGTTCGCGCGTTTTGAGCACCTGGTCGAAAACCCAAACGATCGGCCACACGGCTTCAACCTTCCACGCAACTGCTGGACCAAGCTGAACTGACTCCGGACTATAGATGTGAAGAAGGTAACTACCATTTCTAACCTACCGCGTGGAAACCGCTTTTTTGGCTTTAGTAGCTATTATTTTCGCTGGTAATTACCAGCTGGAAACGATTGCTTACATTTCATTGATTCACTAGATTTAGTTTTTTGTTTTGCTGATTTTCTTCTGATTTATTTATAAATTAAAATTAAATTACTATTTATTGGGCTCCCATAAAACATGCGTTTTTTTTTTGCAGTTTTTTATAGATGTACGGAACCCTTAGTGCGCGAGTCCGACTCGCACTTGGCCGGTTATTATATGTTGTTTTCGGTATCTACCTGCTTTTTTCCGCTGGTTTACAACTATATACTCCGGACTGGCCAGGGCCGCTGCGCCGAACTAATGTATAAGTGGGGGTACAGAGACAACCCTTTCTGCTCCTGCGGAGCTATTCAGAGCATGGCCCACCTGACGGATGATTGTCCTCTATGGTCGATCGAGGCAAAAAGTCAAGCTGCCACCTTTATGAGTAAATAAATAAATACTGGTTTGCTTGTAGCCGGGGCGTGGCACGTCTCGGCGCGGTCGACAAGCCAAAACAGGAATTTGGAGCCCTCGCTGTAGCCACTGACATACGACTCGCTTGCAGAATCACGGCCCGGGTAGCGGGTAGCGGCGGGTCCCGAGCGGGTAGCTACGGGTACCCGACTGGACCCGAGCGCCCCGGCCGGGCCGCGGCCCGATGTACAAATAACACAACTTTTATAATTAATTGATGGACTCACCGAGTCACGAGACTCACGAGTCGCATCCGAGCACCGACTCGCAAACTTTTAACGTTAAGTGATCCGGGCCTTACTTTATTCCGCCTTTCTAATTCTGGCCGTATAATTGTTATTGCTGTTTAAAGGTCACAAGGAACCCAACTCACATTTCAACCTGACATGAAAAATCCATGTTCTATAAATGAATTTATAAGGAACTGCTTTGAAGTCACGTCCCAGTTTTGTTGTAAATTTTTGTAGAAGAAACGAAAAGTGTATCGATTACCTGAAATAACAATACCTTTTTTGCCTGAAATATCAGGATTGCGGCTCAAACAAACTGCCGGTTAAACATCATGCTGGTTCTGTCAATACTTAATTGTGCATCTGGGCCTGGATCTATTAATATCTTCTAGAAAATCTTACAAAATTGTACGATTAGATTAATCAAATCACAGTATAGAACTCAATTGTTCGCGAAATCTTCTGTAAAGCGAGACGATTGAAACTTCACGATCAGCCCATTAGGCTGCGAGCGACTGTTTGAGAAGCACTGTCACAGAGACTGCTGTTTTATCGGTTTACTTTGATGGATTGTAGCTGGCATGAGCATGAGCATGAGCATGAGCATGAGCATGAGCATGAGCATGAGCATGAGCATGAGCATGAGCATGAGCATGAGCATGAGCATGAGCATGAGCATGAGCATGAGCATGAGCAACCTAGTCGTCTATTGTATTCAATGGGCTTTCATTGCAGTTACACAAAGTGCCTATAAGTGGACTGTTTAGATACAAACATTTATCGATAACAAATAGTAGTAGTTGTAGTTTTATAGAGAGGTAACTAGGTCAAACGGACGTATACAGCATACGGTAACTTTAATTATAGTTAAGTAACTTAACAAATTAAAGTTACTTAGGTCGACTATAAACACGAGTCAACACTTTCTCAAAATAAGATTGTAAACTGCACGCGTAGGCTTTGGGCTTTACTTTGGTTTAGGATTGACATGTTGGACAACCAGTTTCTTCAATCATATTTTTTCTCTATTTTGTAGCAGAGGCTCGGCAAATGGTTAAAATCTTGGAAGAATAGCGACTTGACATGACGAGCGCCCTGAAGAGATTTCATTCTTGTCTCAAGCTAATGCACGAGTTCAAAGGCTGGGAGTAAGTTTTTATGAAGATGAGAATCAGACTTTTTAGGTATACGAGTATCTAGGTATTTTCGCAGGGTAGGGCCTTTATCAAGAACATTGGGCGTCGTTTGAGGGACCGAGGGTTTGACAACTCCGGGGCTTTCCGTCCAGAGAATCTCACTCGCTGTGCAGCCGAGGGCTGCGACGCGATGAGCACTTTCGGTGTGAATTAATTTTAAACTTTATCTACATTCTTAAAGAGACTAATACCGTTTGGAAAGTTTTAAAAGGTCTCGCGGCCGCCCGCGAAACCACGCGGCGGCGGCTTGATCAGCCGCGCGGCCATGCGCGTCATCGGGCCGCGCGCGGCCACTCGCGGCCGCCTGTGGTGGCGCGCGCAACCGGGCGGCCACCCGCTCCCTGCCCTGCTCGCCTCCGCCGTTGTTTCTTTCTTTTTTCTTCTTCTTCTTCTTCTTCAGAAATAAGTGCTATAATAGCCAATTCCATCATTTTTACTCCAAACACACGAGACGAGTTTCCTCGCAAAAATGTAGAATATATATATAGAAACACACTAGAATGAGAATATCCAATCCAGTCCTGCCGGAGGCCGCTCTAGGCTGCTCGAGGCCGCGCGCGGCTTCTCGCGGCCGCCGGGGCGGCGACGCGGACCTTCTCGCCAACCCGCTGCGCGTCGCTGCCCTCCGCTGCTCTTCCCATGTGAATCGGCCCTAATGGGCACTTTTGGCCCGGGAGATTCTTGGAGCGGTTATTTGTGTAAACATTATAGTATTTGTTGTATTACGTGTTGTTTTTCTATGACGATACCTATATGTATAAACATCATTCTAGCTTAAAATTATAAGAGTTCTTACAGGATGATCAGTCCCCGACGACGTGTCTTACACTCACGCAACTTGCTACTTCCCTCGACACACTCATTAAAACTCCTTCACTAACAACTCCTGGAGCTTGTTCGATACTAATTATCCCGACTGGATTAAGGGAACAACTTTCAATTGGTTTTGTTGCGGAGATAATAAATAAATTAAGCCCGATGTCGTTATGAAGCCTCAGAATGGGGACAAGGAACTCGTTTGAAGGAAAGTAACTTTTTAAATAGATTATGGAAAGTAAAGTTGACTAAATTCTAAACAATACCTCATATTATTCAGGAATATTACCGGGAACTTTGTAATTATTTCACATTATTTTTGCACCCATTTTGCATTGTACTCTTTGCACATTTATATTCTGTCAAGAAAGTACCGGGAATTGATCATTTATTTCTAATTTCAAATTCGAAACATTTTTTTGTCGCTTTGTTGGCTCAACTGTTCTCTATTTTGGCGCGGAATTTAGCACATTCTGTCAGTTAGTTTCCTTACTGTCCTCAATAAGCGATTTTAAAAATAATTTCAGTAGCTCCAAATTCGTCACTAGATGTCATAGGCATAGACATGGGGGTTGGCTTTTATATCGTTCAACCTTAATTTCATTATAAAAAGGTGTTTAATGTATAGCTGGCTGTCACTTTTCATACCAAAGTACTTTTCCTTTTGCGAGGAAATGCGTAGTTTTTCTGTAAATTGAAAATGAAAATTGTAAAATTGTAGAAAGGCACTGTGGTCAGGAAAGTGACCACCAGCTATCCATTAAATACCTTTTTATAATCAAATTAAGGATGAACGATATAAAAAGCCGACCCCATGCCTCACCTACGACATCTGTTGATAGCTTCCAGAACAATTTTTAGGTGTCAGAAAATCGCCTATTTTGTCAGGTCATCCGAGATTGTCTGAAAGCAAGTTCAAATATCGTGTTAGATCTCTGTTTTCGGTTGAGAATAAGTAATACTGTTCGTATTTAAAAGCTGTATAAAGATAGACTTAGGCTGGATTTTACCAACAAAAAGTTATCCGGAGAATAACTATCCCGGGGATAACTTGTAACTTTTTCATAGACACCAGTGACACCTTCATTTTGAACTGTCATTTGACATGCAAGTTATCCCCGGGATAGTTATCAGTTATTCTCGGTATAACTTTTCGCTGGTAAAATCCAGCCTTAGTGACTCCTACCTCAAGAAGTAACTTGATAATCTTACAACATTTGATGAAATTCACAAAATGATCTCTAATACACACAACACACGTTTGTGTTTTGAAATGACTATTATATATAAATTAACGACACGTTACGTTGCTTGACTCCACGTGACTTAACCTAATTGTTATTCCACGCGATACCGGATTCAAATCTGCTTGGAAATTAAACCCCGGGCTTCGGGGGCTTTATCTGCAGTCGAGCTCAGACCGACAGACGAGCTACGTTATATGTATGTGACGTGAATATTTCAGATGCATCGATGTGTGTTACTTCTCATGATTTCGTATAGATACAGATTTCTCTGTGCGCAAACAATATTGTCTGCTAGACTTGCCGTTGCGGTCAGAGTTCTGCTAGACTTGCCGTTGCGGTCAGAGTTCTGCTAGACTTGCCGTTGCGGTCAGAGTTCTGCTAGACTTGCCGTTGCGGTCAGAGTTTTGTTTTCAGTTGAATATGTCGGCGCCATATCGTAGAATTGGCCATATCAAGAAATGGCCGTGAAGTATCATGAAACGATGAAATGGCCGTGAAGTATCATGAAACGATGAAATCTTTTAGGGCAAAGACTGTGACTGTGTGGCAGCTTAGGTAAAGACTAAATAGTCTTCGAGTTTGACATGTATATCAGAAAAAAAACATCACCTTGGAGGAACGCGGCAGACTCGAAACTTCAATGGCGTCCTCATGTAACTCACGAAGACTTAGCTCAGCTGCTTATGCGGTCAGGCAAATCAGACACATTACAGATGTCGGAACTGCGATTGGTTTACTGTAGTAATTTCCATAGTATTATGTCTTACGGAATACTGCTTTGGGGGAGAGCGGCAGATATAAACACAATATTTGTCTTACAAAAAGGGGCCATTCGAGTTATCTATCAACTAGATGCTAGGCAATCAATCAATCAATCAATCACTAAGGGACAAATTGAAAAATATCAATATACTTACTTACTGTTACTTACCTTTCAATACATTTATGAAAATATCATGTACACCAGAAAAAACATATATTTATTTAAAAGACTTTAGGTCATAATCATTGTATTAGAAGTATTAGTACTAGAAATAGAAATAAGGTTACTATGCCCGCGTTCAGACTCAGTAAGAATGCTCATTTTTTAAAATGAACCTACCAGAAAGGAAGTTTAAAAACTATGTCAAAAATGGTCTATTATGGAAGTCTAATTACAATGTAAAAGAATATTTAGATGACAAAACTGCGTGGTCTTTACCATCTCAGCGCACAGGAATCCAAAGAGGGGTGATGGACTGAGTCAGTATGTCTCTCTTCGGTGTATTTCCTTAGACTTAAGTAGAAATATTAAATTAAATATTTTTGTAGAAAGACAGAAATTTGCAGTTTTCAGATTTTTCCCTTTACTTGTGCTATAAGACTTTACTTTGTTCCAAATTTCATGATTGTAGGCATACTGGAAGTACCCTATAGGTTTTGGGTTCATTGCGATTTGCGATTACTATGAAAATCCAACAATTTCACACCATAAACGATTGCGTTGACCTATAAGATTGTTTTTTTCACAGATTTATGCGACCAGAGACTCAGCTTGATACGTTCACGCGTTCTTGATATAAACGCACGGACAGACGGACGAACGGACAACAAAGTGATCCATCCTCTATGGGTTCCTTTTTTTCCTTTTAAGGATCGGAACCCTAAAAATGAATAAGTATCATGCTTGACCCACTTATAATCCAGACGATCTAATTATTATCTTTTATCAGATCATTCATTATGATGAATAATAAATCGATCGAACCCGTATTTATAATATAATAATTAAACCGTGTCTGGACCTGAGCGGGTGGGGTTAGAGCGGCGGGCGGCGGGGTCACTGAGGCTAGGCGGTAGCGATGCCAATAAATATGCTAATAGAGACTCGCCGGACTGACAAAGGGTTTTTGACTTTTGACGCACTCTTTCATGGAAAGTTTGACGGGCGAGGAGGATGTAGGGCGGGCGGCGCAGGGCGGGTGAGCGATACGGTATTGTTTAATGGCTTGATGCAGAGCGGAAAGTTTTTGAAACGGTTAGGGTCAGGTTCGGCATACTCATGCGACCCGCGTTCGTTGCGTAACTGTTTGAGAGCCGTAGCGAGATAGAGGAAGGTATAAGAGTTCACCTAACCTAACATAAACCTAACTAAATATTCGTACCATACAATAGACGTTTACTCTACGTCATCAAACTGTGGGTAGTTTATAAGTCTTCATTACTGAATATACGGGGTATTCGGTGTTGGACCAATGTTTGTATCTGTATTTAACTGTTTGTTTTGAAACACTTTGCCTGTAATTTTGCTACACAACGCTAACTCGCTCCGAGTTTCTGTTTAATACGAGTTTCCTTCCCGGAATATTACTTCTCACACGTCCGTCGCACGCTTCAAGGCTTATGCTTCTTTAAAAGCTCATTAGGGCTTACGTATGTTTGCTTTTGCCTGATAAATAAACAGGTTAGTATTATTTTCTGTTAAACCTTATACACCTTGGATATTAATTAAGATTCGAGATCACAAAATCACATAACATTTATTTATTTATTTATTTATTTATTTATTTATTTATTCAGGAAGCCAACAGCATTTATCTTTACAAAAAATGTTAATATAAAGACTTACGAGATAAAGCCAATTATAGGGTTCCATGATTTTATTTAGACTTATATAATTTATTATTAACATATAGCAGGTTCGTGTTTTACTTCACGCATAGTCGACGACCTACAATAGGAAATGGCAACTAAAAAAGACGGAGATTTCTTAAATATCTCTATGGACCATACTCCTCATCAAGTACATACTAGGGATACATTTATTATGGTAGTAATACAACCTTAAACAGCCAGACAGGTATGAATGGAACGGTTACATATCATTATACCTAAACTTGTTTCAACTATTTTCGATATAGCTACGGTCGATTCACCTATCTCGCCTATTGGACGACTCAACTATTGTTTAATTTACCAAAGTTTGATTAAACTTAGTTCAATAGCACTAACGAACGATTCATCTAATGATTTGTTGACATGTTGAATGTTTCAACTATTTTTGAAATGCATAATGGACGACTCGCTTACAGTTTATCGCGCCGCGCCGCCGCTCTGAATTGATGTCAATAATGAGGGTAGTCTAAGCAAGCTGGTGTAGTAGTACCTACATTTTATGCCGTGGTGGCTAGTTAGTTTGTAAATAAATTATGATTTTTTGTTTCTTAACAGTGGCAGTTGTTTTTACATGTTCTAACCTAACCTACCCACTGCCCAGATGTCGATTTTGGTACCGACACTGACCTAATAGTATTCTATTCTGACTTATAGGTAGGTTTAGTTTATTTGTCACCTCAGATTTGTCTAAAAAACCAGTGGGTAAACCGTTTGGTAGTTCAATGAACTTTAGGTTAGTTGATTGTAGTTGAGTTGACCGTAGGTGAGTTGACCGTAGGTGAGTCGTTCATTAGGCATTTCAATCATTAGTTGCAACTAACATATGTGACACGATCTTAGGTTATTCTGAACGGTAGGTCTTTTGACCGTAGTTATATCGAAGAGGTATAATGATATGTAACCGAATGGAACATTAACTAGTATCCAGTAACGTTGAAAAGATACCTATGTGTAATGCGGGGTTAGATCTATAATAGATCGAGCACGAATTGCCAGAATCAGAGGGCGAGCGGCGGGGCGGGGGCGGGCCGGGGGCGGGCCAATAAAATGTTCCGCTCAGCGGCATTTTATGCGTTTCCCAGTCTGTTCCGAGAAGTGCGAGTAAAGATTTATTTATTGCACTTTACGTCTGTCGCTTTATTTAAGCTCACAAGTAACTAGATTCAAAGAGCACTAGAACATAGTTGGGCATAATACACAAAGAATACAGAATTATACAACATGTAAACTCGTTGGACGGACATGACATAATCAGGGCTTTGGTCAAATCCCTCAAAATCCTTAATCCTTGAGTTATATTTAAGCCTTGAGTTAGGTGATATGCAAATAATATTTAAGCCTTGAGTTAGGTGGTATGCAAATAATATTTAAGCCTTGAGTTAGGTGGTATGCAAATAATATTTAAGCCTTGAGTTAGGTGATTTGCAAATAATATTTAAGCCTTGAGTTAGGTGATATGCAAATAATATTTAAGCCTTGAGTAAGGTGATATGCAAATAATATTTAAGCCTTGAGTTAGGTGATATGCAAATAATATTTAAGCCTTGAGTTAGGTGATATGCAAATAATATTTAAGCCTTGAGTAAGGTGATATGCAAATAATATTTAAGCCTTGAGTTAGGTGGTATGCAAATAATATTTAAGCCTTGAGTTAGGTGATTTGCAAATAATATTTAAGCCTTGAGTTAGGTGATATGCAAATAATATTTAAGCCTTGAGTTAGGTGATATGCAAATAATATTTAAGCCTTGAGTAAGGTGATATGCAAATAATATTTTGGCAAAATGGCCAAGATGGCAATCTCTTGGTATCCGTTATAGTTTTTATTCTAGTCAGCTCTTTTCATATGTTAATTCTACTTTAAATCGCGTTTCGATATTATTGATCGATGAGAGATTTATGCTATTGAATTCGCACATAACAATAGCAATATTGAAAAAAAAACATTCAACAACTGACAAAAAGTGGCCGCAACGCCATTGCCAAAAAGTCATAAAAATAGCAATATTTCTTTTACGGTTTATAGTCAGGGGGTTATTGCCTCGGTAACTGTGTTATTATAAAATTGCTGAAGTAAGTTTTTAGCGTTGAAGTTATAAATAGTACGTTGACCTTATTCCCGATAGGTAGTGGCAATCCAGAATCATTGCGTCAAAATTCTCTGACTTCAATTATAATATTATTATTATTGATTTTACTTAAGAATTAGATAAGCGATGGTAACTGGACGTTTTTGGTGTTATTAGGGTTTCGTACCTGAAGGGTGCCAAACGGGACCCTATTACTAAGGCTCCGCTGTTCGTTTGTCCGTCTGTCCGTCTGTCCGACTGTCCGTCTGTCCATCTGTACGTCTGTCCGACTGTCCTTCTGTCCATCTGTGCGTCTGTCTGTCTGTCCGTCTGTCCGTCGTTCCGTCTGTCCATCTGTCCGTCCGTCCGTCTGTCCGTCTGTCCGTCTGTCCGTTTGTCCGTCTGTCCGTCTGTCCGTCTGTCCGTCTGTCCGTCTGTTCGTCTGTCCGTCTGTCACCAGGCTGTATCTCACGAACCGTGACAGTTAGACAGTTGAAATTTTCACAGATGATGTTATTCTGTTGCCGCTATAACAACTAATACTAAAAAATAGTTTATAATAAATATTAATGAGGGCTCCAATACAACAGACATGTTTTTTTTTTTGCCGTTTTTATAGATAATGGTACGGAGCCCTTCGTGCGCGAGTCCGACTTACACTTGGCCGTTTTTTTTAATCCCTCCCTTTTTTGCAAATAGAGAACTCTGGAAATGATTTACTGAACTTGCAGTTTCAAAAAGCAATGCATTTTTAACAACACTTATAATCTCTCCCTATCTCATCTACGCAAAAGCCTAATGCAATGACAAATCACTGACACTTTAAGTTAGGGTTAACGTTGCATTATGCTAATAGACTCCGATTAATTAATGTAATTATCCAACTGATGGTCCCATCGGTCCCCCCGCAGTGCCAGTCGCGACTCATTATGACTAAATTTAGCGTTAAATTGTTTGTTGGAACTCCACCGAGCCAAGTTCTGTGGATGTGCTCTTCAACAACCCAGCAAGATACTTCCAGCCCCTATCTTGTTTTCAATACTTGGTTTGGTGACCAAAGTATTACAGTATTCCCCTACAAGTGAGTCCAATGATATGGAACATATTGGATGATTTTGATAAAGCCGCGAAACCAAACTCTACAATAAGATATAAAGCCCTTTAATAATAATGAACCGGATAATGTTCCTTGCTTTACAAAATCACCAAATATCTTCCAATAACATGAGACTTATAATCGGGCTGCTTCTGCCACGCCGTATGGGAGAAGGCGTGATGCTACGTTGTTATTTGTCTCCACTAGCTATATCCATCCATAGTTCCTATCTAGTTTACTCTTGTCATGCTTCCCTACAGTAACCAGATCATGACCTAGCTTTTAATTTTATAAAACTACCCTCCATACTTACTTTGGTGGACTGAATTGTATTTATAATAATTATAATAAATTCCAACTATTGTAATACTTGGGGAGAGGTTCGTACGACGGTTTCACTGGCTACTACTTTACAGGTTTCCTAGTGTAGTATCCAGGGCACCTACTGCGTATTACTCACCTAGTGTTACTTTCCAACGGCTTTTACATTTTAAGTTCCCTGATGTAATTACTAGTTTATTTAAGTTGTTTTTGTAACACGGAAAAAATAAATAATTTAATTTAATTTGTTGGGCAAATACTGTACCACCAATGCGAACGCGAATCAACGCTTTTATCTGAATATCTGTGGCAACTACATGCAAGATGTCGAAGTTATTCAGTTTAAGTTGACAGGTGCCAATGTCACCAGCTATACCTGCGTTGAAAAATAGGATTGAAAATAGCAGAGTAGTATCTGCAGTCATTTCATTACACACACCCGAAAGTGCTACGCCCCGGTCTGCTGATGCTACGGCGTAGCAACGTCGTAGATGCTACGCGGCGTAGCGAAGAGAGTGTGTAGATGCCGCCAAATAGATTGCTGTAGCAGCACTCGTAGCATGAAGAGTGTGGTGCGGCTTTTGTCACGAGAAAGTGAGGGACAGAGCTACGCGCTGTTATATGTCTCTGTCCCTCACACAGGTGCATATCTGGCTCATGAATTTAATACTTTTGTCAACGTTTAAAAGTTGTTGGAATTCATCGTGAGGAAAACTTCTTATCTCCATAGGTGCGGATACCCCACTGATATGCAAAATAGAGCAGTGATCTACTGGGAAAAATCTACATAGAGCTATATGCCAACTAGCTAGGTCGTGTGTGTCCACCGGATATTCTACTAGATACTGCCGACAGTCGCATCACGCGGTCACAAATAATTAATATTGTAAACGGATATGTCCACCGCACTATTGTAGTATTACTGACTCATGTTTTATTCATTTGATTGAAATGGATTATTTCAGCTTATATTAAAATGGCCAACAATTTAACTATTTCAGTTACAGATTTACATTTGTGGTTTTTATATTGAAACTACTTTCGTTATGAATGTTATTTTGGGATAATAAAACTTTATGGAATCCTCCATAGACGATAAACTTTGGGTCAGCAACAAACTAGGCAAAATGTTTTTACTAAACAATCAGTAAACACTTTTCTCGTCCTTACATATTACAATACTTCTGCGGAAAGTTGTGGAACCCAGTCTCTTGGGCACTCTCTTCTTTGGCATCCGTCGAAAATACCGAACATTGTCGATTAAATAAAAATAGTATATTTATTTAGTGAGTGTACTTCGAAATCAAACGATATAGTCACTAATTTTTTTCATATTTTGTACATGCATGCCTTCTTTGTCAGAATAACTGTAGAAGTAATGAACACACACTAGATGTGACAGCTCGGCCCGGACCCAACGCGCTATACCGAATGTCACTTTCTTTCATATACACACAAATCAATACATTACGACAATTAAAAATGGAAATAACATGTACAAAGGCGAGCTTATCTCTATCAAGAGATTCATCTCACTTCAACTGTTTCAAACCCCTTAGTACAGTATTTCTATGTAACCAATGTATGGGAATAACAAACAAATTAATAAAGTTTTGAAACTTGTGTGGCGTGACGCCTTTTGGTGTGGAGTTCAAAGCGCACGACTCTCCCCCCCCCCCAGACGTTACACACCCCTCGCCGAAGTTGCCTGAAGTTTTTCACTTTTTATTCAAAAACCGTAAATATATTTTAACAATTATTTCCGTATTTTGAATATATTTTTTTAAATAAAATTAAGTGAATAACTGATAACGGGGACAAAATTCACGGCGAGGGGGGGTGTGGCGTCAGGGGGAGGAGGGGGGAGAGTTGTGCGTTTTAGACCCCATACCCAAAGGAATTATGCTACACAAGTTTCAGAACTTTATTAATTTATTTGTCTGAAAACACGGAATTACTGTACTACCTTAATTACTGTACTACCTTGATTAGTTGCGCTGAATTGCGTAATTTTTAACCGATTTAAAAAAAGGAGCCGGTTATCAATTCGGTTAACCATTTATTTAGAACAGGAGCGGTCAAGGCGTAAAAAAAGAACCAGAGAGAGCTACATAACATACGTATACCGTCCACAACAAAAATATGTAAAGAGCCATTTAGTGCGGCCAATGGTAATCAAAGATCGCAGTGAGTACCCACTGAGTACCCACTATGAGCGGTCGCGGTCTCAGTTGGACTCGGGAATGGATGGAGACGCCAGCCTTGCTTCCTCCTCTAAACTATTATTTTGTGTATTTGCGTTTTATCATTGGTTTGCCGCTATTGGTAATGATAAATTATTTGTATGATTCTCGTGCATTCACTCGCAACAAGAGTAAGAATTTATAGAAACATTCATAGCGTCATCCTCACCCATTTTACCATGCGGGTGGGCCTAGGCGGTGCTCAGACTAACTCATTCGGAATGCCTCTCCAGTTCTAATACCTCTGAGGTGGTCTCGGCTCTACTCCTCGACAAGTTGAATGAAATATGCGAGTCTTTTGAAGAGTAACACTCGAGAGGAAACTCTTCAGCGTTTACCGCAAACTTTGATCCGTCGGGACTTCGGTATGTACGTTTTGTTTATCATATTATATTAGAGGGCTAAACTTTTTGGGTTTCTTTTAGCAGTTTAATATGTTTTTCTGTTAACCTTATACTAATGGCTGTGGATTGATGTTAAAAAACTGTATGGCATATACGAGTACTAAACAAAGTGAAATTATAAATTCATATGTAAATATACTAACTACAATAATAGAGACAGGTAGGTATGGAAAACGCTAGAAACAATATTTTCTCTTCCAACGTGAGTGAGTAAGGGACGGCTCCACCGTGCTACCGCACGCGCACTCACAGGCCTCTAGAACTTTTATCACGGGAGCCGTCCTTCGCATCCCCTCGGAATCTCAATATCTTAGTATTTCAATATACTTTATTGCACAAAATAACATATTTAACTATGGAAAGTGGAGAATACATAATAATTTAATTTTAATTTTATGTTTGCTACTAACACTAGACTTTAAGATATTGTTACCCGGTTGACTGGAGCCATTTTTTTAATTTTTTTTGTAAAAAAAAAATACATTAAAATTAGTTTGACAGTGGGTACCAACGTCAAAAATTTGACATTCATTGACGTCTTGGTACCCACTGTCAAAATAATTTTAAGGTATTTTTTTTTTTTATAATTTTAATGTCAATATTGTTCCAAGGACTCTTTTGTCCTTACGCTACCCAGCGTGTTACTAACACTATGGACTACACGGTCTGAAATAAATGAATATTAATTAATTAATGACAAAGGCGAGTTTATCTCTATTAAATCTCCTACACGAAAGGCTGCCTGTGATGAGGCAGGGAACTATAGGTAACATCTAAGAGTAATATAAAGACAAGTGAAAATTATTTTCGCTACAAAGGCTCGGAGATACTGAGATAGCGACGCAGGTCACGAGCTTGTATTTTTTGTGGTAAGTCGTCGGCGACGTCTTTTATTTGACACGAGTTGCTCTTCCTTGTAAAATCTGATCTACGACGCCTCAGCATACGTAGAATAATATTTTCATACTTGCACTCAAAATAATGCTTACCTAATAACTTTAACTTCGGCGAATGAATAGCGGTTCCAAAGTTAATTGTTCTGAGAAAGCGAAGGAGAAACAAACTCTCAGGGCCCATATTCTACTGTACACAAGCATACCACAAGCCTGGCACAAACTTGAATACGACGCATTTGGTATTCTACTAAATCTCACAAGCGCCAGCGAGACGCCGGCGGCGTTGGAACGTCGCCAGCGGACAGTAGAATACGAAGTAGGCTGGCGTCACGCCGGCGTCTCGCTGGCGCTTGTGAGATTTAGTAGAATACCAAATGCGTCGTATTCAAGTTTGTGCCAGGCTTGTGGTATGCTTGTGTACAGTAGAATTCGGGCCCTGCTAGCTTTCAATAGAAGTGAGCTTTGTTCGCGCCTCGCGGGAATCCGATACAAATACAATAACGTGAACTTAGTTAGAGCTTTCGTTTCTAGAAGCAGCCGACATAGTTGAGAATTATTTGTTACAAAATATTCTCAATACTTTTATATAGAGCCTTCAAAGTAAATGGTGCATAAAAGTATTGCATTAGCATAGTATCAGTGCGATGTTTGTAGATTCCCATAACTTCTATTTATCCATCTAACTAGTCACTTGCACCTTATGAATTATGAATTGCAAATTATGAATTATGAATTATGAATTACCTACCGAGATAACTATAACTAAAATGATTATAAAGTTTTATATCTAAATGGGATCACATCAACAGACAAATCCTATTACAGATCGCCCTCGGAACCTTTGTCACGCACGCAATCCCTAATAATCCGAGCACGAAGTGAAGACCTTTCTCACCGGGACCTTTCGTTTAGAGCCGCTCGCAGTTAATGCCTCAATAAATCAATAACCTGAAGGATATAAACTGTGGATGCTGTAGTTGGACCCGCAGTTGGTCACTCACGATCCATCACCTCCGCCCCCCTCTCCCCTCACCCCGGTCCCCCGCCCCGCGGGTCCCTGACCCCTGGGGCAGATAATAAATCTTTATTTATCAATCATGCTGAACGTGTAAACTTTAACCTCGTATACATGTGAAGCTCAATTCTGATAACTAAATCCGATCTGATAGAATCAATTTATTTTATGAATGAAGATCCTCTGTCATATTGTACGCATAGTGATTCACATGGAAACCCCATCCAACGAGTGATTTTCCACTTGCCAGCACGCCGCAATAGCATCGCACCACGGCACTGGTACTGTGCCGGTACCAAGGATTTGTTTTTCCAATGGGCTATTATGAATTGATCATCAAACCCTTCTGCTCAAACTGCAACACTATGATATTAAAGACAATGCTTTAAAATTAATGGAATCATATCTTGGAGACAGAGTACTAAAAGTAAATATAAATAGAAATAAGTCTACCGGAACGCATATGAATATTGGTGTCCCCCAAGGCTCTATTCTGGGTCCGTTCCTTTTCTTAGTTTACGTGAATGACCTGCCGTATATGGTGGAGAAAATGACTCAGATTGTACTATTTGCTGATGACACATCCATTATCTTTAAGGTGAAAAGACAACAAGAAATTCTAGACGATGCAAATAGTACGCTCTCTCATGTGTTAAGTTGGTTTAATGTAAACAACCTTTTATTAAACTCGAAGAAGACAAAATGTATCAAATTCTGTTTACCGAATGTGCGGCAGGTGGACACGAGTGTAAGCATAGGAACGGAAAGACTAGACCTCGTTGAAGCAACAATTTTCCTTGGAATCACTATAGACTCGAAACTTCAATGGGGTCCTCATGTAACTAGTCTCTCACGAAGACTTAGCTCAGCTGCTTATGCGGTCAGGCAAATCAGACACATCACAGATGTAGGAACTGCCAGATTGGTTTACTTTAGTTATTTCCATAGTATTATGTCTTACGCAATACTGCTTTGGGGGAGAGCGGCAGATATAAACACAATATTTGTCTTACAAAAAAGGGCCATTCGGGCTATCTATCAACTAGATGCTAGGCAATCACTAAGGGACAAATTCAAAAATATCAATATACTTACTGTTACCTGTCAATACATTTATGAAAATATCATGTATACCAGAAAAAACATAGGTTTATTTAAGACTTTAGGTCATAATCATAGTATTAGCACTAGAAATAAGATTGCTATGCCCGCGTTCAGACTCAGTAAGGTTGCTCACTCTTTTATGGGAGTATGTGTTAGTTTTTATAATAAAATACCTAATGAAGCTACGGACCTACCAGAAAGGAGGTTCAAAAACTATGTCATAAACGGCCTATTGAAGAAGTCATATTACAGTGTAAAAGAATATTTAGATGACAAAACTGCATGGTCTTTACCATCTCAGCGCACAGAAATCCAAAGAGGGGCGATGGACTGAGTCAGTACGTCTCTCCTCGGTGTATTTCCTTAGACTTAAGTAGAAATACATAACATTGTATTTTTAAGGCTCTGATATTTTAAAAGAGGTACGGGGGAGGTTTCTTGCCCTTCTTTGCTCCATTCCTAAGCCCACAACTTCCGAACGGGTGGTAGTATACAAAAATATTAATATTATATTGACGTTGACTAAGTAATATGTATGATTTTATGGTCAATAAAAAATTTGAACTGAACTGAACTGATCCTAATTTTGCTAAGAAATGTAAGGCTTCTTCTACACATACATACTCTAACTATCTGGAAGCAGTGTGGTGGCCAACCGAGGTTCCTGATATTTTATCTCCGTTCAGTACATTGCTGGCTTGAATATGAATATGAATAGTTGTTAAGGTTTGATACTGCAGCTTTGATGTTAATGTTTCTGTACCGTAGACTTGATCCGCCGTTGCTTATAAAATTTTGCTTCAACATTACCCTTTATCCCAGCAACTGTTTCGTTTTGCGTCAGGTTGGAGATTGAGATCGTATCGGGGCAAAACGGTGATAAGATAAGAATTGTGCTCCAGGAATGTTGGGTCCAACGGATATTTCAGTTCAGTTAATATATTAATTATATTCTCAGCGGTGCTGGCGGTGGTTGCTGGCGGTGGTACAACTTGGATAAGTTACTTTGACACTTGAAAGTTTCTCGAGCCTATCAATGTCAAGAATTCAAAACTACTTTAGTGGTTGTAACAGGTTTCAAGTTTACAACTATTCCGATAGTGTAGGCATAGGCATACTGGAATCTGATGACAAATGGGGAAATAAATTTTTTATGTCTGCAACACTGGGGAAATTCTAAAAATCCATTCATTTCGGTTGTGTCTAAATTTTATCTCCGCGCCTTGCCACCGACCACCTAATTTGAAACCAACACTTTGTCAAAGAAAACCGCTGCGGAGTACATCACCCGCAATTGATGGCCTGTGCGCAAGACAGTTTGTAGTTTGTTTTGAAGTGCCGTGCCGTAGTGAAAGGTGAGCGACACAGCCTGGGCGAACGCACTTTATGACGCGACGACCTGATTTGACAGGTAACAATAGACATTAATAGACATTTCCATATGAAAATCACAATTTTCATCTATGCTTTTATGCCATGAGATTCCGGTATACCTATAATTTATGTCCGTCTGTGGCAAACGCTCAAACGGGTGGACGGACTTTATGTTGTTTTTTATTGGCACTAGTAGACTTCACTACATTGGTTTTTAACCATGTTTCTTTAAAATCGTCTATGTGGGCCAAAAGTTATAAGCCTTACAAAGAAACATGTGAATCATAGGGGGTGTTTATTTAAACACTCTCGCATCCAAGATTTTTCATTCTATGAGTTTCTAAATAACACAAACACATAAACAGAAATAAAATTTTGACGACCTGTCTACGATAAGCTTCCAATTTTACGTAACATTTAGTCGCTTACGAGTGTCTTTGTTGATATTTAACAGCCGCAATCGGAGCGCGAGGAGCATGCGCTGGCTCAGCAGAAACGCTCGTAAACACTAAACGCGCTCGTAAATCAGATCAGCATCGCCCCCCAGCGCTGACACGTGACCAGGGTGACCACCAGACATTGACAATTTCGCATGTAATATAAGTAACTGCACGATCTCAAATACTAGGCTATCGGGTACAGAGGGACATCAGAATAGCTAGATGTAAGATAGCTCGACTAAATTGGAAATTCATACATGGCATTTAATTGGTCTGACCTCTCCACCCGTGGGGGGGGGGGAGAAGGGGAAAGAGGAGAAATGTGGGGGGACCGAAATCAAGTAAGTATTGGCAGAGCAAACTGACTATTACACCTCACAACCGAATATAAGCTGTAGTCAGCACCTGCGGCCAAAGTATAACGAGCTCTGAGTAAACATTTGTGCCTAAAGCCATATTAATACGTGTGATTTCTTATTCTTCAGTTCAGGCTCCTTTGGGGGCTTCATGTGATCAAGATTTTAACAAACAATATATAGAGGTTAGCATACGGTCACAAGAATACAATGTTTTTCGTAGTTTTTTACTAAACTACAAATTCATAAAGTTGATCAATCGTATTTCCCATTGCTCGATTCACATATAATTTTTGTTGAATAAACGATTTTCAATTTCAATACAACTCTCCGAACCCGATTCAATTTTTTCATACCGTAGTCAGGATGCAGTAAGCCACGAATAATCGAGAGCCATTTCTCAATTATTCCAACTCCATGCACTAAGTACTTGTGATCCTAGATAGTTAAACTATTGTCTGAACTGTGACAGTGCCGTGAAGCTGTTACTCTGGAGCAACCTCCAGCCTTCAATTATAAGTTTGTTGGCTCTCCGCGGAGCCCTCTACTCGACTCAACTTGCGCTCGACTCGCTGCCAAACGACAGACCGCCTCAGAGTTAGTGCAACTACGAGTGCTTCTATCTATACCTCCTGTTTGAGTACGGATTATACTCGGTTATGGCGATACAAACGTGGAAAAACATCAGAACAATGGTTCCACTGCCACCCCGTAGAAAAAGAGTCCTGAAGTTGTGTTTTTGAAAAGAGGTTATAAAATGCCGAATGCGTAGGGAGCTTCTTAAATAAAGTGCGGTTCAAATATCAACTGGCTATTCTGAACGAGAGGCTGGTATAGATATAGTTACAGATATAGCTTTCGTTGGAAAGAAATGCTTATTTTTTACATTCGTTTTATATCAATTACTGTTCGCTCTGTGTGCATAATCATATTCATTCAAATATAAATAAAAGGTTACAATTTTTTTGTCATTTCGGCCCAGTGATAACATGACATGTTCGTCAAGCTTCTTTCTATCGGTAACGCATTCTATGTCAAAGAATCCAATTATAGTTTGCTAATATGGAGAATGAAGTGTTACACACCGTCGTCCTCCACTCCAATAACATATTTTCCACTTCACGTGTATATTTTACTACCGCGCTGGCTCGCTGGCTGAAGCTCTACGTGATTTCATTTAAACGCCCTCTCTATCGAAATAAAATTTAACTCGCGCGACTGAATTTTCACTGCAACTCAAAGCGTTTTCCGCATATCGCAGTTTTACTTATTGTTATATTAGAATTCGCTAGGTTTGCGTGAAACACCGCGGTGCGCGCTTTGTTGGGAATAAGCTGAACTAACATTGCTGCAGTTCGGATTTTTGTGTAAATAAAAGAACACGAGCGTTAGAAAACGTGCAAAAGAATTTAAATATACAGCGAGAGAAATCAACGGTGCGTTCGTGGTAGTAGTAGTGCCGTAGCACTTTGTAGTAATATTCGAGTGGCGTTACGCAACCGAGCAAGCCCGTAGCGTAGCGTTCACAAGTAGAGGCGGTTTATCAGTAGCGGCATTCGTAATGCCCATGTAGATTTATGGTAGACACTTACACCCATATGAACTCCATACTTGCGCTAGGGCTACAGACAGACTGCAGTAGTTGGTAGTGGGTTCAATTCGGAGAGAGATATGTTGACATTTTGTATCTACGAGAAATTTCCCAGTATTCTTTAATCAAAAGAATTTCACATATTTTTATGCAATATCTTTTTATATTAAAATACATACAACATAAACTGGGATTCAACGCCGCCGTTTTCGCTAGCGATTGCTCTGTAAACAACAGCAACAACTGTATATTAGACCAACACGTAAAAGGTGAACATTCCCTACAAGCATATTGCGCAGAGTTTACATTTCCAATAACTCAGTGGGATCACATAGATATAACAAACATCACATATGAGTATTTATGACCAAC
Source organism: Argyresthia albistria (assembly GCA_963457715.1). NCBI lineage: Eukaryota > Metazoa > Arthropoda > Insecta > Lepidoptera > Argyresthiidae > Argyresthia > Argyresthia albistria. The sequence goes on from OY735263.1 coordinate 12,390,640, forward strand.
GCCTTTTAGAGCGTCACGGAAATAATGTGTCTCGTAAATTTCCGCGAGTCAGTGACGAGGGTCAGGGCTGGGCTCATGCGGTGCGGGCACGGCACGGTTTGAACACGGTACAAGCACGGTTCAGGCACGGAGTGAAACTAAGTAAGTGTATTTTGATGAGAGGACTAACATTCGTAACATTACTCCTCTCATGATAATCGGTTCGTAGAATAGGTTTTGGATGTACTCGTATATCATGAACCAATAAATTCTTAATATTATTTTTACGCGCAAGAACTTTTGTTTTCATCCCTATCTCTACCAATAAAGGTGATATCTTTCCCCTCAATTCCTTTGTTTCTTCAACGACATTTCGTTGGCGTGACTTTGCAGATTTTAAAACATTTCCTCTGCGGAGAGTCTACCGGAGAGTTTGTGACCGTCGCAGCTCGATGGCGGGTGAAATTGGTGCTCCTCGCCACTGCCGACTCACCCTGTATATATACAACCTGAGGAGGTCACAACTGAAATGCAAATACAAATAAAAGCAATTAAAAGTTCAAAATAAAAAGCTGCATGTCATGCTGCATAAATAGATTAACCTGTTGAACTCCGAGCTAGCTTGAACAAGTATTCATGGGCAAAACTGTTCCTCTTCCACCTAAGATGAGAAAATACATCACGTTATTTTTGTTCACTCGAATGTAAGCGAACGGGTCAAATGTTCAGAAACAAAGAGGCCGATGTGATCACCACGCCGCGCCACCGTCAAGAGATTGCATAAACCATGAGAGCCAAACTCTTACCAGATATAATGCTGACGTAAAACTCACACATTCTAAGTATGGTATTCTGAGGTCACACACATGATGGCTAGAATTTTTGTGAAAACTCATACTACCTAGAGTTTGCTAGACCATAACCCCCCGCACCCTCGCCCTCCCCCCTGACGACTAGTATACATACATACACCTCATTCTTAGATAGCGCGGGACGCAGGCAAAAATTTAAAACGTTCACGTAACGAAGTTCACAGTAAACTGGTCAAATAATCAGCCAAGTGCGAGTCGAACTCTCATACGGAGGATTCCGCACCATCGTACCAAAAAGTACCTAAAAATCACATACGGGAACATCTTTACATAACATAGCGTCACGCCTTTTCCCATACGGGGTGGCAGTGGCATAACTGTGCCCACTTTCAGCCAGGGACACGTTTATTTTTTAAATATTTAGTATAGTTCAGTATTTGTTATGTAGCGGCAACAGATACACATTCTGTGGAAAACGTTATATCTGTTGTGGTTTGTGCGATAGAGCCCGCTGACGGACAGACAGACAGAAAAACAGACGGACAGCGGAGGCTTAGTAATAGGGTCTCGTTTAGCAACCTTCGTGTATGGAACCCTAAAAAACTTGACTGCAACTTATTAAACTGGTACAACAATTTGGTTTGAACAATATGCTGATTAGGTACTTATTTACCACTAAGAAAATAAACATCGAAAGGGGGAAATGGCAAAATCCCCTTGTTGCTTGTTGAATCGTCCTTTTCGCCGAGATCGATCTCGTCTCGTGACGCGATTAACTCTATCCTAATTGCGATCAACACTTCGTCCTCTCGCTCCTACTCAGTGGTATCTCGGCGCCATAGAAAAGAGCTTTAAGCCCTTATCGGACAAAAGCTGCGGGCATTTTTCATTACTTTTGGACTTTGTTAACAATATATAAGGTTGAAAAGGTCGGCATATACAGTGAAGACAGGTATATAAAGGGTTATGGCAATGCGTTTCCTCGGACAATGAAAAAGTTATAAAAATTGCGTATAGCGCGTAAGGAGCCATAATAGTTAAAACCATTCTGTAAATCTTCATCTTGTAATATAAATATTCTTCTTCGTCTTCGGCCGGATTACTCCTTGTGGAGCATTGTGCCTTAATAACAGCCTACAACTTCTGTCGAGCATTGCGGGTTATATAAATATGAATAATGTGAAATTTTTTAATGTAATATCGTACACATCCGAAAGAAAATAAAAAAATATTCATATTTTTGAAGTGGTTACCCACCCTGGCCAATTTAGCAAATAAAACACTGTTTAGCGTCGCTAGTACGAGTATACCCTTTTGGATATTTGAAGTATGAGGACCATCAAACCTTCTAGGTTTTTCTCCCTTTCATAACCTTTGCGGTCTAAAGTGTGTTATTAGAGTAAACTTCACACTTTTTGTCTCGGACTCATAAATTAACCAACAAACTGAGGCCATGTTTTATTTCCTTTTATATGCCTTTTGTCCATCTATAAAGCTGAAATCACACGAAGGCTTACCGCGTCGCGCCCACACTTATAGGGCTTGGGAAAAAATTGCCCTTCCACAAAAGTAATCTCACAAAAGCCCTAATCTCTTTTCCTTCGCGCACGTATTGTATCCATCATGGAATCGCGATAGCATTCAGCTTGTTTGGGGCTGGGTCCGTCAATAGAGGTCACGTGACACTACGTGACGCTGATAGGATAGCGGCCCGGTATCTTCGTCACGATAAGTGGTTACACGACAGATGGCTCGCTGATGATGCTTGATAGTACCGTAAAGTGTGTAGGCTGGTCTGGTTATGTCTATGAAACTCTACAAGTACACATAAGACTGGAGTAGCAGACTCATCTGAGCAAAGGAAGTTACCAGGGATGTTTAATAGTTAAATTGTAAATAGTATAGTAGAAGTTTGCTCGATACGTCGAAGTAGACCAATCGATAGAAGCGTCGAGTCTTATCTCATATTCGGAGGCCTCGGAGTCTGCATTACAATAACAATGCAAGTAGTTCGTCATGATGGTGGGCAGATCGCTCGCTGTAGAGATGTCGGTCGCGCCATGACTGGCAAGCTGTGGCGGGCCAAGCTTCTATTCGTGTCAGGGACTATCGTTAACTGTGTATGGACTTTTGCTAAGCTATTTGTAAAATCTATGAAGTTTGGCGAGCTAGTAGTAGGCCTGTATGAGCGGTAAACGTTCTACCTTGTCCTGTGTCCAAGAACCAGCATCTTGTCGTGGCATACCCAGAGTCCATCCACGATTTTGTAGGTATACTTAAATTTGGAATCGAGTTATAACTATGAGTACTGCCAAAACAGTCTGAAGAATTTCTAGGTCAATAGTGTCATCATCATCTTGCTTCCAACCTCGTGCCACGTATATCAAGTTGCGCCTGTCAATATAAAATCATGCTTTAAAATATTGGACTTCCTTTACGAACTCTTCCATACGAAACGTCAGAAACGTACAACTTGGAAAGTTTAGTATTCTCAGCGGCTAGGTCCCAGTCAGGTGCACTAGACCACGAGATCCGGCGTCTTGGCTAGCCCGGGCGAGGGCGGGGGCGGGCGGGAAGAGCGGCGAGAGGGGCGGGTAGGTTTACCAGGTGGTATTGCTAAAATCCCTGAGGAAATGTTGAATGATAGTGAAAGAAACCCGTAGCCCAGTGGAAAACAAAATAATAATGGCAAAGCTTGATGTAGGTCTGGTTTAAAAAAATGTTTTTGTATCTGTATTTAAAACATAGAAAATGTATGTTGCTCATTAATTTCAAGATGATTTCAAGCTTTATATGGAGCTGGTATGGTATACAATTGCTGGTCAAAGGCTTTCCCTGTTTCAGCCCAAAATCCTGACAAGTCTGTAAAAATCCCAGCACCTGGTATCCCTGGCCGCGGGAATAGCCTGAGTGGAAAATTGCATTTTGCTGTGTCAACCTTCTACCTCCGTTATTGTGCTTCAATATCGTTTTACTTTCCTCCACGAGCGCAATTGAGTTGACACGGGCTCCTCGAGTGATCAGCTCGCTCGCTCAAATCTCCGCTCGTGAGTCTACTTCTAGGATCGTACCTGGTAGAAATAGGAGTAAATAGGTCGTAAAATCAGCTCTATGAAAGAAAAGTGTCTTTATTTATTTAGCGTTTGGTCGCTGTTGTCGACGTCACAACTCATAAAGGTGGCAGTTTGAGCAGCCATTTGATAGTGTAATGCCATTTAATAACAGCTGACCGTCATTCTTGCAAAACCATCCGTGTCAAGGTCTCAAAAGCAACTTTTTCTATCATTTTCTCTTATCTCTGAATTTGAATTGGCGATAGAACAATAGCGGCGCGGCGGCGCGGGACGTCCATCAAAGCCTTTTAATAAATGCCAGCGCGGAATGAATCAATCACGCGACCGCTCCCCGCTCCCCGCTCCCCGCTCCCCGCTTCACAAATTACATTCCCATTAGCCTAGAGAGAGAGATTAGAGTGTGGTTCCCGAACGCGTGCCCCTTGGCTGAAGGAGACTCTTGTCCGATGGCGTCGACTGCTGCTCAAATAAAGTGGCCTTTGTATATCTAGCGCTGTCATTTCCCGAACGGGAGACAAAATGAGTGACAGACATTGAGTTTGCAGTAATGTTTAAAACAAGTGCGAGTCGGACTCGCGCACGAAGGGGTCCGTACCATTATCTATAAAACAACCGCAAAAAAAAATGTATGGGAGCCCCCCCTAAATATTAATTTAATTATTTATTTATTAAGTAAATAATATACTCAATATATTGTGAACATTTTAAGCGTCTACCTGCTACCATTATCAATATCGAGCAAAAATGAGCAAAAATATCACGTTTGTTGTATGGGAGCCCCCCTTAATATTAAATTTCTTTAGATTTTTAGTATTTGTTATTATAGCGGCAACAGAAATACATCATCTGTGAAAATTTCAACTGTCTAGCTACCACGGTTCATGATATACAGCCTGGTGACAGACAGACGGACGGACGGACGGACGGACAGACAGCGAAGTCTCAGTAATAGGGTCCCGTTTGGCACCCTTCGGGTACGAAACCCTAAAAAATGCACATCTATGTTTTTCCAGGAAAAGTAGAAATAATTGAAAGCCAGAAATAGAAAACAGAACACGAGATCGGGATAAAATGCAATCTCACATTCTTGTTAATCGCTCTTTCTATTTCGAGTGGACGTTCGATTAATTGAAAATATCACTCACATCGATGTAACTGTAGTACACAGGGTGGAACAAACGAATGGGCCCTGGAGGCAAAGTACTTTAGATCCTTAAAATAACTAACTCATTTTACTTAAAGGAAACATACTTTTATACTGCATTCAAAGTTTTTTTTAATTCGTTTGTCTCACCTGGGAGTCGAACCAGCCAAAAAAAACACTCGCATTTTTTTGCACTAGTAGATGCAGTCAATGATAAAGATAAAATTTCTCCAAAAAACAATAGGTCTTACATTCGTTTGTCGTACGAGTTGCCCATAAAGATCTTGTTATTTTTTTTCTGGTTCTTTTAAAAAAAACTTCTAGAAAAAACTTTTTATGCACTTTTTTTTAAATAAAAGAATGTTTCCTTGAAGTATCTATCTTAAGGATTTTAGGTACTTTCCCTCCAGGGCCCATTCGTTTGTTCCATCATGTACAGGCACATGTAATGTAGCACGCGTACTTAACAAAGATCCGTTCACTAAGCGGGGACCCGCCGGGCACGCAGCACAACAACAATAGAAGCGGGGACCCGCCGGGCACGCAGCACAACAACAATAGAAGCGGGGACCCGCCGGGCACGCAGCACAACAACAATAGAAGCGGGGACCCGCCGGGCACGCAGCACAACAACAATAGAAGCGGGGACCCGCCGGGCACGCAGCACAACAACAATAGAAGCGGGGACCCGCCGGGCACGCAGCACAACAACAATAGAAGCGGGGACCCGCCGGGCACGCAGCACAACAACAATAGAAGCGGGGACCCGCCGGGCACGCAGCACAACAACAATAGAAGCGGGGACCCGCCGGGCACGCAGCACAACAACAATAGAAGCGGGGACCCGCCGGGCACGCAGCACAACAACAATAGAAGCGGGGACCCGCCGGGCACGCAGCACAACAACAATAGAAGCGGGGACCCGCCGGGCACGCAGCACAACAACAATAGAAGCGGGGACCCGCCGGGCACGCAGCACAACAACAATAGAAGCGGGGACCCGCCGGGCACGCAGCACAACAACAATAGAAGCGGGGACCCGCCGGGCACGCAGCACAACAACAATAGAAGCGGGGACCCGCCGGGCACGCAGCACAACAACAATAGAAGCGGGGACCCGCCGGGCACGCAGCACAACAACAATAGAAGCGGGGACCCGCCGGGCACGCAGCACAACAACAATAGAAGCGGGGACCCGCCGGGCACGCAGCACAACAACAATAGAAGCGCCTTGCAAATGAAATCCCTGCAGAAAAAAATGTTGACGCCGTGTGCGGTCTCTTGTAGCGGAGGATGACGTATGGATGCAAAATAATGCTTATAGCAACAAGGGCACACGGGACTCAAATGAATTTAGCGTTTGCGTAAATGTATTGTTGATAGTACTTTTACGTCTAAAAATGTGCCTGCACCGGGTGACATCTCCATTCTAAACCCTTATTTGGCGAGGAAAGATAGAACATGAAATGTGGGGATTAGAATGTCTGAGGTAATGAGGGAAATGTTCTGAGGAAACTCACGAGGCGCGCAGATAATTGGGTTATGTTTATCTACCTCAGTAATATTGCCTGTTATTTCATATCCTGTCATGAGCTCAGGAGGCTGACGAGCTAAGAGGATTATTGGAATATTCTATTTATTAGAAGGAAGATCTTGATTGGTTACGGGTAAGAGAAGGAAATGGGACGGTTAAGACTATCCTCTTGATGGTTAGTTTTATGGCGTATTGTGTTTCTAATTCTACCGGCCGTTTTCAATAACCTATCTACCCTCAATCCGCAGATAGATAGGGTCTCCATAGCGCAACTGTCAAATCTAACTCTAGTATATCATGGATAGATAGGATATGTAAAATGGACGTACTGTAGTGTTTCTGCTAATCAGTTATTTCTCCTCTCCGTACGTTTGCGGTGTTTGTCGTCGCTTGTCCACTTCGTGTGTGCGGGTGATGAATAATTCCCGCGCCACATGACACCTGGCACACCTCGCCCAGCCGCGCGCCGGGGTGTACAATTAGTGTTAGCATCACTCAAGAATCGTTAGCCCTGGAAGAACCAGTGGCATGATTCTCGCGCCTTCGATATACGGATATCGAAACTATATTGACAGATTCCCATACGAAATCACTCGATTTAGGTGTAGATATCGTATATCGAATGCGCGAGAATCATGCCACAGCGGGTCGATTTTCGCGCCTTTGATATACGGATATCGAGACCTATATTGACAGATTCCCGTACAAAATCACTTGATATAGGTGTAGATATCGTATATCGAAGGCGCGAGAATCGACCCGCTGACTAACGATTTAAATAAACAAATGTGTCAGAAAATAGGTTTTAGTTATTTATACCCTTTTTATGTTTGCTTGTCTAGTTTTTTATTCTTCTTTGGATCTTTGTCAAATAAAACTGATTCAATTAGCTGTCTACAAAATACCAACTGATTTTATTATTTTTACACATCTAAATAGAGCTGATCGTCGCCAACATGGTCCTTACGAGCCTTTAAAGATTGTTTCAAGTAAATAATACGTGACCACGACGAAATTCAGGAAGACATTTTGGGACCTGCCTGACCTGGTGCCTCGGTGTTCTCTGCAAGGAGAGGGTATCGCAGCGGAGGAGTTGCATTTGTACCAGGGTCCAGTGTTTGTTTACCCAGTCACTCTGAAGACTTTCAGTTTTTATTTTTATTTGTGTAATTTCAGTTTGGACTATAAAAGTAAATTGTAAACGCCTTCCACGATGGCCGAGGAGAAGACGTTGATAAGGCAACGAGCTAGTTGCAAGGGACGGCTCACAACTTTCATCAACTACTTCAATTCCCTCGATGTGTCGTCATTGGCCGCTTCTGAGGTAAGCGAGTTGAGAGTGCGAGTTGGAAAGCTGGATTCATTGTATGCGCTGTACGACGGAGTGCAGCTAAAAATTGAATGTTTGGTGGATGACATCGAGAGTCAGTTCACCGATAGGGAGGAATTCGAATCTCGATTTTATAAAATCGTAGCGAAAGCTAAGCAGGCGCTCGACGAGTTGCCACATAATGATGTAGGGTCACAAAAGGGTTTGTCGCGGGTATCTTCGGTAGGAAGCCTCGAATCTGTCATTCCTAATGGTAATTCAGGCAGGAACAAAAAGCTCGTCAAGTTGCCAACAATTCAGCTACCAAAATTCAATGGCGCGTATGATATGTGGTTAGAATTTCACGATACATTTCTGAGTCTGATCCACGCCAACTCAGACATTGATGACATCAATAAATTTCATTACCTCAGGGCCTCTCTGGAAGGGACTGCTGCTTTGGTAATTCAGGCGGTAGGTTTCTCAGCGCAAAACTATCAGGTAGCATGGGAACTACTTTGTGATCGATTCGATAATAAGCGGTTACTAATACAAAACCATGTATCCGCCTTATTCAACATTGAAACGATCACAAGGGAGTCATCTGTGATTCTGAAGCGCACTATAGACGAGTTAAATAAAAATCTCAGGGCGCTACAGACTTTGGGCGAACCAATCAAACAATGGGACACGTTGTTAATTCACCTAGTAACACAGAAGCTTGATAGTAAGACGTACCGCAATTGGGAAGAGTATAGAGGTAGGATCGCGAGAACTGATGGCGTCACCTTCGACATGTTTGTAGAATTTATTCGCAGTCAAGCAGACTTACTCGAGACTCTGGAGATTTCGCGTGGCAGCCAATCAAGTTCAACTGTCAAGGGAAGATGTGTTCAGATGAAGACCATGGTCTCAGTTGACGCCAGCAACGCCGCGCCTACAAAAACCTGTCCTCATTGCAATTCTGCCCATGGGTTGAGCCAATGCTCACAGTTTCTCGCGCTGAGTACCAATCAAAGGATGCACCTACTACCTAGCCTTAAAGTATGCTTCAACTGCTTCTGTCCGTCTCATTATGCCGACCGGTGTAAAAAACAAGGCTGTTCTATATGTAGGCGAAAACATAATGTTCTTGTTCATGGAGCAGATGCTGTTCCCAAAGGAAAGTCGGTTGTGCTGGCAAGCACAGCTTCTGCTCCCTCCGACGATGCAATGTGCAATTCTCATTCTTCGACGCTTGCCTCGGCTGAAATCAGCCCCAATATTGTTCTCTCAGCGAGCGTCGCGGACTCAAAACGTAATGACCAAGAAGTGCTTCTGTCAACTGCCCTGATCAAGTTAGTCGATAGAGATAATCGCGAGCATATCGCTCGAGCAGTATTGGATAGCGGAAGCACGTCTTGCCTCATGACGGAACAAATGCATCGTCGTATGAACTGCGACACTGAATGTGTAGATAGGTCTGTTTCAGGCATCAACAATGCAGCATCGCACATCAATAAAATGTGTCGATTATCAATTAAATCATTGACTGAAGACTATAGCATAAAAATGCAATGCTTCGTCTTGCCATCGATCACAGATAGTGTGCCATGCCGCATGGTTGACGTGTCGGGTTTAAATATCCCTTCGGATATCTCTTTGGCAGATCCCAGCTTTCACAGACCATCTGTAGTAGATGTCATTATCGGTGCTGATCTATTCTGGGACCTGTTAGGTTCACAGATAATTAAGTTAGGAGATGGTAAGCCTACTCTATGTGAAACTAGACTCGGCTGGATAATATCCGGCCCAATCAAATATAGCCATCAGTCGACTTCGCGTCAACCTATTCAGTGTAACTTTACAAAGATGAATGAAGTTCCTATTGATGACATTCAAAACCAACTGACGCGTTTTTGGCAACTTGAAGAAGTTAGCTCTAAGTCATCATATTACACAGAAGAGGAGAAACTGTGTGAGGAACACTTTGTCAATAACACTACACGTCAAGAAGATGGCCGATTCTGCGTGAAGGTCCCACTCAAACAATCACCCAATGTATTAGGTGACTCCCTTCAGCGAGCTAGGCAATGTTTCTTGGCTCTTGAGCGTAGGAATAAAAATAAGCCTGACTTTGAAAAAAGTTACTGTGAGTTTATGAAAGAGTATCGTGATTTAGGTCATATGTCTCAGTGTCAATCGCTTTCAGAAAAGGTTCCATACTTTATCCCGCATCATGGGGTTGTGCGTGAGAGTAGTACTACTACTAAACTGAGAGTAGTATTTAACGCAAGTAGCACCACGACATCGGGACTTTCGTATAATAATATACAGATGGTAGGGCCTACAATTCAGGACGACATTGTCTCGATACTTATTCGGTTTAGGCAACATAAGTACGTTCTTATCGCAGACGTAGAAAAAATGTACCGGCAAATCCTGGTGCATCCCGATGATAGACACTTGCAACAAATCCTTTGGCGTGATAGCCCTTCAGAGTTCATTCACGCATATGAATTAAATACTGTCACATACGGCACAGCTAGCGCTCCTTATCTTGCAATTAGATGCCTTAAACAAGTAGGGTTAGACTGTCAAGAAGAAAAGATTTCGGAGATAATTCAGCATGATTTTTACGTGGATGATCTCATCTCGGGCGGGGATGACAAAAATGATGTGTTGCAGGTACGTCAAAAGGTTACTGCTGCACTTGCTTCGGCTTGCATGCCACTTAGAAAATGGAAATCAAATGATCCTGACTTGATGTTTGAGTCTGCTTCAGCGCCAGTGGACTTTGGTGATATGCAAACAAGTAAAACATTAGGTCTGGGCTGGATACCAAGATCTGACGAACTCTGTTTCCCAATTAACGTTGTACCCAGCGGAAATACGAAGCGCAGTATGCTCTCGGTCGTTTCGCAAGTATTTGACCCCCTAGGTCTGTTAGCTCCTTGCGTCGTCTCGATGAAGATTATGTTACAGAAGTTGTGGCTACATGGATTGTCGTGGGATGAGCAGTTGCCCCCAGAAATTGCTGAGATTTGGGCTGAAATTATAAGCAAACTTCCAGCCCTGAACGCCGTACGTATCCAAAGACACGTCATTTGTGACTCATTTGAATGGATTGATTTACATATCTTCACAGATGCGTCTCAATTGGCATATGGAGCGTGTGTGTATGTTCGTAGTAGTGACAGAGATGGAAACATATTAGTGCGTTTATTTATAGCGAAGAGTCGTGTTGCTCCCATAAAGCCAACGACAATACCAAGACTTGAGCTGTGCGGAGCGATGGTTGGTGTAGGTTTGCACGAAAAAGTCCTTAACTCACTGCGAGCTCAGGTGCGTCATGTTACTTTCTGGACTGACTCTATGATTGTTCTAGGATGGCTCAACATGCTACCTAACAAATTGCAGCCTTTTGTTCGCAATCGTGTTGCAGATATCTTAGAAAAGACTAATAATTGTACCTGGAGACACGTCCCAACTGACCAAAACCCTGCCGACTTTATATCTCGTGGTGTAGATGTCAATGTAATGTCATCTCTCGGTATGTGGTGGAATGGTCCTGATTTTTTGAAAGAGGATAGGTCCAAATGGCCATCGAATCCAGGTACAATAGCAAACTTACCAGAATTGAAACCGGAAGTTTATTTACATTGTTCGGTTGGTCCAGTCAGTCTAATCAACTTCGAGCGATTTTCAAATTTGTCAAGGCTTATTCGCTCTGTAGCTTATATGCTACGTTTTATTGATGTTTGTAGAAAACGCGATCTACCTACTTCATTCATAAACAATGATGAACTGAATAGGGCATTAAATACATTGATCAAAATATCTCAGGTTGAGTCTTTCCCTGAATATTCCATTTTGGATGCCAAACAACCGCTACCCAAAAAGAGCCCATTGAATAAATTCAGCCCCTTTTTAGACGACAACAATTTGATGCGCGTTGGTGGTCGTCTAGAAAATTCTAACTATTCATTTGATAAAAAGCATCCTTTATTGATACAGTCCACTCATCGGTTAACGAAATTATTATTCAAATTCGAGCATGCTAAATTGATGCATGCTGGGCCTCAGCTACTATTAGCCTCGATTCGAGAATCTTACTGGCCTATTGGTGGCAGAAATCTGGCAAAAGCCTTCTACCGACAGTGCGTACGTTGTAGTCGCATGAAGGGACAGATAGTCGCGCCTCTCATGGGGAATTTACCTCAGCAGCGTCTCACACCAGGGGGGTACCCTTTTGAAAATGTAGGAGTAGACTACGCTGGTCCTCTTCTGTCTGCTAATCGGCAAGGACGCGGATGCCGTCTTGTTAAAGTGTATATAGCCGTCTTTATTTGTTTTGCCACAAAGGCAATCCATCTCGAATTAGTTGGTGACTTGACGAGTAACTCGTACTTATTAGCATTGCGGAGATTCATATCTCGTAGGGGAAAACCCTTCAATATTTATTCGGACAATGGTACTTCGTTCGTCGGCGCATACAATGATCTCTCGAAATTTCTGCAGAGCAAGTCCAGGTCTCTTTCCAACGATGCGGCCAATGACGGTATTAATTTTCATTTCATTCCGGCGTACTCGCCTCATTTCGGTGGTCTGTGGGAGGCGGGTGTAAAATCATGCAAGTATCATCTGGAAAGAGTGCTGGGAAATTGTAAATTAACCTACGAAGAACTTTATACGACCCTGGTGCAGATAGAAGCAATATTAAATTCACGGCCTCTGACTCCTCTATCAGCTGATCCGGAAGATTTGCTGCCATTGACCCCAGGTCACTTCCTCGTCGGGAGATCTATGACGTCACTACCAGGACCCGAATACAATGATCGCAACTACGATTATCTAACGAGGTATCAAAGAGTTGAGCAGCTCCGACAGCATTTCTGGACAAGATGGAGTAAGGAATATATTTCTGAGCTACAACAAAAAACTAAATGGAGATTTAATAACACTCCCTTAAATTTGGAGATGCTGGTCCTGCTAAAGGAAGATAACCTTTCGCCACTTCAATGGAAGCTCGGTAGAATCGTCGCTGTTCACCCAGGATCAGATGATATCTGTCGAGTGGCGGATATAAGGACAACTGGAGGAATAGTTCGAAGATCCTTCAGCAAGATTTGCCCTTTGCCACTGCAAGATGGTTGAAAGACGAGCTTTCAACGCCCCCGGGCATGTCAGAAAATAGGTTTTAGTTATTTATACCCTTTTTATGTTTGCTTGTCTAGTTTTTTATTCTTCTTTGGATCTTTGTCAAATAAAACTGATTCAATTAGCTGTCTACAAAATACCAACTGATTTTATTATTTTTACACATCTAAATAGAGCTGATCGTCGCCAACAAAATGAAACACGAGAAAGACACAACAGCCAACAAAAGTACTGCTAACCACCGTACTCGGAATCAATTAATTAAACATTAAACCGATTCCTAATTTGAATTTACATTCAAAATCCTTTACTCAGGCTGGATTTTACCAAGAAAAAGTTAAGCGAAAATAACTATCCCGGGGACAATTTGTATGACAATGACAGTTCAAAATGAGGTCATTCTATGAAAAATTAGAAGATACTCTCGAGTAAAAAGTTACTCTTCGTTGGTAAAATTCGCTCTTAGTAATTCATAATCAATTCTGAAATGACTCCTACTCAGCAATCCACCTGTCTCATCCTTACTTGTTTTGCTAGAAGAGATCTCTTATAAGAGATAAGCTCACCTTTGTACACGTTATCTATGATTTTATTGTCTTATGTAACTATTTGTGTGCGATAAAGAAATTATGACTCTGGTTACGGCGGTAGATAATTTACCGCTTGCTGGGGACGAGGTAAAGTCCTTCTGAGAACTACAACTACAGAAACGAACTCATCACTCACTGACTGAGCGCGCGCGACTGATCGGACGTGCATACGGTTGAATTAAATAGTGTACTTATTAATATCGTAAAATTAATGGGTACGAAGTGTGATGGGTGTGATTCGGCATTGTATGATATACTTTTTATGGAGTGCTCGCAAGAGAGGTGTAAAAAGCTATATCACCTAAAGTGCCTTGGATTGACCAATGAGCAGTTCGAAGACTTAAGTGAGAACTACAAGAGTTCCTGGATATGCCCAGCGTGTAGATGCAGTATCCCCAAAACGGGTAATTCGGAAACACCAGTCAAGTTTGGACAAGCGATACCAGGGATGAACGAGACCTTTACGCCGAGTAGCTTCGTCAACCTTCAGCCGCGAGGTTTGCGTAACGTGGAAGAAACAGCTAATCTCAATAATAACGCAGAAATACTTCGGGTTCTGAAGGAGGTCAAGATGGAGATGAAGTCTCAACAAGATTTACAGGTGAAGAGCTTCAACCGTCTTCAAGAACAACTTACGACGATCGAAATAGAAATGAAGGACCTTCGCAAAAATATGAAGGTAGTTGAGGAAAACACCAAAAAGCTGGAACAGTTGGAAAACCTTATACTAAATGGGCAGAAGGAGGTCCCTAAAGAAACTGCTTTGCCGACGGAGGTTTCAACGATTGTAAGACCATCATTCGCTAACATTGTAAAGCAAACCGATCAAAATATAGCAAAAAAAATGCCTGCAAAGGAAAGTCGGGCCATGAAAGTGGCGGATTTATCGGCGACGGTTACCAGCAACAGCGGCATGGAAGAAAAACAAGAGAACCAAGAAGGTGCTTGGCAAACGGTAAATCGGACCAAGAAAAGGTACCCTCGAAAAGAAGTTAGACAAGGGGGATGTACACAGTCTGTTGAAATTGAAGGGACGGAGCAGAAAAAGTATCTTCATGTGTGGAACGTAAAAAAAGACACATCAGTAGAATCAATGGCAGCATTTGTTAAAAAAATCTGCGGAGAAAAGGCGGAAACAAAGGTTGAAAGCTTAAAACACAAAAAAGAGAGAGGCTATGCATCTTTTATAATAACGGTTCCTGAAAGTTTATATGACAAACTATGTGAAGATAAAAATTGGGCGGTAAGAATAAAGTATTGCGAATGGGAATGGTTTTTTCGAAAAGACCCGAAGGAACAGAACGACCAAACATGATGATTACGTAGTGTACTATCAAAACCCTAGAGGACTGAGGTCTAAACTTGAGGTTCTACGTTCCGAATTCCATGCCTCGACGGCAGACTTATTCGTATTCTCGGAGACAGGATGTATAGAATATATCAACGACGCCGAAATAGTTCCGCAAGGGTTTCACATTCTTCGTTGCGATAGAGCGGACGGACGTAAGCACGGAGGAGCGTTTCTAGTGGCCACAGATC
Organism: Argyresthia albistria; assembly: GCA_963457715.1. NCBI lineage: Eukaryota > Metazoa > Arthropoda > Insecta > Lepidoptera > Argyresthiidae > Argyresthia > Argyresthia albistria. The sequence goes on from OY735263.1 coordinate 12,405,760, forward strand.
GTTTGGAGATGCGTCGAGTCGCAGTGCCGGGTAGTGTAAATGTTGACACTCACACATTCGAACTTGTTGCCGGTGCGGTGTACAAACAGAACAGATTGATATTCTTATTATGTAGTATTTATATCCCACCGAGGAGTAGTGAGTCTGAGTATATAGTTATGTTTAGAATAATTGAACAATTTTGTGATGCGTACAGCAACGTCATCGTTATGGGGGATTTCAATTTAAATTCCTGTACTAAGGAAACCGCCACTTATTATGAGTATTGGGTAGCCTATTGTGGGTTCATTCAGAGCAACATGGTACCTAATTGCGACGATCGGCAGCTTGATTTGGTACTGAGTAAGTTCGGCGGGATAGGATCGAGCGTGTGCGTGCGCGCAGCGGACTCGCCGATGGTGAAGGTAGACGTGTATCACCCGCCGCTCGAGGTCACAGTGTCGCTGTGCGGCCGGCCGCCGCCGCCGCCGCCGGGCGAGAGCGCATCCACTGATAACTTAGCACAACACGGTAACCAACAACCTCAGAGCGAGCCGACCGGTTGGAATTTCAACAAGGCAGATTTTTTTGTACTGTACTCTGCTATAGCAGGGGTGGACTGGGGACCGATATATGGGATGGATGGCGTAGAAAATTGTCTAGATTTCTTTTATAGCACTTTGAATAAAATTTTTGATGACTGTGTTCCGAAAAAAAAGCGACAATGTATAAACTCTGGGTACAGCTATCCTGAGTGGTACACAAAAGACTTGATTCGCGACATTAAATTAAAGGCAGAACTGCATAAAAAATATAAATCTAGCAAATCTACTGTAGATTACGAAAAGTTTTCAGTTTGCAGAGCGAGGGTTAAATGTTCTATACTATTAGCCCAAGAACAGTATAAAAATCGCATACAAAATCATTTAATAGAAGATCCAAAGACATTTTGGAGCTATATAAAATCTATGAAGGGGAATAGGTGTCCACAAAAAATCGTTAAGGATAAAAGAGTATTGTCAGCGGAGGAGTGCGCCGAGGAGTTTGCGAATTACTTTCACTCGGTTTACAGTACGGAACGCGCCAAGCTTGACGCCACCGCCGCTATGGCGGAGGCGGAGCCTACCGCGGCAAGAGTGCAGGTGGACCGACTACAGCTCGGGGAGGTTCGTAGCGCGCTGAGGCGGTTAAAACCGAAACGCTCGGCGGGGCCAGATGGCATTCCGGCATATCTCATCCGGGATTGTCGTATGACTTTAGCAGAACCGTTGTGCTACATTTATAACCTATGTCTGACAGCCTCAGTCTTCCCAGATAGGTGGAAAGTAACACGGGTAATTCCAGTACCAAAGGGGAGGGCCAGTGCAAATGTAGATGGGTATAGGCCAGTGGCAGTGCTTTCAACGCCGGCCAAGGTTTGGGAATCTGCTATCCAACGGGCAATCACAGCCCAGATTGAGCCACAACTAGCGGATGCTCAGCATGGTTTTCGCTCAGCTCGTAGTACCACCAGCAATCTCCTCAACTTTATGTCTCAAGTTATCCCAGCAGTTGACAGTGGGGGACAGGTGGATGCGGCGTACTTTGACTACAAAAAGGCCTTCGATTTGGTTGATAATGATGTGCTGTTAAAGAAGTTATCGGACATCGGTTGTACTCCACATCTGTTACGGTTCTTTATTAGCTACATGAGCGATAGAAAACAATATGTGGAATACAATGGCCATCGTTCGAATACATATTTCACCAGATCTGGAGTAAGTCAAGGCAGTAATTTGGGCCCTATTGAATTTATAATAATGATAAACGACTTGCCGAAAGTTGTAAAAAATGCTAGTTGTTTATTATTTGCGGATGACCTAAAACTCTCTTACCAAATAGGTAGTGCGTCAGACTGTAAGAGATTGCAAGAAGACATAGACCGGGTAGTTCAGTGGAGTACGGACAATAGACTGGAGTTCAACGTCTCCAAATGCGCTCTTATATCCTTCACAAAGAAAGTATATCCCATCATCTCAGACTACACATTGGGAGATAAGAAAATAGAGAGAGTTGATGAAGTCAGAGACCTAGGCGTTCAGTTGACTTCTGACCTCAACTATAGTAAGCATATTGAGAATATCTGCAAAAAGGCTTTTAGGAACTTAGGGTTCATCCTTCGAATGGGGCGTACCTTCACAAACATTACAGCTAGTGTGAGTCTCTATAATGCTTTGGTTAGAAGTCAGCTGGAGTCAAACGCAATAATATGGGCACCTCATGATACAAAATATCGGCTTGTGGTCGAACGCATCCAAAATAAATTTATTCGATATTTGTATATGCGGCAGTATGGAGTTTATCCATTTTATCCTTTAATGTATCCTACACTCTTTATTTTAGGAATGGTGGGGTACAATGAGCTGAGGGTAAGGAGGGACCTGGCTCTGGTAACATATGTGCACAGCGTCCTGGTAGGCAGGATCTGCAACCCAGTAGTGCTGGGGGAGTTGCGAGTGTGCGTGCCGGACGGGTACGTCGGCCGCCGGCGCCGGCCGCCGCTGCTGCTGGTGCCGCGCGCGCGCACGAACCTATTGGCGCAGGCGCCGCTCACACGCGCCGCACACGCTCTAAACCTTATCTCGGATCACGTCGACCTATTCCATGTTGCTCGGAGTGAATTCAGAAGAATGGCGTTGCTTGTACTGTGCTACAGTGAGCACCTATTGTAGTTTATTTTTATTTTATTTTTTAAGTAAAATATGATTGTATGATAATACCATACCCATCGAATTGGGCCTAGCCTGTTATGATAGGTATAAGTGGAAAATAAATGAAATGAAAATGAAATTTCATTGATTGATTTTGATTTTTAAAAGTCTTTATTAAAATAAAAATACATATTGCATATAGCCCAAACACAGTCAGGGATATGCATATAACAATGTGTCTATACATATAAAGTACATACTTACCAGGTTTGAAACCTTTTTGAAGCTTATAAACTATGTGTATAAAACTAAATAACCTAATTACTACCTTGTGAAAACAAACACACCATAACGTCTTAGATATGCATGCTTGAAGGCAACGCATTTATAAAAACAGTAATCCCGCGACACACTATACAGCCAAGGTACATAATATGTCGGGTAGTTCGCATATTGTTAGGCTAGTCGCACCGCTAGGCGCCCACACCGGCCGGCCAGCGATGCGGCCTCATTTCATTGCAAATCAGAACAACTGTATGTACCCATTACTACTTTTACACGTCCACTCAAAATAACAAAAATCTTCGATATATTAATCAGACGGTGCTTTCATTGTCATTGTTCTGTGCGTGGATTAGCATAGGCCTAGTAGTGCCTGTGCAGCCGCCTGGCTGGCTAGCACAGACGGTGTTCATTAGCATACAACGGCGCTTAGGCAATGCAGGGTCCAGGCTGGTCGGCTTAGGACTTCAGGAAGCTTTCTTTTGTATGGAACTTTGATTTAACATATCTATAGGTATGTTCAACGTAACTTTATAGGTTAACGCTATACAATTTTGCTGAATTAGCTCCATGCGTATCTTGTGTGTGTTCGAAAGCGTATCTTGTTTGTGTTCGAAAGCGTATCTTGTTTGTGTTCGAAACCCTTGGTGCGCAAGTCCTCAATAAACGGTCAAGTGCGAGTGGACTTGACAGTTTATTTTATTCTTGAGGATCTTATTCACCTATTAAATCCAAAACGTCATTTCAATCAAACAGTCTACTATGGGATAAATGCCCGGAAAGCTTGGCCAACTTTTGCTGTGTGTGTCGCGCTCTCTCACAAAGACAGACTTTGTGAGAGAGCGAGAGACACACAGCAATCGCTGGCCAAGTTATTTTCCGGGTATTATACGAACTTTAATTTTGTCTATCGTCTATATAGTTTTAATCAAAACATTTTTTTTACAATGTGAATGCATTTAGTTCTTTAGATGGTATTTTTGTACGCACATACAAGTCCAAGAATCACAAATCTCCGTGAGAAATATGAAAAACGCGGAGGAAAGATCCATGTTGCTTTGACTGCGCTGTCGTCGTTAGAAATGGAGTTTTTGACTTTTGACCCCAGCTTATACCTGAGGCTTCTTCTGTAGAGTCGACAACATCGCTCAGCAAAATTCCATCCATCATGTAATTTTACTTCTGCAACTCTTTCTCTGCTTATTTTTTCAGCAAATGAAATTCTTGGCGCCCCATCGCTTAACGCTTTACCGAGGCGATACCTAACATGTACTCGTATATACAATAAGGAATGGAATTAGCTAGGCTGATTAATTCCGTGTTCTAACTGTAATATCTACGCAGCTGCATTACATGCAGTACAATAGCTGGTGTGATGGCAAAACTTCGAAAACAAGACAATAGAGGCACCTACCAATGGAGCCAACAATATCGTGAGGGAGAAATACGCCAACTTTTATTTACCCGATGTGTCTATCCTGTCCTGGATCCGCTTCACTTCACCGCAACGTACGTGAGAAACGTTTGCTCTACAATGTAGACTCGACCGTGTAACGTTTTATGCATTTTCTCGTTGAATCTGCAGCAATATCCTAGAGCTGCTTGCCTCGGCCTGTCCGTCACCGGCTAGCTCGGAACCAATTGCACTGGAACCGCCTTTTGATTAGATTGGTATTTTTATACCGTTAAAGGCGCGTTTGTTGGCCATCAGAATGAAATACAATAAAAAGTGAGGCATTTATTTACGAGGTGCCCCAAGACATACAATAAAGTTGCGACTGCAACTCATTGTAATCATAATTTACCTCCTTTAAAAACTTCAAGTTATCTCAGTTTGTATGGCTATTTAAGGTCATACATATCACATAAAACTGAAATTACACATTACGTACGATGAAATGTAAACTTATGAAATCAAACCATCAATCAAATGGCGTCTTATTTTGTTATTTCTACCATGTCTACTTGATGTCTACTATCACTACCGCGAAGTATTAAACGAGTGCATGGCGGTTCCAGCACTAACGTGTCTGTGCCTCCGGCTCCGGCGCACATTATTCACGTCCGGCCCGCGTCCGGGCCGGGCCGGGCCGGGCCGGGCCGGCACAACCCCGCGCACCACACACCTGGATTATTCAACAAGATAATATTTCAATTCAATTTGTTCAACGCTCAAATTAGCATTTTCCGTGAACACGCGAAACTTCAGCACCCTGTATTCATGAATAGGAAACGATCACTTTGAAAGTTGGCTTATAATGACAAAACTAAGTTTAAGCGTTTGACTTGTTCGCGGCTCGTTTATCTTGAGCCGTGTTTGCGAACCTCCGACTGTTTGTTTTTCTTTCCTTCGCTTTCTGGCGAAGTTCATTTTGAGTCACTCTCATAGAATCAACATCGGGGCGCCTCCGTCGCTATCTTCGATTCCTGTGGTACCTACTACTCGCTAGTCAGTCAGTACTCAACAAACCATTTCTGTTTGCTTTCACAACAATTTAATAATCAGAAACGGTCCATCGCACCAACAAACGACCCCAGACGGGATAAGCTATCAGATTATCAGAAAATCGAATTCGGTTAATACCTCTACAATGTTTAATTCGAAACCTCTCAATTAATGTGTAAATTCCCATTAGCATTTAAATGAACAACATTCTGCTCTCGATAGCGGCGCGGGGAGTCGACGATTGTTTGTGTTTAGGAGTTGGAAGTTCGAAGCACTCTGAAGTACGCTAAATTTCAGCGATCGCTTGATTGTGGAGTGTCGGCGGGTCGGTGCGGGGGTGCGGGGCTGGTGGGGGGTGGCGGGGGGTGACCTAGTTACACAGACAATGCCCCGCGGCCGCCGCCAGCGCCGCACAGGGCGCACTACATTAGAAAACCGCCTCATCCGCGCTGCTTGTCCGACGCCGCCACCGAAGTGACCTGCAACTGGATTCCGCCTGCACCTGCGTTCCGCCTGGACCTGCGTTCCACCTGGACCTGGACCGGTTGCCAGAATGATCAGCCAGCGACAGCGGACCAGTGAAGGTGCGACGACGGCGGTCACCTTTAGTGATCTAATCATTGTTTTGGGGTTTGGAGAGTCCCATTGGCAGAAATTAGGTAATCGATGGTAATTATTCACCAAAGGGTGAGGGATTACTAAAGAGTCAGATAAATTGATAGCTAAAGTTGTGATCATCGTTATTGTCACTGATCGGCCTATTTGTTAGCAGCATAGGACCCTTATTTCTCTAACGACTGCTGAAGAAACCTGCACGTGGGCGGAACAGGAAAACTATTCGTTTTAATTGAACAAAAGCACGCTTCTTGCAGCACCTGCGGATGTCGAAGCGAAGCCTGTTTGCCGGTGTGTGTGGGGCGTGCCAGTAGCCTCTTTACTATACCTTACTTCCTGTCTGGCGTATTTTCTACCTTTTGTTGTTAGATGTAAGAACTTCAAGCAGCTACCTGGCTATTAGCTTAGCTTTATATTTACTTATTTATTTATTAATAAAGTTGCACAGCATTACAGACGAAAATCCAAGTGGTTGTACAAGTATCAAATTAACAATATTTACATAACATACATTACATTAACACAATATTATTATCAAATTATTATTCTGTTTAATTCTATTCTATTAAATTCAAATAAACATAATAATATCCATATATTCGAGAAAATTATTACAAGACAACAAGACAACACTATCATGCATTCATCTCGAAGAACCTTCGACATTCTAGCACAATACCCCTCCGTGCATCATCAAACAGGTCATATATAATATTATATATATATAGGTGTATTTACAAAGGAACAACACTATGTAAATCTCTACCACCCAACCAACGAAAACTCTGAAAAGAAGTGATGCTAATCTTGCATCCTTTGCGTTTGAGTCAGTAAGCGTAGTCATCATCAAAAATCTGTTTTATATTATCTTCTAAGTCACTTTTAATATTTCTCTCTCGTCTCTCGTTCAGCGCTTTGTCTGTAACTTGTATCAGACAAATGTAGATAGATAGATGATAATGTGGGACGACCGCTGAACACAGGCGGGAGATCGGTCTATGTTGGACCACCGCTGAACACAGGCGGGAGATTGGTCTATGTTGGACCACCGCTGAACACAGGCGGGAGATCGGTCTATGTTGGACCACCGCTGAACACAGGCGGGAGATCGGTCTATGTCGGACCACCGCTGAACACAGGTGGGAGATCGGTCTATGTTGGACGATCGCTGAACACAGGCGGGAGATCGGTCTATGTTGGACGATCGCTGAACACAGGCGGGAGATCGGTCTATGTTGGACCACCGCTGAACACAGGCGGGAGATCGGTCTATTTTGTTGTGACTATTTCATCCAATTTCCAGATCAATATAAGTAAGTTGCTCCGGAAATCCGAAATCATTACCAGATCATAATAAATGATTATTACTGGTAATAACTGGAACTGGCGCGACCTATTAGCTCTAATGATATCAGAAGTGGATTCGAGGTTGGAACTCAATCACATCGTAATAGCTACTCAAGAGTAGGCTTGATTCCCTGTGGATGGATTTTCATAAATATCTAGATGTACTTCTAAGGACTCGTAAACAGATTAAACTCGCTTCAAGTATTTATAATAATATAGGATCGAACGAAACCAATTATAGGTGGAAAAATATGAAAAAAAACAGGCTCCGTGAAACGCCCATAGGAAATCTTCCGCTCCGGAATTATTTAAGGGAAACAATTATGTCGGAAGAGAAATATTGTGTTATAGGTACGAAAATAAACTGATGCTGTCATTTTGAGAACTCCGGCGGATACTGTCAGTAAAACAAGTAATTATTTGCAACAAATAAATAAAAACGAGATGTCTATTCAGCGAATCACTCTACTTTTGATAGCAGTAAAAAGCCGTAATTTTTCGATTAGTGCACTGAAAAATATTGTTTGCGATACGCTCAAGTAATAAGAAAATGTCAAAAGTAAAATAAATAATTGGAATAATGGAGTAGACACAATACAGTGGTGACCCTGAGTAGACACAATACAGTGGTGACCCTGAGTAGACACAATACAGTGGTGACCCTGAGTAGACACAATACAGTGGTGACCCTGAGTAGACACAATACAGTGGTGACCCTGAGTAGACACAATACAGTGGTGACCCTGAGTAGACACAATACAGTGGTGACCCTGAGTAGACACAATACAGTGGTGACCCTGAGTAGACACAATACAGTGGTGACCCTGAGTAGACACAATACAGTGGTGACCCTGAGTAGACACAATACAGTGGTGACCCTGACTGAGTGGTTTCTATTGTTTCTTTAATAATAAGAAGGCGCTGACTGAGCCATTGTTCATACAGGATGAGATAAGCACTTGCTGCAATGTTCATACAGGATGAGAGAAGCACTTGCTGCAATGTTCATACAGGATGAGAGTAGCACTTGCTGCAATGTTCATACAGGATGAGAGAAGCACTTGCTGCAATGTTCATACAGGATGACAGAAGCACTTGCTGCAATGTTTGACTAGTTATTGAACATTCAATTATTCGTGACAGGGGGCTAGCTCATCTCTGAAGTTATGTATTGTAATCATAGGCCTTAAATGATGAACCAATTCAACTAAACATAATTATCTTATTGTACTGGTAATGGAGTCGCCACAGCACAAGAAAAGAGCTCCAACTAGTGACAAACTACTTTCCGCCGAGTGGCAACACAAAGGGTACAATAGCATCTACAGGAGACGAGTCCTTCCTATCTGTGACGCATAGTAATTGACACTGGATGCGCCTTCGAATAAACTTCACTATACACAGGATCTGCCCTGTGTCGCAGGGCTCTTGGTAACAAAGCTCAGTGCTACTAGCTGGAACGTGAGTTAACGTTAAATTTGGCATCATATTTTGTATGGAATTTTCAAAGTTTACCCGAGTTTAGAGTAAACACAGTCACACACACACACACACACACACACACACACCCTCACACACACACACACACACACACACACGACAGATATACAAACTTTTTCATCGCATGAAATTCATTTACAAATACAAAATAATTTATTCAAAAATGTATTTCAATTACAAAATATGCAGTAGGGCCTTGTACTATATTTATAAAAATCTGTATGACAACGCTACTATAACACACACATACACGAAGATAATGCTCAAAATTAATGAAGAGGCAGGAAAACTGAACGTAATACTGAACTTGGTTTGCTGGAAGAGATCTCTTTTTAGAGATAAGCTTCGTACACTTTATTTTAATATTTTTTGTTATTTAACATTTTTGTGTGCAATAAAGAAATTATAAATTAGGAATACTGAGGCATTCATAAATACGGCATCTCCATTCCAAAACCTCGTAGATCTCTTATCAGCGGCTTCATCAATTCGCGTCCGTCGCGACGCGAGCGCGAGTCAACTCTTTGTCCAACTGCCAGCAGTCGGAGTTACGTCGAGACAAAGTCGGCGTCGTTAGAGGCGGCTCCAGCGGAACACTTTCATTCAAGCAAGCGTTCCAATTTACCGTAACTTATCTAAGTTATTATTATTAGACTGTTGAGGAAAGGAATACCAAAATGCATTCCGTATGTGATCAGCTCATTATAAAGGCCAACGCACACCACTTGGGGATTAAAAAATTTACCAATGGAAATTCAAACGTATCGATATAGATAAGTCTATGGTCCCTTAAAGCTGTGAAAAAATCAACCTTCTAGGACAATGCGATCGAAAGCTACAACCTTTTATGCCGTAATTTTGTTAACATGTATTTTTATGCACCAGTTACGAGAGGTAGCAATCTACAAGTGTGATCGGAACCCTAAGTGCGCGAGTCTTACTCGCACTTGACCGTTTATTAATTAATCATAGCCTTGCCAGGATGTTACTAGGCAACCTACTCGCAATGTATTTTCTAGCATACACAATTTGATAAAAACCAAGTTTCATCTCAGTAACAGATGGGTGAAGGTCGAGTTCTCTTCGAATCTTAGACCAATTGTTGTACCGTGTATTCAGAAGCATTGCAGTCGGCAGTTAGCACTCAGCCGCGAGTAGCAGTAAACGCCCCGGGCCGCAGATACAGCCTGTAACACTGAGCCTCGGAATAGCAATTTCCGGTCAAAAGCTCCCCGAGCTTCCGTTCCGTTCCGTGCCCATGCGTTCGGAAACTTCGGATCCGAAATCCAAAGTCCGAACCCTTCCGTGACCGCTTTGTCTCTCACGTCTCGAATTAAATCCTTTAGTGTAACTCGAAGCTTTAGGGACGCACAAGACGCAAAGTATTAGTTTTCCTATACAGGGTGTAATATAATGGTATAGTTTTAGAGAGTTGTTGGGACAAATTCTAAACAACTTTCATTACGATATACCGATTTGACTATACCAAGCTTATTTTCACTTCTCTGTAAGATCTACTCTGGTAAGCCAGTCGCTCGGACTAATCGAACCAGTTATATTTGTATAGTAAAAACTGACTTCAGGGACGTTGTTAATAACTTCTTGATATATGGCTACACTTTTCTGTTACACCCTGTAGAGTGGGGTAGATTAAGCGACTTGCAGAATTCTATGTAGATTGTCGTCATCTTGACCGCTCTGAGGTATCAACATTCTATTAAACTAGATAAAGGGCCTGTCCTCGAGAGTGTCCATGTATGTATATATAAAGCACTTTACCAACAGAAACCTCTTTAAACATTCGTCACCAACAACACTCTACATATGCTAGAATTTACCCTAAGACTGATTGTATTGCTAATTGCATGTTTACTCTATTTTGGATACTGGAAGTTGAGAGGAAAATCTTAAAATTAAAGTAAAGTATAGTAAATAGCATTAGCATAGATAAAGAGGATTTCTTTCGCAGATAGTTTGTCATCATGATTTCATATGCGACAATAAATGTATGTATAGTATAATTCAACATCCATTTGTATCGCGTACTCGGTGAGTTAAGTAGGGCACTTCATCATATGAGGATTAGATGATATTCTGCGCGCTGCGTTCGCGGCCTCTCGACACAGATCGAATCGGGCCGAATTCACACACGCACACAACATTCGCACACGCAAACACTCGCACATGGGATTAAAGGTTTAGGAGTATATAAATCAAATATGTATCTACGCGGACTAATAGCCGCGAGGGGAGACTAGCTATAAGCCTTGATTGCAATTGGTGTAATTTGCATAATATTTTGAGAACTCAATATTATCATGATCGCTCATAAACCCAGATCACCTCAGATGTGCTCTGTACTATCCCATTTCCCCTCCCCCTCCCCCTAGCTTATTTGAATGTTTTTTATCTTTCAGTTTTCACTTTTCACGACATACTTGCAGGAGTGTTGGAGACTCAATCGTATCAGTGTAAAGGCCTGTGGCCCTCGGTAGGGACATTCAAGTGCTTTTACTTTTTCTTACTTACAGTTCAGTGTCTCAATACTCATGGAATCGTTGTGCCTCGTGTCCGAATGAGAACGGACACAAACTTTGTCACAAAGAGTTGCGATGAAACTTCCATTTCTATTTCATTTCGCTAACTCACCGGGGGGCGGCGAGTCCGCGCGAGCGACCACAAAGTAGCTGGCGCCGCCGCCGCCGCCGGCTCCACACTGGCTGAACTGTTTAAACTAACTTCGCCGTAAAATAATTTATTGTAAGGAAGTTCCGATTTGTGTCATCATTTTGTTTTCAAAGTGACTATTATATAGCAAGACAATAACCTGAAGACGACAACCTGAACCAGTGGTAATTTTGGTTGTCTGAGTTTTTTTTAATATACTGATATAAGCTCTATTAAGCAATTTAGAACACAAAGGGACTAATCTGATAAGGTATAGATAAGCTCGCCTTTGTACATGTATTTTTTCATTATTAAGTGTCTGTATTCTGTTTTTGTGCAATAAAGTATAAAGTATAAAGGTACAATTTGCTGCACTAAACCCATTCGAGGCGCCATCACTCGAGATTGCTCGGAATGTAGAGCGGCCCGTATTCCGAGTGGCCTCGTCACTTAGTATTCACTGCAAGATCTGCGCTCGTCGACTCGACTGCTTCTCATAATAAATTCGTTTAGAACCTCAATGTACATAAATTATGTTTACCACAGCCACATTTCGGAGCGTCACTCACTCCGGCCACATTTCGAGGCGATGATGGTTGCCGCGACCGCGAGTGAAGCCGCGGGCGGTGATTAGTTCGCGCGATGATATATTTCGCGTGACGTCTCGTGCCGCCGAGTGCTCGCTCGCTGTTTGCAAATTGCGTTCATCATCATCAGCTGTTTCGTTTACTCAGCAATATGAAATGCCGAAAGCAACATTTGCTCAGAGTGTGGCTGTGAGGGAAAGCTCAATTATTTCAATTGTTCTTCACATCCTATAGCAGCGTATGTATGTAACCAAAATACCTACATACATGTAAAATATACTTAGTAACTTTTAGCTAAGCTATTTCCAAAGTGAGCATTAGCTGCAGAGCTGCATTGGGTTGATTCTGCGCCTCTTGATTGACATATCCGTTTCCTTTCAAATTGTAACTTTTAAAATTTATGTTTATGTAAATTGCATCCTTAGCGATGTTTATTCCTCCGGTGTGACCCGTGAGCGTGCAGCCGGATCGATGTGGCGCTCAGTTTAGACGCCCTAGATCCGACGCTCGCTGCCGCCGCCGCCGCCGCCGTCGCCGAACCGGACTCTTTACTTGAGGAGATCTCATTACTAAGTATTGTGGGGGGGATCGCAGACAAGGAGCAAGTATAGTGCGTAGATCTATGAGAAGATCCTGAGAAACTCGGTTGAGATGCTCATTGGTAGGAAATCTGTCACTTTTCTACGATAATTTCATTGAGTGTATAAATGGACAAAGCGTCGAAATTAGCAATATCTTTATACTACACAAGAATAACATACAGAAAAATTATAATAGATACACAATGCACAAAGGCGAGCTTACAGTAATCGTCGTGTTTGAACTGTGTATGTACAATTATTCTGAAGATCCAACAAGGACGATTAGGAAAAATCATTAGCTTCCGATAATAATCTGCGGAAAAGTACACGTTCAAGTTCAAGTCAAGTTCAAAAGTTATTTATTGACCATAAAAATGATACAGATTACTTAGTCAATGTCAATATAATAGTAATAAGACTTCTTCAATAAACCGTTTTTGACATAGCTTTTGAACCTCCTTTCTGTTAGGTCCATTGCTTCATTAGGTAGCGGTGCTTTTAAATAATTCATCAAGAACGGTCATTATATATGTCGGCGGCCAATCGTAGAATTGGGCACATCATGAAATATCATGAAACGATAAAATCTCTTAAGGCAAACACTGCGGTAGATTAGGTGAAGAGTAAAGGGCGCGAGCGCAGCGAAGCCCCCAAATAGTCTTCGTGTTCGTTTGACATGTATTACATAAAAAACATCACGTAGTGCTGAATAAGAATAATTTAAAAAAGCTATGTTTTCGTTAAAACCCGCCACATCATGATGTGCCCAGTAATTGCTTGGACACACCATGGAATGGCGGGGCACATGACGGCACATAATGATGTTCCCGATTCTACGATCGGCCGCCGACATGTATAAGCGTCGTCGGTACGTGAATCCGTAACTGAAGACGTTAAAGCCCAGATTGGCTAACCGCGCCGATACCGCAGTAAGCTAGAGACGCAATAAAGTTCACTCGATGTATCGACGTGACATTTTCATTATGTGTAGTGTGCGGGACGAGCCACGGCGGCGGCGGCGGCGGCGGCGCAGAGCTAGGGGCGGAGATTCTACTATTTGTTTTGGTCTTACTGCTGAAATTGATAAATGATGTTACATGTGTGATCTATCTCACTGTTTTGACATTTTGAATGCTCTATAACATTAGATATCATTATTGTAACAAAATAAGTTTTGTATTTTTTTGTCAGTTGAATATGAAAGACGCGCTTTAGACTGTGAATACACAGATGACTTAGTGTAGTTTACAACTTGTAATTTTTAATTTCCTATATTGCAGGAGATGCAGGTTCGAATCCCGGTGCTGAACATGTAGCAATGAGATGATTAATTTGTCTTAAGTACATTATCGGACACTCCGTGTTTCGGATGGCACATTAAGCTGCAGGCCCCGGCTACTAACACTACTTCGTAGTATATAGTAGTCGTAAAACTCTTCCACCAACCCGCACTGAGCCAGCGTGGCGTGGTGGAGTATGGATCAATCTTACTCGGATCCGGGTAAAGACCTGTCCCCTCGGTGGGGACATTAATGCGCTACATTATTATTATTATTATATTGCACAACACAAAAGTTATGTAGAGAAAACTGAGATGAAATAACGTGCTAAGGCAAATCTATCTATCTATCTCTTTAAACAGATCTCTTCCAGTAAGCAATGGTAGGCTCTCGTAGCAGAATGCGTGCCGGGGGCGGCCACCGCCGGATATCAACTGGCAATAAAAATATCTTGTAATATGTGAGTCGCGCCGTCGTAGATTAGGTGAAGAGTAAAGGGCGCGAGCGCAGCGAAGCCCCCAAATAGTCTTCGTGTTCGTTTGACATGTATTACATAAAAAACATCACGTAGTGCTGAATAAGAATAATTTAAAAAAGCTATGTTTTCGTTAAAACCCGCCACATCATGATGTGCCCAGTAATTGCTTGGACACACCATGGAATGGCGGGGCACATGACGGCACATAATGATGTTCCCGATTCTACGATCGGCCGCCGACATGTATAAGCGTCGTCGGTACGTGAATCCGTAACTGAAGACGTTAAAGCCCAGATTGGCTAACCGCGCTGATACCGCAGTAAGCGAGAGACGCAATAAAGTTCACTCGATGTATCGACGTGACATTTTCATTATGTGTAGTGTGCGGGACGAGCCACGGCGGCGGCGGCGGCGGCGGCGCAGAGCTAGGGGCGGAGATTCTACTATTTGTTTTGGTCTTACTGCTGAAATTGATAAATGATGTTACATGTGTGATCTATCTCACTGTTTTGACATTTTGAATGCTCTATAACATTAGATATCATTATTGTAACAAAATAAGTTTTGTATTTTTTTGTCAGTTGAATATGAAAGACGCGCTTTAGACTGTGAATACACAGATGACTTAGTGTAGTTTACAACTTGTAATTTTTAATTTCCTATATTGCAGGAGATGCAGGTTCGAATCCCGGTGCTGAACATGTAGCAATGAGATGATTAATTTGTCTTAAGTACATTATCGGACACTCCGTGTTTCGGATGGCACATTAAGCTGCAGGCCCCGGCTACTAACACTACTTCGTAGTATATAGTAGTCGTAAAACTCTTCCACCAACCCGCACTGAGCCAGCGTGGCGTGGTGGAGTATGGATCAATCTTACTCGGATCCGGGTAAAGACCTGTCCCCTCGGTGGGGACATTAATGCGCTACATTATTATTATTATTATATTGCACAACACAAAAGTTATGTAGAGAAAACTGAGATGAAATAACGTGCTAAGGCAAATCTATCTATCTATCTCTTTAAACAGATCTCTTCCAGTAAGCAATGGTAGGCTCTCGTAGCAGAATGCGTGCCGGGGGCGGCCACCGCCGGATATCAACTGGCAATAAAAATATCTTGTAATATGTGAGTCGCGCCGTCGTCGGTCGCGCGCGAGCGAGCCGGCCCGTGACCCACTTACGCGGGGGAGAGGGATGTTTCGGGAAAATATCTTTAATGTTACTTCGAACTACTTATAAATTGCCTGTTGCTAATGCCCGAAATTCATATGTACAGACAATATATTTCACAAGGTATAACAATTTAAACATGTTAACAAATATGCATACCTCTCTGATCGAAACTTAGTTTGCTGGAAGAGATCTCTTTATAGAGATAATGATATGTACACTTTATATCACACCGTGTTTTGTTAACTTTTTTTCGTGTGTAATAAAGAAATTATGTATAGTTAAACAAGTCGCAGACTGACACGCGGGGGCAACATTACATAACTGTTTACACAACTTTCATGTCGTACGTGGAGTTCGCTAAATGGGTGATTCTAGCAACCAGCTGTTACCGACCGACGACGAAGCCGCCGCGCGTCGCGCCGACTCATCACTGCACATCAAAGCGTACTCGTGCGCGGCGGCTCATCACTGAACACGCGCCCTAGCAAGATTACACTAAGTCCTAGTAGTAACGTTTTCTGAAAGAGACCTCTTGTAATCGCTAAAACTGCACCTATATGTATGTAATATATGTATGTATTTTTCTGATTTTCAATGTTTTGGGCAAAGTCAATGTTAGTAAATTCATACCAGCGGCAGCGAGGTGTGCAAAATATCTGATCGTGTTGTCGTAGCAATGTTGAGAACAACATCAATGTGTCACTGTTTCATCTAACTACTAACTTCTTAAGTTTTCTGGGAGAAATCTCTAGGTAGAGATAAGCTCGCCTTTGTCATGGATGCTTCGCTTTATTGCAGTAGTAAGTATATTATTATTGCATTGGATATCGAACTAATCTTAAAAATAAACGTCTTCATGAAACACAGTGCACAATCATTGATCTTTGTCGTGTGACAAGTACTGATGTTAATAAGCCAATTTTACGTAAAGAAAACTTTTTAAAATGGCTCTTCTTTAGCGTCTTTTGTAAACACAAAGTAAGAAGTAAAGTATCGGAGATAAGGATCAATTAAAAAGCTTTTAGAAAACGTAAGAGTGGCGTCTGCTTCCAAATTGTAGCTTTGATTAAAATAAATAAATGAATCTAATATCAACAGATCTGAGATGATTTACAAAAGAGCAGCGGAATTAGATTTTGTATCAGAGAACAACTTGTATTTATAGCTTCCGTAATGTTTTTAAACAATATTATGTACTTACTAAAGTAGTTTGGTATTCTGTTTTTAGTAATTCATATTAAAAATAAGAGATTTGATATTATTCCTAGAGTTCTGAGTTGGTCCAATGGTAGTACGAGCTAGTAGGTAAGTAGTTCAGATGAAATTACAATAATATGGTACCATCGAGCTGGTCTGATCATGGAGCTCGAAGGTGGCAGAGAGAACCCTAAGATGCTTACTTGTGAACCCATCAAGTTTGGGCTCATTCCAGTAGTCGTGAGCAACTGAGCAGTGCTATTCATATATTTTAGCGAAGTTCTCATTTTCATCACCATAATAGGCATCACGAAAGATTTTGAAATCCTCTGCCATAATGTCGGTACACATTTACTATTTACGAAAAAAGCGTTGTTCCGGTAATAAACTAAAGTTTAATGAAGTTTAAAGCCATTTTTCTAATATTTTGTAATAGTGCACGAAAAAAGCTCTCAGGTGTCATCACGCATAAGTAAACATTTCAATGTCCAAATGAGTAATCAGCATAAATCAGATGATGTTTACATTGTCATGACGCCATGCAGCGTCATGCGCTATGATTCCTGTTTCGATCAAAATGGCCGAATGCAGTATTTGAATTTTTAGTTTTATTGAAAATCATATTAATCTAAATGTTTTTAATCAAATAAATGTTGACTTTTATTTATTTTTACATAATTACAAGTTTATATACATTTCAATTAAAATAATAATGATTTAATGAAAAAGTTAATTTAAATAGAAAATTTGAGCCATATCACTGCCGCCGTCGCTGGGCAAGGTGCCCAGAAGACTGGCGGCGTTGCCTCGCTGTATGGCAAGACTCAGCCGTTGCCCAAGGTAGGCTCCAGCCTTCCGGTCATTTGAGGCATCGACCAGGCGCGATGAGAGTTCTTTGAACAGTACTCGCGCCTCTGGGCCCCATGGACCGAGAGTTTCGACTCCAAAAGGCACAAATATGTAGCCCTGGCCAAGCCCTCAAATAAATTAGTGTTTAAAATAATTTTAATATTTTCCCTCAGAATCATTAAATCTTTGATTTTTTTTATTTGATACAGTCGTCAGGCCTATTCTGATGTAGCAAGACAGCGCGGCGCGGCGGTAAACGGGACCCTAGTTGTTAACCCAACGACTTTGGGCTCATTTAATTAAAACTTGATCTCAAAAGGGTGTTTTAAGTTTTTAAACTACTATAAATTATTATCAATCAGAGCACCGGCAATCCTGCTGGCATGCATGCATGGCGTGCATGAGTGTGAAATGTAATGTAATAATGTTACAGCTATGGATCCCGATATCAGAAACCAATTGAATATTTCCGCGAGGGGTCGACGTCGCGATGTGAGTGGGGGCGGGGGGAGGGTAGGAAGTTGGAGGGGGGGGGGACACGACAAATGCATTAGAAGCAGTCGCTACCGAGACGACGCACCACGCCGCGCGCCGCGAGCCTACACCCGACACGTGAGATCAATCACGAAAAGTATTACCTATCTACTTACAATATGTTTTATTCATTTTCTCTTGCATTTAATTTGGCACTCAATTATGTGCGCGAATCGCGTGGCAATAGCTATAAG
>OY735263.1:12424362-12490547 GCA_963457715.1 Argyresthia albistria
CACATTTTAAGTATTAATTATATTAGTTTTGATCTAAACTAGAACATTTAGTAAAACTATTTGAGACGCAACTATCTAAAACTAGAATATGAAGTTTTTTGTCCTTTTATACTATGATATTTATTATCATACATACCTACCAATGAGATGATTAATTTGTCTTAAGTACATTATCGGACACTCCGTGTTTCGGATGGCACGTTAAACTGTAGGTCCCGGCTGCTATCACTACTTCGTAGTATGTAGTAGTCGTAAAACCCCTCCACCAACCCGCACTGAGCCAGCGTGGTGGAGTATGGCTCAATCTTACTCGGATCCGGGTAAAGGCCTGTGCCCCTCGGTGGGGACATTAATGGGCTACATTTACTTTACTTAGCTACTTCAACATTGACATGATGTTAAACTTTCTGATGCATTGTTACAGTTGTATATTGATATTCGATTTGCAAAACAAATAAAACGTGAACAAGTGCTATTAATTGATATTCAATATTTTATTTTTTTTCGTTTTTATTTATTTATTTATTTATTTATTAAGGTCTATACAACAGGTATACAACATTACATATAACTTAGATATTTTCAGATTAATTCTAGTTGTAAACCCACTACGTATACACACAGGATATATTAAAGTTGGAGTAAACATGAATGAATGAATATTGACGGAATTCCAATCAGAAATCAAATTAATTGAGTTGGCTTGTACCAGTTTATAATAATTATACTACTAAAAGTCAACCTTAGTATTATTGTGATTATCAAAAGAACCTGTGAAGTAGTTAGTTAATTAGGATCCAGTTAAAACCTATACTTACTTACTCCACTTACTTTGTTTTCAGAAATAGGTCAATGCATACTATTATTGGCCTTATATATTTCCGACTACCTTCATTTGTAGACTGCTAAATTAGTAATTTTCCAGAAAAAACCACGATAATTCCCCGAGTTTCTCGCCGCAGCGCAATGATCGCAAAAACTCTCTCGGAAATTAACGCCAAATCCGGTTCGTACATTATCGGCGATAAGGAAGCGATCGCCCCGAATTGCGCCGACGCCTGCTACAAACAATTAGCAATAAATTAGCAAGTCGCGCCGCCGCGGAACGACGCGAATATGGAAATTAAGTAATCCCAGGCGTGGTCCATAATAAATACGGAGTGGGAGGTGTAATCACTCTACCCTACGAGACGGAGGCCCTGGCTCGCTGATTATGTATAACCCGCACTTTACTCATTCCAACAATTTGAAGGGAACGACTGCTGCGGGAATTTGACGAAATTAAATCTGGGCATTATCTTGGGCAGATGGAAAAGGAAAATATTAATATTATCTTGATAAATAACGTATTTATTTACACATCATCACCATTAATAATGGACAAGACTAACGTGCAGAAGTTACATAATCAGCAGGCGGAGTTTATAATTCATAAAGCGGATACGGCAATCGTTTGTGTTATCGTTATTGCCTGAATAACGGAATATAAAACCTCTGACGCTCGCATTTACGCCTCCAAGTTGAGTCGTTCAACAGAGCTCGTCTGATACAATGGAGTCCTCTTGTAAATAAAAGTCACATTTTCACCTTTATTGACCTGAAAATAATTATATTCATGGTGTGGTGCGGATTCGGAGGTCTGACGGGTCAACAGGGAGGCTCTCGGGTCATCGGCGATCGTCCATCGTGATTTATAACTTTATAATAACATCAGGCGCCGGCGGTGGCGGCCGCCTGTCTCGACTCTCGACACTAATTAGCCGGTGAGGGACACAGGGACACGGTTCTTGTAATGTTACCGAGGTACAGCACAAAGGACAACATTTAAAAAATTTGACCAGCTGGTTTTAACAGCTATGAAAATACGTGTTGATGGAAAACGATGAGACCCGTATTTTTTATTTTAGTGTTTAATTTTATTTTTAAGTAATATTTTACTATTTTTAGAGTTACTGATTCTAAAAAGGCATGAATGTCAGGATTATAAAACATTGAACATTTGCCCGTCAAAAGGTAAAAAAATTAATTACAACCAGTGACAACATGAAGACGACAGATGACAGACAGTTGTTTTTTATTTCTTTATAGTCTATGGAACACATGCCATAAGTCCTGAAATTGTAAAGGACTAAATTTAAGTTTTTTTATTTAAATCTAAAGATTCTGAAAAAAAAACTAAGCACACTTAAATCTAGAAATGGTTTTCTTATTTTAGTACCTTATCAAAATGCAATGTTGTCCATTCATGAGTCAGATAGCGGCGTCACGGTCAAAACAAAAAATCCAGCTCCATATCACAACTAAGTAATATACGAAATGTAGCTAATCAAGTTATAAATGTTTTTCGTGAATTTCTGTATTTGTTGCTGTAGCGGCAAGCCGGGAACAGATGCCCTACCGCGCAGCCGATGTCGGCATCGGCTTTGTGTTTGACTTGCCGTATAGTCATAATGATAAAGTTCATTCTCGCGCGTTTAAACACGATGCCGATGCCGACAGCGGTTGCGCGTTAGGGGGGCAGATACACATTCTGTGCAACTTTCTATCACTTTTCTATTACCTGCGGTTCGTGCGATTCAACCCGCTAACGGACATAAAGACAGACAAACCGACAGATGGACTCTTTGGGTACGGCACCCTGACAACTTTGAACCTACCTAACAAATTCAAATCTGGTATTATGTTGGAAAGCTGATGTTAAGCTGATGGGAATCGAGTCCCGGACAGATGGCAGGTAATGACGCGTGTGTCAGGTGTTAGAGGCCCGGCCCCAGGTCGGTGCGGCTCGGGACCGGTAGCGGCATGGCCTGGGACCGGCACGGCACGGGTGACGACGGACTAATTGAGCGCACCGCACCTCTAATTGCTCTGACACTTGATCCCGTCGAGCCGTCAAGTGAACTCCACGATGTCTATAGCTAATGAACTTCACTTAAACTTGATTTCTCGCTCTTGAAATTATTGAGTATGGGCTAAATGTGGTCACAATTTTGATGCGCTGGCGGCCGTAATGATTTATCGACACTTAACATTGAAGTCGTCATTACTGCGGCGATGGGGTTGCGACCTGTTCCGTAGAATGGAGTTATGGAGCAACTGTGCCCATGCAACCCCAATCAGAGTAAACAGCGTGACGTATTTATATATGTGGAATTGTAAATAGGTACTTTAGCAAAATCAAGCGGATTCATAACAATTGCCTACTAATGTAGTCGTGATGCAGTCCACATCCGCTGAAACAATACACCGCCTAATGTAAGGCTCGGTTAACACAATTACGATCCGTTTATTCTGTTCTGCGGAGTGTTTTGATTGGTCGATTGTCCGACGCGCGCGAGCGGAATCATAACGAAACTCGACCGGGCTACAGGTTTTCAACGATCTTTTAGTTTGCGGTGACTGGTGGAACTGAAGGTTTTTGACAGATGCATTGCGTAGAACTGGCGCCCCTCATGTAAACGTCACTGACGGGAGGATACACTTAGCAGGACTCGTTTTTTTTTCTTCACTTTTTTTTCTTCTGCAGAACATTAGTATAATAGACGCCAAACAACTTGAACAAATGACCTTGCATGCGCAGAAACCATCTGATACATGAAACCACCACGGTATGGGGTGCGGGACGCGGCGTGCGGAAGGAGCATCGCATCGAGCGCGCCTAGCCACGCTATTGGTAGATCAGCCAACCATCGTTTCCCGCTTTGAGTTCACGTCTCGTCGCTGCCCAATACACTTGCGTGCAGTGAAATCACGGATAAAAAATGCCTCGATGTCCGAACGTAGTTAAAAAGGCAAGCCAGAAAGATGGTATATGATGAGCTTTCTATCGATGGAGATATTATTAGGTGTACGTGGAAAAACGTAATTTTAGGGAATTTCACAGTTTTATTTTGATAGTCATATCCACAGACCATTAAATCTGTATAGTTCGCAGCAAATATACCTCCTTCGCGTGTCTCAAACAGTTATTGTGCACCTGTTACCGCTCAGTCCCTCATGCAAATGGTACAGTATATTTTCTCATTTTCTATCGATTGAACTAAGTAAGTATATAGTATTGTGCACTAAGATTCATGCAGTATACTGTAGGTACGATTTGTTTTGAGAATTTTAAGTGCGTCGTTTTTTTGGCACGTAAGTGTACATGCGCAAACTTTCCCCCACCACGACACATTTTGCTCAAGATGTTTGGCGTCATTATGAGTTGAGTTGGTTTTCTACGATCTGTGACTTGAGTGACGTTTACAGAGGGGTATCGTGCTAGCTGAGGGTGCTATAGTGCCGCCACTAACCTGTCACAAAGCGTTAGTTCCACCTGTCACCGCAAGCCACAACATCGTAGGAAACTGAGGTTGGGAAGCTGCATGAAATCTTGTAATTTCTTTAACATAACATAACATGGCGTCACGCCTTTTCCCATACGGGGTGGCACAGGCAGCACTGTGCCCACTTTCAGCCAGGTGACAGGGGGCTAGCCCATCGCCGACGCTATGGAGTAATGAAGGATTCCTCACGATGTTTATCATCACCGTTAGAGTGTCCGTATAACGTGGTATAACGTACTCGTACTTAAGATAAATGACTTATCTCATTGTTAAATGGTCAGCACTGAGCACGCACTGATCTAACCTGCACCTATTAATCTGTGCCTGCAACCTGCTGCGTGAGAGGCAAGCATGAAACCCACTAGACCACGGAGCTCTTTTTTATTGTATTTTATTTCTTTATTGTACTAAAATTATACAGATATAGATAGAATGGTGAAAAATATATACAACGGCTTCTAATGACGCATGTGGAGAAAGTCTACAAAACAGAAACGCCGTCATATCTTACAAAATCTCTCCGTAAAAAGAGCAGGCCTTCGAGCCGCTCAAACAGATAATAACCGCGGACATCCAATTTCGCTTCATCGCAACGTCTTTCGAAACGGGAAATTAAATTCCTACCGAAAAAAGGGACGGCAGAGAAACATTTTATTTGTAAATAAAATGTACGAGACATCTTATCAAGTGGGCTCAAGGGTTTATCTTTGCAACTGACTTGATTTGCTAGTAGACGTAGTTATAATCACCGCAGCCCGGGCAATTGCGACTGTTGCTGTCAACTTCGGAGATCACCGCAGCCCGGGGAACTGCGACTGTTGCTGTCAACTTCGGAGATCACCGCAGCCCGGGGAATTGCGACTGTTGCTGTCAACTTCGGAGATCACCGCAGCCCGGGGAACTGCGACTGTTGCTGTCAACTTCGGAGATCACCGCAGCCCGGGGAACTTCCGCGGCATATTACAAGAAGGTTTAGATAAGGAACTGGGTAATTAAACTTGCGGCGTGTCTGCGGCGAATGATTGGGGAGGCCAGTACTGTCACTCTGTAGGAATGAGTTGGGGAGGCCAGTACTGTCACTCTGTAGGAATGAGTTGGGGAGGCCAGTACTGTCACTCTGTAGGAATGAGTTGGGGAGGCCAGTACTGTCACTCTGTAGGAATGAGTTGGGGAGGCCAGTACTGTCACTCTGTAGGAATGAGTTGGGGAGGCCTGAGGCCAGTACTGTCACTCTGTAGGAATGCTAAAGCAGGTGACACTTGTAGTATAGAGAATAGGATCGGTTGTAAATCCAAAAAAATCGGTTCGCTTCACTAACTCAAATAGAATATCTGAGTTTCTAAAGCATTTTGCCGAATCTAATAACGGTATCTGTTGGACAAGTCACACTTTATCGATGTCAACAAAAGCAGTAAGAAGTTTCAGATTCAGACACTAGTTTCCTAAGAGTTACAAATAAAAACACCTTACGTAATACGCGTAGGTACTCCTAAACACATCCGTGTATCATCTCAACCTATGTAACACTATGCACATCGTCGCTTGAAAGAGAGTTTGCGACTCATCGACGCATCTCTGTTAAACAATATACATTTTTGAAATTTTGAATTTTGAACCGTCATTCATTAATTACATTACTAACGGAGTGCTTCATATTTACGGAGTGCTTCATATTACATGGAATAATGGTTCGAATTAATAAAGAAATTAATCGCCTATCATTCACACAATTGGGATGTCTCCAAGGTAATCTAATAAATCTAGAAACAAGTCTGGAGATGAAGAATGTGCCGGTCGACATTGTTAGTCATATTCCCACGTTTTATTTAGATAAGTTGTCGACCCTCACAGATAACGCATTTCTATTTTTACCACGTAAGTTTGTACGTATTTATATATAAGCTAAGTATTTCTAATAATAAAATCAGTTTAGTATCTGCGCGCATTCAGCTCTTTTACTCTACTCCCGAGGGAGTCGATCATCATATAATTGCCTCTGGCAAAGTGGTGACCCGACGATTGAACATCAAGCAACCTTCGGTAAAGCAGCATGGATTCAGCCGTGAAGCAAGTTCCCTGTGCTGCTACTTCGGAAGACCAAGCAAATTTCTGGAAGGACAAGCTCCGACTATGGTTTGAGCATTTCAAACCACTCAACAGAACTCCAGCCACCTAGTTTTCAAGAACGAACCCAAGAAGATCGATAAATCGCCGCGCGTAAGCAAGTACAATGAACCCGTAATATAGCTGACCACAGAATCATCAAAAATGAAGCTCGCTCCAGCAGAAACAACAAACCGCGTCGGCAAATATCATCGCAGCAAGCAGTTTTTCAAGTTCACGTGACATGAAGACATAGAAAACCGCACCTGCAGAATATCGAACAATTTATCGATACAATTCACAAAATAAGTCATCCAGGAAGAACATCGCATGAAGAAAATTCACTGAACCAAAATATAAACGATTCGTGTACAAGATGTGCCTTATGTTGCCAAATCCCAAGGTTTTTAAGCACACAATTTCACCAATCGACAACTACAATTTCGCTCAGAGTGTAGAGCACATATTGAAGTCATCGACTGCCTACAAGCCAAGGTTACGCAGATTTACGCTGATGCTGATTCAGCTCAATCGTCCTCGTCTAGGTATGGTCGCAATTATAAACAAACAGTGACGAATCAACTTCAACGACGTGCATGACAAGATGTTAACTCATTGACTCCTGAAGGCTATCCTGCGGATCTCTCCCAGTCCAGTGTCGCAATGAAAGCTGTTTTTCCCAACCGCGAAGCCCCGTTTTCAAGTGTTTGTTACCTTTTATCCTAATTTATTTTAGTATTGTGTATGTGTTATGTAATTTCCCTGTATGTAAATATTATGTTGTTTTCCTAATAATAATTTTAACCCTAGGCGGGTTTTAACTAGTGTAGTATATTCCTCATAATATTTTTTGTAGGTGTCGCCTATAGCCTGTGTGTGTGTATTATATTGTGATAATTTATGTAGGGTTTGATAGCGTACATTCTCTTTTTAGCATTTGTTCCTATATTTTTTTAACTTATGAAGAATTCGCCTAGCCTGTAGTTAGTACCTATATTATTTAAATGTGTATAAGATTTACCTAAGATTTCGTTAGGTTTCATTATTTATAGTTACATTGATTTCGTTTAAGGTTTATTTTCTCTTTTTAATGTTTTCTGTTGTTATACAATTTATTTCTTCCCTTAAAGGGGGGAGTATCTGTGCCGGTCGACATTGTTAGTCATATTCCCACGTTTTATTTAGATAAGTTGTCGACCCTCACAGATAACGCATTTCTATTTTTACCACGTAAGTTTGTACGTATTTATATATAAGCTAAGTATTTCTAATAATAAAATCAGTTTAGTATCTGCGCGCATTCAGCTCTTTTACTCTACTCCCGAGGGAGTCGATCATCATATAATTGCCTCTGGCAAAAAGAATTATTTACAAAATGGCTTGACAATCTCAGAATTGTATATTTCCAGTACTTATTTTATTTATAATTTCAATTTCGAGCAAAAAATTAGAGCATTTGAGGCCACACGCCACATGTCGCCACTCTTTGCCACTCAGGAACAAAAATATTAATTTGACAGTTCCTAAAAAGTACCTATCTTTTTTACTACTACCGACACAACCCTTTAACTAAAGTATAATAATTTTCCTTTACATACCTATTAGATTTAAACGGTTTTGTACTTAAATGTTGTCGAATATCAAAATCATAAACATTAACGAAATTATATTGCTTGGCATCAGTTAAATAAAATCATTCTTGTTTACTTGTGACAGAATTCACAGCCGTACAAATCCGTAAAAGGCGAATAAATCTCGTAAAACTCTAAATCCTTAAATCGAATATAACAATCAATCAGCAAATAAGCTCTCTCAATATTGAACCCAGCCTTATTGTTCAGTGAGCATCGAGCTATAAGCTCTACATTCAACAACGATTTGGCACGTAATAAGTATCTACCTAACGATTTCTTCAGCTCTTTAACGCTTAGCTCCGCGTCAGTGTGAATGGCCGCTATGGGTAGATAACAATTGATATGTAATTGTTATAAATTACCCACTAATGAAAGGTTAACCCGACGACGACGACGAGGTTATCTGTATTTATTTTTCAGGTATATTAGTACCAACAAACCTCCTTTTCCTGCAGGATCTGGCAGAGGCACATATTTGCATCCACGTTCAGTAAGTAAGTAGTGCAAGTAATTCACAAACACCTTTTTGTGATAAGGGGCTAGTCCTACAACGTCCGGAGTCAGATTAAACCTCGGTGCGGCTCGGTGCATACTGTTGTCATTCACGATTGATGCAATCCACACTCGCCGAGTAAATAGCGCAGGAGCGTCGACACATCGCAGAGATCTGTAAACAAGCTGCACTCACAGACATGCACTCTCATACGCACACACACACACACGGCACGGCTAATAGAATCGTCCAGGTGATATAAAGTGCCGTGTTTTACTGGGTACATAAATACTGCACAGCGCGAATGTAATGTACAGTCTAATAAGGGACCCATTCCGAGGTTTTCTTTCTTCGCGTAAAACCAGAAAACACCGTAGCATACAAGCTCACTTTAATAAAGCAATAATTTAGGTGTACAAAATAAATTAACAAGTCAAATCTACTAAGGATAGAAAGGTTTCTAGTAATTGTTGATCTCTCAAGTATTTCACTTCTCGTTTAACTCAAATTGGAAAAATTGGAGTGGA
Organism: Argyresthia albistria; assembly: GCA_963457715.1. NCBI lineage: Eukaryota > Metazoa > Arthropoda > Insecta > Lepidoptera > Argyresthiidae > Argyresthia > Argyresthia albistria. The sequence continues at coordinate 12,433,445 of OY735263.1, forward strand.
TAGCTTCCGTCCGTGTCCGATTCTTTACTTTCAATAATATTCAGCTGCCATTTCTCTAGTAATATAAGTATAGTTACCTAATGTTATTTACACAAACAGAACATAAGCTTGAGTGCAACCAGTAAAATATAAAATTAACAATGGAACTTTACACATGCTTTAGGATAACTACTCTTGATGGGTTTTTATTTCATTAAGCGCGGCCAGTGACTATAGGCTTTTAGCAATGGACATTGATACTTGTGCACTAAAAATCCGAAACATCGCAAAATTTTATGGGTAGGTATAGAGTATCTGAATATGCGGTTTGGCTATCACATCGTTAGTATGATACTGCGGCCAGGCTGCGGTGGTAAAACAATAGTGACGTCAACAGCAGTCGGGGACTGAGTTACCGCCGCCACTGGTTCTCTATAAATTGGTTTTTGCACGTGTATGGCTGTGTGTATGTGCGTGAGGGTGTGTGTAGCTGGGTGTATGTGTTGATGGTGAGCCGGCCGCAGCTGCACCGCGGTCCAATCTCATGTGAAATCGAACTCTGATATCTGCACGGACCCCAGGATAGTGAGGAATGGAAACCCCTTCCGAATGAAATGCCTCAAACAAAAGGACTGCCATATGTTGCGTGGGATGAGGTACCGGTACCACTTATGAAAGAACACAACTATAATACAGGTGCAAGCAAAATCTAATCGCAACAAATGCACACATCTAGGCCACACAAAGATAGTTTCACGCACAAGCGTCATCATTCAAACATGCCTAAAAATTGTACTTCGGCAAAGGAGTGCGAAGGTAATCTACGACGCTGCCAGTGTTAATTGTTGTGAGGTGCGGACACAACACACTAGTACGTACCTCGCCTTTTATTGAAGTCCAGCCCGTGACACGGAACGAGCGGCCATTCGGAGGTTTCTTTTATAAACTTTCCCATTTCCGCTGCGTACCTCACAAAGAGCGTAATGGAGACACCCGCTGAACGATTTGATGTCATTATTGTCCTCCATCGTTTCCGGGGCGAGGCCTTGTGTATTGTTGCTGTTTATTGTAGCTCGGCCCGGCTCGGCCCGGCGACATACAAAGGCTTGATTGAGTTATATCGCCGATTAGGTATAATTAGATAACTTGCTTTTGTTGTATCAATTTTATTGTTACAAGAATAATCCGCCACAAAAAATAGGTTGAATGTAAAAACAGGGTTGGGTTATGTTTGTCTTCGTACCATTAAGATAAGTATTATTTATTATTATTATTATTATGAGCCTGTCATATCCCACTGCTGGGCAAAGGCCTCTCTCCTCCTCTTACACTCCATTCGATCCTGAGCGGTCGAAGATAAGTATAAATGATCAAAATGGATTATTGAATCACTGGCTAAAAGTGGGCACAGTTGTGCTTCTGCCACCCCGTATGGGAAAGGGCGTGACGCTATGTTATGTTTGTGTGTAAGTATAAATTATTAATATTAACGGCTAACTGAAAGTAACTAACAACTAATAAATTTTGGGCTAGGAACAGTAACCCCTATCTTACTCTCTCCTATGACATTTATTCCATGAGAACCAAGGTTCAGATAAAGTAAACCAACCCCGATTTTATAGTGAGACTGTGTGAAACCATCTCGTACACAACGAGATGAATCAGAACTTGGATCATTTCCAACATTCACTCGTAAAGGCAGATTTGGATACCTAAATGCTCTGGCGATACGGAGAGCGGAATATCTGAGAAAATATCGACACGTGAACTATTCTAGCTGATACGAGTAGCTGCGGATCGTACCTACAACAGTTCCTGCAGGGATGTTGTCTGTGCAAGAGAGTGATTTGGATAATTACTTTGACTACGCTAATGCTTTTTATATTCTCTACCGTCTCTACTCTCGTGAATAAGTCAAATACTTATTATATTACAATGTAACTAATAAAAAGATCACACCTGATCTGAGGTATGAAGTAAATTATTTGTATGTATTGGCCATAATAAAATCGTTGGTAGGTTTCCAAAGATATCGTTTGAATTAGGGTTACACGAAACGTACTGTATTGACTGAGCATACGTAGTTTTAAATTAGAACGAACTTTCTAGAGGCTAGAAGCCTAAAGTGCTCCAGTTATTTTTCACATCATCCGCCTAACACGCAATACAAATACGAGACCGCGACATCGTCGGCGGCGACACAACAGACGTAAATTAGGTTGTTCACGCCATACAGCGAAAACTAAACGCAGTAGACGTGACGTCACATTCAGATGCCGAGCTTGGCATTCACATTTCGTCCGGAGACTCGATCAGAGCCACTACACGCGCGTCGGCTCTCGAATTCCCGCCCATCGCACACGCTGCGCACACACGTGTCTTCCATCAGCTCGAGAAGCTCATCCATCAGCACATTTATCGCACAACCCAAAGGCAGCTAGCTCGCCTCCGTCGCGTTCGCGAGTGAAATATTATGCACGCTTCCACCACAAACATTCAGCCCATATTTCCTGCTCATCGCCACGAGGCTAGGACCCAAGCGAGGGTCTGCCCGTGACCTCTACTCATCATCCAGCCCAGCTACCAGCCGACGACGATTGTCACGCGGGAGCGCTGCCCAAGAAGCCAAAGACGGGGCGATTGAGAGCGAATCGTTTCTCTTTCTAGACCCGCTGCTGGAATCTTTCGCTGTAATGTCACATATATGAGCCGAATGTGACGGGGACATTTTATTCTCGATACGTCCAAACATACATACATCGATGAAAAGATGCGTTAAAATCCTTATAAATGTTTTTAATTTTTCTGTTTCTTTTATTTTGATTCGGAGATTCGTGACCTATTAGGACAACTTGAACACGGCAGACCGAAGTTGTGAATTATGCGTCAGCCAAACACTGTGCGAACACAAAACACAACATACCGCAGCCACCTCCAATAGTGGTGCGAAAGCAAAAAAAAAACTGTTGATCTAGTTAACTTTAAGAAAAGCAGGTCAGCGCGGTGGAATCAGCAAACTTTGCGGATTCCCGGCCACGAGCTGAGCTGTATACTCGGAAAGTATAATTGTTTTAGTTATAAGTCTATTGTAGTTTGTTAATACGTCTGAATGATATTTCAATTTTGCCTTGTTATAAATTGATAGTGAATACAGTGTCGCCAAGTCGGGTGTCGTGCGTGTATATTATTCACGCGATCTCTCCGACTGTCTCCGTCTCAGTACGAGTACTTACTCGCGGTATACATATAGGCGCGCGCGGCAGTCCGCACGACTCTCGACTCTCGCAGTAATGGAATATTAACTATTTAAGGCAGGTGTCTATTTATGGGCACGCCTACACCTCTTCGCGACACTCTACTTTGCAAATGGGATAATAAATTACCGAAAAATTTACGACTTGCTTGTCGCAATTTATTACTTCAAGAATCAACTACAACAAGAAGAAGTTAACTCACAATAACTATGAATAGATCTAAACATTTATTTAATACATATTTATTTTCTTATACTTACAGTCTTTCTGTGAGAAGAACAATGCTCTGCCGTCATACAGTCTCGCACTAGTACGGAGAGCACTAATCTACTCACCAAAACAACTCACAAAGTACACAAGTACCTATTGTACCTAATAGGTATTTATGGGTGAATTTTCTGTTTTTCTTGCCGCTGCAAAGTAGAAGTTGGGGGCTGTGAATTACTGAAGGCCAGTGAAAACTAATTTGGAATGCAGCGGAGTAGACACAGCTCTAGTGCAGCGCGCGGGCGGGGGCGGCGGCGGCGGCGGCGGCGGTGGCGGCGGAGTCTTAAGTGGCCGAGTCTCCGTCTTCATTCTCAAAATAAACAGCAGCGGGGAGTCGACACCGGTCAGTTAATATAAAGAACTTATTACTCTCGATTTGAGTTAATTTACCACCGCGACTCTCGAAATAACTAACTGGACTAATTTATACTCCGTCTGAAGAACTTCAGAATAAGGTCACTGGTGTCAGGGACGAGTTTCAATGCTAAGATGTTATTTCAACTCTGTTCTTCTGTCGGTCCCTGTTTGTTTTGCCTGATTGAATAGCATTTAGCATATATGAGAATACGTCACGGCCGCGGTCTCGTAGATATTTCAAGCATTGAAGAAGAGACACCTGCGGCTTTCCCCTCCACAAGCAATATTTCAGGAGACGTAACCTCAAACCGCGATGACAAATACGCGGGCCGTTTGCAGGTTTTATTTCTTTTCCAAATATTGCCTCCGTTCGGCAAAAAGTGGCATCCCGCTCCCGGATGGCGGACACAATTCATTCTTTGTACCAGTCGACCGTTTATATTACAGGATGCCCTTTGTGTCCTCTCTTCCCGATGGAAATCATTATTTTAATGCGTCCACATAAAACATCTGTGTACAGTTTAAACGAGTTTCTCAACAATATTAACCAGTACGCTGGAAAAGTCTGGAAACATAAAGTTTTTTTTCTAAAGGCCTGAGCTCGGGGGCTTTTAGTGAGCGAAATTATTTACTGAGGTGAGTGTTGCTCGTGGAGCGTGGAGTGTGGATCAGTGGAGCGGTGGATGCATTCTGTGGGTGGATGCAATCAACCCACGCGAGCTGTCGCGAACTGTACTAATCTAAATAATGTTGTGAACATAATTTCACATCACTGTCGCCCACCCGTCTGAATGATATGTTCACGCTTCAACTCGGGTTTTCATAACACCCTTTAACCCGAAAGGTATTCCAACGGAATCGGGCTACTTTGCCTCCGCTATCTGTCTGTCCGTCCGCCCGTCCGTCAGTGGGCTGTTTCGCATGAACTTTAATAGAGATGTTAAATGGGAAAAGAAGAGACCTGAATTTTATAGTTTATTTTCTTGTACAGACCACCAGCCCGATGGCCCAACGATATTATCAAGTCGTCGGGATCCCACTGGGTGCGATTGGCACAGGACAGAGGAGATGGCGCTATAGAGAACAGTCCTATGCCCAGCATTGGGTCGATGTGGGCTGAGGATGATGATAATTATTTTCTAGTACAATTAAATGGTAAGAAACCCATCGTGTGCGAATCACACTTGTCGATGACTGGTTTTATTGTGTGCTAATGGCTGTCACTCATCTGTCAATCTTTAGGGAATCGAATTCTCTGGTTACATCATACCAAGAAACGTCATTCATGGTAAAACATAAACCTCGTAGACATTAAAGCCACAACATGCATATTGGATTTATTCGGTAAACCAAAACAGACAGACCGTGTCGGAATGCTAACTCGAAGCGACTTCGAGGGTCGAGCGACTCCAGTCACCTCAACAATTTTGACTCTTCGAGATATTCGGCCCATTAATCTCGGATGCAGGTGGTTATTGAACGAGACTCCGAGAGCAATCAGCGGCGGAGTGGGGTTGGAGGGCCCCCTCCCCGCGTGACCCAGCGAGGGGCCACACGAGGGTCCCACTCCGGATGGCTATTGTGGGCCAGTGCAGGCCTAGGAACCAATTCTATTAATGCATTCTCCAGGTCTTGGAAAACCCTGATTTCAAGGAAAAGCTTATTTACAGAACACGTGTAATGTTGGCTTTAGCTATTATTACAATTAAACTAGTGTAGTAAAGACACCGATGTAAAAGATGAGAGAAATTCTTCTCGATCGATTTAAGGCTGTTAGAGATAAATAATAGGAGAGTCAGGCGTGAATTTGAACGTGTCGTAATTACAAGACATCAGCAATTAGTGCGCACTCGACGCCTCGCTAACGGGTGCGCACTCGACGCCTCGCTAACGGGTGCGGCCGGCAAGTTTCGAGTTCACTCGACGCTTCGCTAACGGGTCCGGCCGGCAAGTTTCGAGTTCACTCGACGCCTCGCTAACGGGTGCGGCCGGCAAGTTTCGAGTTCACTCGACGCCTCGCTAACGGATCCGGCCGGCAAGTTTCGAGTTCACTCGACGCCTCGCTAACGGGTGCGCACTCGACGCCTCGCTAACGGGTGCGGCCGGCAAGTTTCGAGTTCACTCGACGCCTCGCTAACGGGTGCGGCCGGCAAGTTTCGAGTTCACTCGCCGAAGTGGTGTCACTAATAGTCTGCACTGACCAAGTGCCCGTACACGAAATTAACTATATCTGTGGGTACTACAACTATTTTGTTATTTCTTCTTCTTAGAGTGCCTTTCCATCACTGGAGGTTGGCAGTCTGCTCTTCATATTCCTCTCCGTTCTTCCCAACCGCTCTTCTACGCTGGCCACTCCCGATCGAAACCCTAAATCTAAACATTGCAAAATGTTATAATATCAATGGTCATCTTGTAAGAGATTTGATCAAAATTTCAGAAGATGTCCAGAGCTAAGGCCCCGTGGGTTTCTTGCGTGCCTCTCACGCAGAAGGGGCAGGTTAGAATCCCGGTGCTGACCATGTACCAATGAGATAAGTCTCTTATCATCAGTTATCTTAAGTAACGGAAACTACTCGTGTACTACGTTCGAAACGTACTCTAACGGTAATGGAAAAAATCGTGAGGAAACCTTTATTACTCCAAAGCTGCGGTGATGGGTTAGCCCACTGTCACGCAAAATGGAGTATTGAATCACTGGCTGAAAGTGGGCACAGCGGTGCCTCTGTGACCCCATATGGGTAAAGGCGTGACGCTATGATAAGTTTATGTTATTTTATGTCCAGAGCTCATAAATTTACATAGCAAACAAAACTTGTAAGTTAAAGGTATGCCAAAAACCGACAGCCGTCGAATAACCTACCCTTCGTCAGTGCTTAATATTACGCTGCGATAACAATTCCATTTTAATTGTTATCTGCCCATAGCGGCCACTGTCACAGACGAGGGGTTAAGTTGCTGACATCTCTCACTTTACACACTCCAGTCGCTTCAGATAAACTTCAGATTAAATAGGCCTCCCCCTCTCCTCCCCCTCCCGCTCTGTCAGGGGAACTAATCACGCGACACTATTACCAACTACAATAAAACTTGTTCGTCGCCTGCCGCCGCCGCCGCCGCCGCGACATATGTCTCGCGCGCCCGCATATTGTTGCGTCCAGTTGTGTCGAGTTGTGTCGGGGTCCGCTATTGGTGTCAGATTGCGTCCAACGACGACGTGGCTTGTCGATGACAAGTAGGACGCGGGCGAGACAAACTATACTTCGCTCTTCGACTACTTTTTATGAAATGAAGTGAGTGTCGATATTTTCACCGAATCGGCAAAAATAAACGGTCTTAATTAGCGCACCAAGGTTTTCGACTTGTAGATTGTTACCTCGTAACTGGTAACGTGACAGGTGTAATTAGGATTCTACATAAAAAAGTATAAAGTCATCCAAATTACATATTCTTGCAGACAGACAGAACTACAGACAGACAGACGGACAACGAAGTGGTCCTATAATATACGGGTTCCTCTTAGGATCGGAACCCTAAAAATAACGAAGAACATGGAAAGCATATGACAAAGTCAGCCATGTTGAATGTGGGTCAATGTTTATAGGTACTAAGTAGTTAGTTGAATGTAGAGTCACGCGCGTTTTAATTCATAACATTTATAAACAAGCAAGTCTTGGGATTGCTGAATACTTGAACTGGCATTTTATTGTCTGTTTGTTTTGCAGAGTGTGTCGGTCGACACAAAACGTCTTTTGTCCCGTTGTCGTTTACGACTGGACTGGACTCGCCGCCCGCAGCTTAAAGCTAGCCACTTCTAGCAATTATAAGCACAAAGGCTTCACCTCCTCCCACAAAAAGCCAGTATTCATTAAAAGCTCGACAGCGAAACGCTAGCAAATTAGATTCTCGGAAGATAAACACGAGACTTGTTTTATTTTATGAAGCTTAAGCAAACATCGTTAGTGTCGAGAGCGGCGGCGGCGGCGGTGGCGGTGGAGCTAGCACAAACGAACAGATGAGATGTGAATTTCTTTCACTTTCTACAATTTAATTACATGTTCCGCTGGAGTTGGAGTCGGCAGTCGGAGCCCCAAGTTTCTCGTTGAAATTAATCAGAAGTTGCGGGAATGAAAGAACAGCCGCGTTATTAGCAGCCTCCCTCGGCCGCCACCGCCGCCGCCGGCCGCCCCTGCCGCGCTGCTACCAACTCTATATACCTACAGTAAGTGATGTGCTTCATTATAATCAATAAACACCAACTTGCACTAACACTAAAGACATTCTCTGGATCGCAGGAAATCCTCGGGTTATCACACAAGATATGCGGCAACTATTGGTCTAGAATAGAGATGCTCCGAGTAGCGCGGCGTGCAGTGAAGCACTCTCAGCGAGCTCTAACTTGAGGCGGCTCAACTCGAGTTCCTCAGTGCTCGACGGACACTCGCGCCGCTCCAGCATAACTGCTCCTCTCGAGCACACTCGAACTAATCAACATGGCACTACTCCACACCGTCCCTATAATGTACTCGACACAAACGGAGGTGTCGCTTCTCACATTTATCTCTCAAGTGTGTGCGGCATGGGCATGCCCGGACTGTGGTAAACATGTTATCTTTCACGCGAGCAAACGTGGCGGGCTGATAGCGCGGGAATAAAATTGTCCCATCAGCGGGTGTATGTGTGTGTCACGTGGCCAGCGAGGATCACGCACTCGCTCGCTACGTAACTCACCCCTCCCCTCCCCCATCCATTACGATCCCCACCCCCTCCGGCAAGACAGTCGCTCGGCTTTCCCTAAATCCCTTTATCTGTTCCGCGGGATGTAAGGACCCGTATGTAAAGTATTCGGTATCTAACCTTTTTTACCGCGGGACTTTCTCATCAATACTGAATCCGCAATCGCCTTGAACGCGAATATTTTGGGATCGTGTTATATGAAAGTTACAACACAAATGGCTACCATCAAAGTTACTTAAAAAGTTCAACTGTCGTAATGTGCTAAATTGGAAACACCTTCGCCTGATACATTGTGTAAGTCGCACAAAGTCACTGGACTGTGCTCGATGCGAACTCGATGTTCTTTTCAATGTCCCCGGGCGAAAAGTAGATTAGCGTCAGCTGTCACGTGAAACAACGAGGGCTCTACTTAGCGAATAAACTCGCGGCAAGCATCGGACGACAGAGGCGACGCGACAGGCGACAGGCGACAGGCAACGCGGTGTAAGTAGGCCGTCCGTCCGCCATCAGTGGCACGGAGTTACCCGTGCTAAGGAGTTTTTCCGTTTAATTAAATTATCTAGTGGAGTGAGGGCACTTAGCCGAGAGATGACGAGGCACGCTCGTAAACACGACTCACTAGAGACATAAGTCGAGTCGAGACCATTCCGTGGACACTACGTGTGTGTGTCTGCTAGCGCTATTCGGATTATGAAATACTTAGGCTTTAACTTATTCTAAGACAGAATATATTACAAGAGGCATTGACTTTTTTAAGCCATGATCACAGGTAAGTAGAGGTAGGAGAGGAACTGGGCAAAGAAGTCGTGGCTCAGCAACTGCTGATAAAAGGACGGGAGTGGTCAGTGTACAATCAGCTGATGCGCTTGCCGGAGAATTGGAATAAATCTGAGGACTTTGACTGACTATCGTATTGTATGCCAGAGGCTCATGTTTTATCGAGAAATATAATATTATTCTTATCCCTACTAAGGTCGAAACTTTTCTCAGTCTTTACGTTATTCTTAGCAAAAAGTATTCTTTGTAAAAAGAGATTACGGTTATTTCAAGAGAGTAATGTTTGTGTTTACGTACTAGCGTATACATAACATAAAGTTGTGTGCCTCAATAATAAAAAAACACGTAATAAGAACAATTTGCTTCCTCTCCGGTAACCGGGGCGCGGTGGGGCGGCGGCGGGCGGCGGGCGTGAGATACTCCTGCGCTTAGTTGATGTTGATCCCCCCGCACCCCCTCTGCCCCCCGCACGCGCCACTCATCGTATATTTTAAACGTGTTTGTTTTATTTATGCAGAGAATGTACGTCGCCGTAGAGTTGCGGACCTACTCCGTTGAATACTACAACCTACACCTGACCAACCTGAGATACACCATTAACCACCATTATAGTTCCTTAGACGCATGAAATAAGACTGGCGCGAAGGGCCAAAAAGTGTAGCTTTCCTGGGACAATGAGTACAGCGGAGAGCCGAGCGTGATGAAACTTTGTAATCCTGTTACAAAAATAAAACTTCACCTCCTACTCCGAAGTTTTCTCGACATAACTCCTTTTAAAAAGTTCATGATCGTATGTCCGACACTGCCCTCTATTTTGATAACTTTCCTATGGCTCCTTCTCTACTTGTATACAATAAAGATAATGTATGTTAGCCACGTTCAAAGGCTTTCGTCGTGCAAGGAAATATCTTTATGACATGTAGTGTAGGGTTCGTTGGTACTTCTTAATATTTACGACGGTGTGGGTCGACCTTTTCTGCTTTTCTGTGTGCGTGGTGGGTTTGCATGCACATACATATTTCGGTATAACCTCTAAGTATTATTTCCTGATCTCAATTTAGACTTCCTACTTCTACAACTCTGAAACTTCGGGCACAAGAAGTCATTATAATGTTTGCTTACGTTATCATCTCAGGAGTCGTGTAGCTGGACGCGTACCAAACCTTTCTAACCGAGTTCAAACCCACGACCGAGCCTCCGTTCCTGAATAAATATTATAGATAATCTTTATCTTTATCTTTTTCTTGGTAGGAAACACACTACCTACCGTTAGGTCATTTATTTATTTATTTAATCATATTGAATGACCTGATGATAAACTGCCTGCCCCCGCTCCCCCCACTACTTCACGCCCCTCCTTCCCCCTCCTTGGTTAACGAAACATAACATCGCGACGTGCAGCACAGATCACGATGAGGTCACGTGAGTGGCCAGCCACGTGAGCGATGAACAAAGTAGCCCGGCCCTTGATTACGTCACTCGAATCTTCGAATTACTATCACAAAGAAATGGAGCTTAGATATACGTACCTACTTAAATTCTTTATCATACGACTAGTCTTGGACTTGTCCGTTCCAACATAAAGTGTGCTTGCGGTAAAACTAATGCATTGAATCGTCCAACGTTGTGTCCACCATATGAAGAACCTTCCAGAACGCTCTCTGCTCTGCCTCCGCCCCGGCCATTATGGGAAAGGCATGACGACAACGACGTATGTATCAATATCTAGCTCAGATCTGATGAATGACGATTGAGTCCTGCAGTCAGCAGTCGCACCCTTGAGCCGACAGCCCTCAGCCCAGAGCGATGTGATGCGACTACAGATGTTTTTCGCCCCAGTACCTAGCACCAAACACAATCTACTTGAGAAGTAAGTTGCTCATCCCTTACATGTAATTTATTGAGCACTATTTGACAACCTAGATACAGTGTTTTCACTAGTTCGGTTGTCAGTGTCACTGATCCCTCCTATTTTACGAAAAATGTTCCTAATTAAGTATCCCCTTATTTTATTGGAGTATGACTCAATCTTACTCGGATCCGGGTAAAGGCCTGTGCCCCTCGTGGGGACATTAATGGGCTACATTTACTTACTTAATTACTTATTTTAGTAAGTAGACCTGTGTAAACCATGTTATCTGTTAATAAACTTTCATTTCATGATGCCGCCGCCGCCGCCCGCCTGACAAGTATCGACGTTTAGGACAGCCAATTCAGGGATTGCCTCGCTTATTTATGTCATGGGATTAACACGCGTTTTACTGATTGGATTCGTTGATGGTCACTGGATTTAATCGGATTTTGTATAGGATAAAGCAATATGTGATCAGTCCTTCCTCACAAATAGTTCACAGCAAACCCAACGAAAATTATACATTAAATTGAATTATGTCGAACTCATTCTATCTAATTAGGGGAAAATTATTATTGGAACATTTCCATAATTTTCCGTCGTATTGGGCAAGTAAACAGGTGTTTGTTTACCTAAAACCCCAATCATACTTTTCATATAGAATCTAGTTAAGTATATCTACAGACCGTTTTCTGATTTACACGACCTCATTGCAAACTCTACCATACACTTGTCGAAGATAGATAGATAGATAGATAACTCATTAATTCATTGGACATGGTACACACACATAAATAATAACAACAAAAAACAGTAGGTACCTACAGCTGTGTGGTTATGTGACTGTACCACGGCAGTGAAATGGCCCTGACTCAGCAATGTCACAGACGAATCTGTGCCGCTGGTATTCTGCCAGGGCCAAAACGGACGCACAACAGTGGCTCTAGTACTTACACAATTTAATTTAACCAATGGCTCATATCATAGCTCTAGCTACGGTTTGATAGAGATAGAAGCTTCCAGTCGTTGTGACTATAAGGCGGGGGTGCTATTGAGTATGCTAGGTATTCTAGGCGATATTTAGGCTATCTAGGTCACCGACATCAACTCACTCGGTTCACTCGACACTCCATTTTTATGCATATTCGGATTCGCTTTGTGCTCACGCAGACAGACGGGATTGCATTCCCGTTTAGACATGGTTTCAATTTCAAATACGATCACACGACCAGAACAATCCGAATATTCTTTTTTCAATGCTATGTACAAAAAATATTCACAGAAGGTTCGTCGACGACGACGGTTTCATTCGTGCATTTCATTGACACGACGCGGAATTTTAATTACCTGATTCATCTAAATCTAAATTTTAAATACCTGGATACATCTGTCACATAGTTTCCACTTTTATCGATTCGGATTCGATACTGGGATAAAAACTGCCTCAGGGGCATAATTCTCGTGCATTCGATATACTTTTTTCCTATGGGGGTGAAAAGAGCTTTGGGGTGAAATTTTTCAGGAACATTAAATAAATCACAAAAAAAGAAACGCTCAAGTAGATACCTATTGGGAAAGCAACAAAGTTAGGGAACAGGTTAAGTGATAAATAAATCACTAAGTGCTTAGGTTTTCTTAAATTATTATTTTAAAGAGGAGAAAAATTATAGGTAGCCGATTCTGATTTACAATAACTTATAGGTAGGGTAGAGGATACTATTGTGAATAAAATGATTGAAATAATACAGATTTCAGACACAAATAGCTTATATGATAAAATAATGTGATAATGTACCTTTGGGCAGGTGTTTATGGCAAAATCGTAGTACCTACTTCAAACATTCCCGGAAATGTGATATTTTGTTCCCGGGTCCCGGGAATGAAAAAACAGTCCGCAAATACCGAAACCCTACTTTCCACTCTCTAGTCTACAGAATGCAGTGAAATTTAAATTTAAATCTGTTATCACACACTCACAGGACAGGACACAACGTTCGCGTTCGAAAGTTTGTCTTCAACTGGTCACTGTGAACTTGGCTTGATAATTGGAAACGATTTGATTGGTTACGGGGCGTGGCTAGGCCGCCGGACAGTGATGACTTCACTGCATTCTTATCACGAATGGACATTAGTGAGACTCGAGTCACCATCGCTCGAGAAAGTGAAATCTCAGAATTTTGAGCGCGGGATAGCAAAAAGTTTTTATAACGCAGCCATTTCACGGCAAGCAAAACAATGGAACAGCTTTAGTGACATTCGGGATAAAACCTCGTAATTCAGGAGAAACAAAGGTTTGTGTAGTCTCGGCTTCACGAGTCGTCGATTCATTTATTGCGTAGTTGCCTACCTACCAGGGCACTGACCCTAACTCTGCAGGCGTTCAAAATATCTAAACGCTTTATTGTAGACTAATGAAATTAAAACTCCCTTTTCAATTAGTTTATTGAGTTTAGTTTAGACTCCCGAGGAATCTATTCCACTGTGCGACTTTCACTTCACTGTACAAATGGAGATTAGTCGCCGGCAATTGAATAATATCCATGACGCGAATACCCGACAAGCGATCATTGAAACATCTCCGCAGCTGCTGATTACGCTTCTCCGCTGTATTGTGCTTGTCGGTCGCAACTCACATCAATGCGCCTCTCGCCGACTGCGAAGAGAAGCCGCTGAATCATGTAATCGTATCGTAGACACAGATCGCTTCGTATCCCCTGACATGCGAGTGTGTGCGGCCGACGGAAGTGGATAGCGGTCACGTGCCCATGCTCCGTGTTTATGCACATCCTCCCCACACCCCGCCCCCGCACGGCACCGCGGCCGCGGGGGAGAAGTAATGTTTCACGTAGCGCGTCCGACTGGACTTTGCCAGTTTAAAACTTTGAGTGAGGTAGGTATTCTCCAGAACGAGTTACGAATTTACGATTTAAACTCGCACCGGTCTGTATGTGGCGTCGTCGCCGTCGTCGCTCGCCCGCCGCCGCCGCCGCCGTAGCTGCAGACAGCTTGCTCTCTAGCGGCTTCGCTAATTCGCTTTCCGTGTCGCAACTTCTATTATTAATCTGTATCGGATGAACTCGCAGCAAACTTCGACGGCGATGATATGATTCGATTAAATTTTCGCTCTGAATATGATTACTTTGCCGCTATCGGTGCGAGGGAAGGGGGTTTCATGAGCATCGCTCGGATACCGGTACACAACACTCTAGAAGCGATGGAACTCACTGGCGCTATCTTGCATGATAACGGCGCGTTGTAGCGTCGTTACCTGCCTTATTCCACGTACACTTATCGGTTTCTCACATCAGCAGCCTTATTTTACCACTTTGTGCGCTTTTAAAAAGAGATTTGCGCCTGTATCTGTCTTTTTAGGGAATCGTTATCTTTAATAAAGGAGTTGGCTACGTTTTCATAATATACGTACATATACTTACATATTGTATTCGACTCCGACCAACAAATCAAAACATTTGGCAGCATTTGGGTGTATCAAAGAAAACGCAATTTGCAATTCAACCTATTCCGTTTGCGACGTTTTTGCCGGGCAGTCTGGGCATAATGAGTGCGGTGCGGCCTATTGTTGCCGGTCGCGCGTGCGGCCACTTGCCTCGCTAATGACCCCCGTCTCACACGCGTGACGTCACACGTCTCGTGCGGACGCGGACGACGCGGCGGCAGGCCACACTACACGCATACGGGAAGTTCACAACCGCTACAAATTGAAAAATGTAACAAAATATAATTGAAAAATCGTTTATTCAACAAAAATACATTTGCATACATACAATTCACATATTGCTTTTATATCAATGTACATACAAGGCCAGTGGGCAGACCACCGGCCCGATGCGAAGGTCCGACGATATTGTCAAGTCGTCGGGATCCCACTGGGTGCGATTGGCACAGGACCGGGAAGATTAGTGCTATAGAGAAGAGGCCTATCCCCAGCAATGGGTCGATGTGGGCTGAGGATGATGATGATGATGATGTACATATATTATTGCTTAAA
Source organism: Argyresthia albistria (assembly GCA_963457715.1). NCBI lineage: Eukaryota > Metazoa > Arthropoda > Insecta > Lepidoptera > Argyresthiidae > Argyresthia > Argyresthia albistria. Next base: position 12,448,674 of record OY735263.1, read on the forward strand.
ATAATTAGTTACAAATGACGAATAAGAAATTATTTACTCAGCATATAGTTGAATAAAAGCTGAGTTTCCAAAACACTGATTAGTCGTATAATAGTGGTTAACTCGACTAAATAGCATTGTTACTAAATAGTGTTATAAAAACGTTTACAGCACTATTATATAGCACTTTTACTCAACCTTTTGAAAGATGCTGATTTAAAGTGACCAAATCACTTTTATTCAGCATTTTTGTGTTATAACAGTTCTAAAACAGCTGGAATAGCTAATTTGCTGAATAGGGCGCTTTTATTCAGCCATTACTCGGCACTCTATTCTGTTTCTGTAAATGTCGAGTATATGCAATCTATTTACTACAGGAGTCATCGTTGCTTTTACAGCATGCTTATATCACAAGTCGACTAAATGTGTTTCAGAATGCTGTTATAGGATTTTAATTGTATCCAGTGCTGCTAGTCCACTTTTACTCAGCTGAAATTGATATAACAGGGCATTTACAGCACAACTTGTCCATTCGTCTATTTCCGAAGGATTTTGTTCGTTGTGCAAGCCGTTTGAGCAATATTTTAAGTGGTTCCGTAGGTTTAAGTTTTCCCAGTATTAACGAGCATAGAAGGAATTTTGAACCTGAAGCAGGAACAATCCAAGCTGATTCAATTGCTTATGAATCAGTACACGCGTCTAATATAAGTGATATAAATTCAGATAACCACAGTACTGAAATTTCAGACGCAGAAACCAGTGACTACAGTTCTGGTAAATACATCAATCGATCGTTATAAATTTTAGCGTGATTTGAATGGCTGGGCCATTCAATATAACATAGCTTAGATTATTAAAGACGTTTAGAGATTTGACAACTATTTTGAATACAAAAATATCACATGTTCTTCCTAAAGATCCACAAATATTTTTAAAGACAGATACACAAAAACTAACTTTGATTCCTGTATGCTCTGGTATAAAAGATTAGCGGAAATCTTAAAACAAATTCTGGGACGTGTACTGTACATGTTGTGTGAGATACATATCATAGATACAGCTTAAGTGAAGACTAAAGTGAAAGTGGAAGTGGACGAGCGCAGCGAAGCACCCGAATTATCCCGAATAGTCTTTGTATTAGTTTGACATGTATGTAAAGAAATACGACGTAGTACTAAATATAAATTATTTTAAAAAGACATGTTTTCGTCATATTCAACCCCTCTCTGACCATTTGATGGAATGTGAAATGGGTTTTTACATGCACTGAATAACCCTAAAATGTATTGCTGTATAAATGCAATCCAAATGCTTTTATTCGAGTCAAAATGACGTTTTGAAGAAACTAGTTCAATGAAGTAATTTTATTTATATATTATTTTATTTTACATTTCATATTCATATTCTTTATTGCACAGTAACTTAATAATAAAACTTAAATAACATATATTGCGCAAAGGCGAGCTTATCCCTTAAGAGAGATTTCTACCAGCAAACCTAGGCAGACAAGGAAAGATGGTGCTGAGAGGATAATCCTAGTGCACAAAGATAAAACAAACTGGATAAAACTACACTTGCTATTAATATAAAATAAATAAATAATAGGTATCTACAACCTAAAACATAGATAATACAATAAATAAAGTAATACATAGTATAAATAAGAACTACTTAGCATGCATACATACACATACATACGTACATAAATATCTACTATAATAATAATACCTACCTATTATGAAAGAGAAAGGAAATGATTTTCACTCTTTTCTTAAAAGTATAAATTGTGGGACTTTCTTTTAAAACTTTTTAATTTATTTTTTAAAATATCAAAAATTATGTAAGCGCACAAATATAATATGATTAGCGTCACTATTTTGAACAGTAAAGTTATTCTCGCATGTCATTCTATAGTTTTAACACCAGGCGTAGTAACTTGAAATGTTAAGTTGGGGAATAATAATTAAAGGCTAGTATTTATAAAATACACTTTTGCCTTTTATTGTTTCGTAATGCCAAAAACTACGAACAGGCTGTTATTCATCTAAAAGCTGAGATAAAGTAATTCGGTTGCAATTACAGCACATTTTTTCTGTGTAAAGGCTATGCGGCTGCTTTTATGGAAGGTACTGTTTGCTTTTATAGGACAAATTTGTCTTATGAATGCATATTGTTTGCTATTACAGCACTGATAGTGATTTAATTCACTTTCACTCGACATTTATAGCATGTTTTGGCTGCTTATTCAATTTTATACTCAAGCTTTACTGCACTTAAGTCTGAATAATTTCTGCCCAATTTGCGCTGAGTAAACGTGTATAGCACTGTTACTCGACTATCACTAGGTACTGCTTTTATAGCACTAATTAGCAAAAATAGGAACGTGCTTTTGACCCTTATATATAGCACATGTATTTGCTGTCTGGGAAAAACATATAATTGTTCGTTTGAAAATGCGTAGGTACACTCAAACACGACTTCAAGTGCTGCCATGCCATCATTAAAATGTATACTTTGAGGCAGCAGTGGGTCAATGTATACTTTGAAGCAGCAGTGGGTCAATGTATACTTTGAAGCAGCAGTGAATCAATGTATACTTTGAAGCAGCAGTAGATCAATGTATAATTTGAAGCAGCAGTGGGTCAATGTATACTTTGAAGCAGCAGTGGGTCAATGTATACTTTGAAGCAGCTGTGGGTCAATGTATACTTTGAAGCAGCTGTGGGTCAATGTATACTTTGAAGCAGCAGTGGGTCAATGTATACTTTGAAGCAGCAGTGGGTCAATGTTGAGCATGACGACGATGATGATGATACTTAAAAATATATATATAAAAGAGCGCTACGACAGGTGTTGTTTGTACTTGGCTTAGTCAGTTTCTCAGCACATGTTTTGTTAAGAATATCATGTGAACCAAAATCATACATATCAGGACATAATTCATTAAAGTATCGGTTAAGTAGAAAGTTGTATCTCTTGCGGTTCCGCCCGCCCCCGCCCGGCGCCCGCCCCCGCCCGCCGCCCCCGCCGCGGATTATTCTAACGAGAGTTCGCGATAATTTCCGCGGCGGGAGCAGCAGCGTTGCCAGAGATCAGCAGCCGAGAGACCGGGCGAGGTGTAACACTGTAGGTACAGACGACAAGAGGCGTTATATTTAAACCTTTCCTAACTAACCAGAGCGGCAGAGGCACATAATACTAAGACTGCGTCGGTCACCTCACCGCTCGGGCCGCCGCACGGTCGCGGTCGCCGGCCAGCAGCAGCATCTTGTTCCATTTCTTATTTAAATCGAGTAGTTTGTTAGTTGCATCGCTGCAGGCTCCGAGTGCCTTCATCAAACTGAATTATTCATGTTGTACGGTTTTGTTAAGTCTTGTTTCTCGACACCGCCCCCCGCGCCCTTCCCCGGCACCCTTTGTCGCCCGGGTCGAGATATATTTAGAGGTCTCGATGGCACAATGCTATCGGAACTATAGGCAAATCTTCGTTCCTATTCGAAGGCAATCTTAACGAATTGCTTTGAAATTCACTAATTAACCTCTGAGACGTCCAGCAGGCAAAATAAAATAAACAAATAACTGACGATAATACCGGTTCGCTCTTCTAATGATTTCTAATGAAAAGGAAGCATTATAAAGTTTACAAATAAAATTAATTGTAGCTTCCATCATCCGAACCACTATGAGCAGGGTCCTATAATGAACCATTAAGTAAAATAATGTGCAAAGTTGTGGTTTTCTGTTGAATAATTTATTGTATATTCAAGTATATTCAGGGCAAAGCGTGCGTGCACTTTTCCCGCCGCTCCTGCTGTATTTGTATGTATTTGTATTGCTGGAAAATTGGTACAAATACAAGAGTGCATTTTTAAAAACATTCTAACTAAGAGGGCGTTATTATATGTAATATCACTTGGATCGTGTTTCCTTGCTTCAACGAGCTTGAACAGGTACTTAGCAGTGTAATTATTCGGCTCATTAGCCATGCACATTGCACACCCGGCAAATATTCTCTTTAGACAACACAGCGCAAGCAAACACTAGCGAGAGCTGTGTACGCTATACTAAATGCAAATTATATTTGTCTAGTGTTGGCTGTGATATGAATCTCATTACGTTTTAATATCAGTCACTCGTCGAGACATAAGAGGCTTACGAGAACACGCTTTCGGCAGTAAAATACCCGAATAAAGACAATGTAGAGGCATTGACAAACCGAACTAGCGGGGGGGGGGAGGGCTGCGCGGTGCCAACAGTGCCAACCTCGGTGCTCGACTAGCGAGGGGGGCTGCGCGATGCCAACAGTGCCAACCAACCTCGGTGCTCGACGCTAAATAAATTGCTTCCCGGAATTTTCCGAGATGAAAGCTACATTCTTGTTCTTAAAAAAATTCGGTGTCACACTGAGAGTATTTGCAATATTTATAGCTCTACATCGTGAACATAATTATATTAACGTAACATAGCATAGCATGGCTGTACGTACACCTTTTCCCATACGGGGTGGCAGAGGCACAGAGGTGCCCACGTTTACCCAGTTATTCAATGCTCTTTTTTGCCATTGCCGCAGCTGCTGTAGATTGAAGATTTCCTTACGATGTTTTCCGTATCGTTAGAACGTCCGATGTACAGCTCTGTTCTGGAGACTCTGAACAGGAAAAAGAAGTTTGGGAAGACCTGGCGCGATGGTCCGACGACATCAAGAGCATAGCCGGCCCGACATGGGCGAGAGAGGCCGCAGAGCGCACGAAATGGCGGTCAATTGGGAAGGCATTAAGTCCAGCAGTGGACGCAAAAATGCTGAAGAAGAAGAAGAATAACTTCCGTATTAAGTACATCTGCTGGTACTCTGCTGGTACCACAGAGTTCTTTTGACAAACTAAATCATTTTGTGTCATATGACGTTGTAAGGTGCTGGTAACACCGATAAGTTCATTGTTATAGGATATATGGATAAATTATATTAGAATAACCCTTAGTGAATAATGGAATGGAAATAACTTGTTATAAACGAAATCATTAAATTATTTATTATTCTTTATGTTATATCCCAGGGGTTCCCAATCCTTTTCAGACCGCAGCGCACTTTAGTATTTTGTCACGGGGCGGCGCCATACCCGCCATTTAAAATAGATACAGTACAGTCAAAAGATATAGGTACCTACAATAATAGTAGTTAGGTAGATACACGCGCACCACGCAACAATTAAAACACCCGCATTTTTTTTTACTATGTACGTATATTTGTTAGATTTGAGAATTGAAACAGAAAACACAAGAACGACAAACAAAAATAAAATACGATTGTTACACAGACAAATCAATGTGACGGGTGAGCTTGGTGATCTCCGAGCCAGTTTTTCAAAGCGGGGAATACACAACCATACACACACATACAAGTACACCGTTAAGTACTATACTAACAGAACAAAATGTGGACGCCTGTTTTTTAGATCTTTTAAAAACTTTTGACATTGTTTCGAGCGTCTAATCTACCGGGAGAAATTGTTAATATCTTTAAATGTTGGTATGATAATCGAATCAACAAATTAGTTTTTGGATGCGTATCGGATGGAATGTGGAGTGAGGCAGGGTGGATTAATATCACCCAAGCTATTTAATCTGTATGTGGATGAATGAGCAGGGTCTTGCGAGACAACCAGTTCATTAGATGCCGCATATTGATAAAATTGCGGGGAGCAATCATGACCGCCGCCAGCGCCACCTGCATTCATTTTATTATCTACAAATGCAGTTTCTTTCTAAACTCCGCAATCCTCTCCGATAGTTTTAATATTCAATATTCAATATACTTTATTGCACACAAATCAATACATAATGACAATTAAAAATGGAACTAACATGTACAAAGGCGAGCTTATGTCTATCAAGAGATTTTTTCCATCAAACCCAGGATGGAAAGGACAAATAAATCAACAATTGTTTCAGAATGTACATGATATTACTTGCAAAGACAGATTTAAAATTATTTAATTTCTCAAAGATATCGCATAAATATGCTAGTTTTAGCAAAAAATCCTGGTTCAGTAAAATATTTAGCATTTTTATGACGTTCTTGCTGTAAAAAAGTGCGAATTTCTTCGTGTAATTCGAACACACGAAATATGTAAGACATGAAAGCATCATCGTGAATTGCAGTAATAAAACAGCAGGGCCGTATGCATAGCGAGTGACACGTCCGTGTCTTCGCGTCTCGCTCGCTCGCGGTAAAGATGTGGGAAAGGTAAGGTATAGCGGTGGTTTATATATACGTATAGCAGTTAAAAAAGCACACTATTTACTTGTAACGAATAGCACGAAATAGAAAGAAAGAAAGAAAGAAAGAAAGAAAGAAAGAAGGAAGGAAGGAAGGAAGGAAGGAAGGAAGGAAGGCAGGCAGGCAGGCAGGCAGGCAGGCAGGCAGGCAGGCAGGCAGGCAGGCAGGCAGGCAGGCAGGCAGGCACACAAACAAACAAAAAACAAACAAACAAACAAACAAACAAACGAACGAACGAACGAACGAACGAACGAACGAACGAACGAACGAACGAACGAACGAACGAACGAACGAACGAACGAACGAACGAACGAACGAACGAACGAACGAACGAACGAACGAACGAACGAACGAACGAACGAACGAACGAACGAACGAACGAACGAACGAACGAACGAACGAACGAACGAACGAACGAACGAACGAACGAACGAACGAACGAACGAACGAACGAACGAACGAACGAACGAACGAACGAACGAACGAACGAACGAACGAACGAACGAACGAACGAACGAACGAACGAACGAACGAACGAACGAACGAACGAACGAACGAACGAACGAACGAACGAACGAACGAACGAACGAACGAACGAACGAACGAACGAACGAACGAACGAACGAACGAACGAACGAACGAACGAACGAACGAACGAACGAACGAACGAACGAACGAACGAACGAACGAACGAACGAACGAACGAACGAACGAACGAACGAACGAACGAACGAACGAACGAACGAACGAACGAACGAACGAACGAACGAACGAACGAACGAACGAACGAACGAACGAACGAACGAACGAACGAACGAACGAACGAACGAACGAACGAACGAACGAACGAACGAACGAACGAACGAACGAACGAACGAACGAACGAACGAACGAACGAACGAACGAACGAACGAACGAACGAACGAACGAACGAACGAACGAACGAACGAACGAACGAACGAAGGAAGGAAGGAAGGAAGGAAGAAAGAAAGAAAGAAAGAAAGAAAGAAAAGCGATCGCGCGCTTTTGTCGTACTCGATAGAACGTAACTCGTAAACGTTGACTGTAAATATTTGTGTGAACGAACGATGTGTTTTAGACTGTAACATAGCGCTTGATTACGTTAAAATATTTACAACGCTTTCGACGCGTTCATTATAACATAGCGTCTAAAATAGCATCCTATAAAAATATAGCATATTCCATGTAGCATGTTATCAAAATATAGCCGTTATGACCACCACTAGAAGGCTAGGGTATCAACGGTTTTCAAGCGCGTAGGAAGGTGCCGGGGCGGCGGGCACGGGCGTCGCGACGACGACGTAAGTAGGTACCTATATATACATGTTCTTGATGCTAGCGCTCAAACAAAATAGGATTGTTGCTCTAGACTCGTAGGTACCCGCGAATATTTGTGGTTTCGCATATGATAGAGTATATCCGATGCATCCATTACTTGTGATTAGTAATTTATTAGCACAAAGCTGGGAGCGATATATTGGTTTGGTGATTAGCGTCTCTAGTCTAGTATTATGCGTTGTATTAACATAATGTATTCATGGTATTTATGAGTAGGTTTCTATTATACGGTATCTATTGCTATATGATTTGCCCGACCTCTCTGTGTCTACTAAATATTTACGAAGATCGCGATAAGAAAGCAATTTTTCAGCGCTCCCCTGCGGCCATCCATCATTTTTTGCTCTCAGTGTTGCCAACACCGACGGTGTCAAGGCAGTGTGGCCAACCTTTCTCCAGGCAACAGAACGCCGATTATCTAATCAAGTGGTAGCTAAGAAATTAAATATCCTGCAAGATAATGAACGGTGAAATAAGAGGAACCACGACACTGTTGTTGCCTTTTAATATGCAATGTAAATTGTAAATACATCTACAAATACACGCATTGGTATTCTTTTCCACTCTTTTTGACTCGTATTTAGTGACTTTTATCAAAAATGAATTTCTTATTTACTTTCGTTGGTATAATATTTTTTTTTTTTTTTCAGAACAACAATTTGCGAGTACAGGTTACTGTTGGGATCCAGACTAGGTCTAACCTGTATCGCGTGGGCCCCAGCTTGGTCATTTAAATACAAAACTGGTCAATTAAACAATCTACAAGAAGCGGGCTTTGAAACTTCTTTATCAAATAATTAAGTCACTTGTAACGATAACAAACTTGCCGCCAAGTTTGTGAAATATTCGCGACAGGTCTCATCATTGTGTTTTGAATATTCTCAAGTTTCTGAAAATAGAAGTCGTGCTAAATTACAAGTTGGCATCAGACTCCATTGTTATGTAGAGGCACGTCTACAGCGCGGCGGGACTTTTAAATCTCTATTATCATTTAAAATTATGTGAAATGAAAGGGTTTCACGATATTACCATAATTGGAGCGAAAACAGGCAAGGTTCCCCTTAGGGGTGGCAGAGGGAAGGGGGGAGGTTACTTTACTTCAACTGCAGAAAAACAAAAGTTGTCTATATACGAAAGGAACCGATTGCTCATCTCCTACAGAAAATTTTAGTGGACGCCGGACGGTTTGCTAAGTTGGCCATAAGCGAACAAATGATCAGCATCAGCAGCGGCCGGCCGTCTCATTGATGAGTGACGCGAGCGACAGTTGATATCCCGCGCTTCTTATAGAGCATAACTCGGGATTGTTCACTTCTCTTATTTAAAAATGATACTCTAAAAATCATATTTTTCCTATAACTCGGATTCTTTAATACTTTCCAATATAGTGATTCTCGATTTCTGCGCGAATTTTCACAAACGCGTTTGATATAGTAAGGTAGGAGTAGGATCCAACAATGTCCGTAAAAATATTTATCGGCCCCATAACGAGCAGACAACAATGCAACCGTTCTCGTAGTCAGGCCATCGCCGAAACATCTAAAAAAACGGTCAAGTGCGAGTAGGACTCTCGCACCAAGGGTTCCGATCACACTTGGAGAGCGTAACACGTATTATTAGGTTTCCACGTAAAATACTCTCATCCATGTAAACCAAATTAAATATTTTTGTAGAAAGATAGAAATTTGTAGTTTTCTGATTTTTTCCTTTACTTGTGCTATAAGATCTTGCTTTGTGCCAAATTTCATGATTGTAGGCCTACGAGAAGTACCAGCCTCACAGTGGTCCAACGTAGAGAAGAGGCAAAAATAACCGGCCAAGTGCGAGTCGGACTCGCGTACAAAGAGTTCCGTACCATTATCTATAAATAAACTTTTGTCGTATGGGAGCCCCATTAAATTTTTTTTTTTTTTTTAAGTATATAATATACTCAATATGTTGTGAACATTTTAAGCGTTTACCTGCTACCATTATCAATATCGAGCTAAAATGAGCAAAAAATCACGTTTGATGTATGGGAGCCCCCCTTAATATTGAATTTATTTTGTTTTTTTTTTTAGTATTTGTTGTAATAGCGGCAACAGAAATACATCATTTGTGAAAATTTCAACTGTCTAGCTATCACGGTTCATGAAATGCAGCCTGGTGACAGACAGACGGACGGACGGACAAACGGACGGACGGACAGACGGACGGACGGACGGACAGCGAAGTAATAGGGTTCCGTTTGGCACCCTTCGGGTACGGAACCCTAAAAAATTACGTGTTCTAAGTATATTTGTAAATATCTACAGAAAATAAATTATTTTGAATTTTGAATTTTACCCTATAAGTTTTGGGTCCATTGCAATTGCAAATCCAACAATTTTACAGTATAAACGTCAGTAGCGTTCGATTGCGATGACCTGCTAGAAGGTTAGTTTTTTCACAGCTATATTTGCGACCACAGACCTTAACAATTGATATCAATTTCAGCTTGATACGTCCACGCGTTCTCGATATAAAAGGTCTTGACACACAGACGGACGGACGGAAGGACGGATGGACGGACAACAAAGTGATCCTATAAATAAGGGGTTTTTCTTTTAAGGATCGGAACCGTAAAAATACAAAAGATCTTCCAAACTGAAATATTTCGCATTTCTATAGGAAAAGGATACATTTTAATTTATCTACAGATATCCGTTCTCATCAGTTCATTTTCTCGTCTATCCCATCAGTGCACGTTCGAACTCTTTTAACGACTTGAAACTTAATTCGCCGGCCGTTATCACCGCCCCGCCACGTCGTTAAATCCCTTCAATGCGGTTGTTATCAGCGAGTAGTTTATCGACAGATCGACAAGGCCTGCTCGGGAGTCGGCCCGGTACCGAGACAAAGGGGCATTAGAACAGATTATTTGCTGTATACGGAGAAGGCAGAGTTTTATCGCTCACCACTCGTGGATGCGTGCCAAGCGCCGCCGCCGCCGCCGGCCGCGGAGAAGTGAACCGTTGAACCCAGGTACTCTAAAGCCAAGGCCAAAGATTTACTTCAATACAGATTCACTCCCAGAAAGCCGCAATCTAGGCCAGTGTTACCAGTGGAACGAGATGGCGGGTGGTGTTGCTATTGCTACTTTTACAAGCTAGTGGTATTTAAACAAAATATATGCACCTACCTAGTATTTAAGGCGGGAATAGTCATCGTAGAAGCTATCTGCTACGGCACACGCTACTCGTAGCAACGAAATTCACAAACAAGTTCCTCTATCTCCACGCCAACCAGTGGATTTTCACTTACTACCCAATCCGAATATGGATAGCAAAGTAGAGACACGGTACGCAGCAGCGGTGGCTCTGGTACGCATGACCACCCAAGACCAAATAAAGATTCTGTTAGAGTTGCAAATGGGCGATACAACGGCCCAACATCTATTTCATAATATTTCTAGCTCCTGGAAAGAAGGATAGCACATTCTCATCTATGAAGTGTGTAACTAATGTGACTTCATCAGCGAGGAGCCGACGACTCGCACCGCCATAATGTGACGATTTAAATGTCACTTCCGGCTGTCACTTGCACGCGCACAGATCCCCCCCCCCACGTAATACTTACATGACCATAAAGGACCATATGCGGTAGACACCTCACGGGCGGCCTTGCCCAAGGAAGGAATAATAGGTGGATAGAAGGAAAGAGCGGAAAGTAATTTTTAATAGAAACATAGACTTCTACTTTCACTTATCTGAATAATCTTACTGATCTTTCGAAAAAAATATCCTAAACTGATTGTTTACTTACGTTTCCAAGCGCCTAAAGACGTTCGTGGCAATCTATACCCTTGTTCGCCTAAATCTCGTACAAGATTGCTACGTACATACACAAACACACATAAATGCACATCATCCATCACCCTTTCTTGAATAGTCATATATCGGCATGCCATCCATCATAGAGTAACGTGGATGTCAATAATACTGGCCAGCATTTATAAGTAGAGAATTGTGTTGAGTCGTTTTGTTTACGTGGTTGCATCTTTTCAGGTAGGTACCACTCGAGCAGTCAGCCACAGCAACTAGCGCCGCCGCCGGTCATGCCTCGCACCAGCGCCCGACATGTGAAAGCACTCTCGTCTGTCTTGTCGTTCCTACCAAAGGAAAGGTTTAGAAGCTATCTCGAAGAATGATATGAACTCGTGAACGCGGGTGAATCCCCCCCCCCCCTACTGCTCCTGCCCCCGGCTTCCTCACCTCCTAGCGCCCCTATGATCGACAGCTGTTAGGACGTCGCACCTGGATCTTAATTAAATCTCGTCGGAAAACACATTTTTAAAGCCGAGGGAGTCGATTTGAGCACCCAGCAGAGACCTAAAATATAAAAAACATGAAATAGTAATGAGGCTCGTGGCGGTTAGCCCTAATCCCTATAGGAGGGATGATTTAAACTTAGCTTTGTAAATATTTTAGCAGGCCGGGCGCGGGCTTGGGTGCGATTCGTCTTACGACTGGCACGAGATGCTGTAAATATATAAAGACGGTGGTGGATAAATACTCGTAAACTGAGCGCGGTGAGGTAATCGAAAGTGTTCAGCTACCAGTTAAATACTTGTTGATGTGTAGTTATTGGCGGTCTCGGTTATGGAGTGTGCCATCGACGTGGTGCGTGTAATTCCAGCAAGAAGCTTGTGGTGAGTGAGATGATGCGCCAGCATACATAAATATCGACTAATGTGACTTTGTATGCGCTATCAAGTTCGTTGATACATCTCACAGAACGAATGTACGTTCGCTTAAGGTTTATAAAGGGAACTTCAATGTGTGATGGGTAATTGGGTACACACTCGCGCGAGACATGTAAGCCTGGAAAATGCAATGTATATCAGTGTCAGGTTCGCTCGTAAAGCGGCCATTATATATTTTTTAACCCATAAAACCCTTCGTTTCTGCTTATCCTTTGGTTTTAAAAAGGGCAATTTTTATGAATAATTTAACAATTTTTAGGGTTCCGTTAGAGAAACAAGGAACCCTTATAGTTTCGTCAAGTCTGTCTGTCTGTCCGTATGTCACAGTCCAAAACTATTCATCAATCAATCAATCAGCCCACACCTACCCACTGCTGGGTATAGGCCTTCTCTACCACGCCATCCGCTCCGGTCCTGTGCCTCCCGCATCCACTGCCTGCTGACTATGGCGGTGATGTCATCCATCCATCTGGCTGGTGGTCTGCCTACTTGGCGTTTTGCGGTTCTGGGTATTAGGACTACAGAATTGAAACTTGGTACGTATTAGATGTATTCTGTAAACCGCTTCACGTCTTTGAAAATGACGTTGATGTTTCCGAAACCATTTTTCCTCAAAGTCAATTGTTAAAGAGACAAACCTTTCAAAGTGGAAAAAATTGTGTCCCGATCCCCCCCCCCCCCCCCCCTTAACGTTTAAAGTAAGAGAGTATAAGATAAAAAAAATATGCTGTGTATCTCAATACAAACTTTTAACGAAAATTGGTTTGCACAAAATATAATAAGCAGTTTGTAAGGTATAAAACATTTATTAAGACCGCAAAGATTTATTTATTTATTTATTTATTTAAAGTAAATTCGTACAACATGACAGAAAAAATCCAATTCGTCGTAGGTACAAAGTATCCAAACTATAAAATATAAAATAGATTACATTAAACACCACATGAAAAACATTACTCAGGTCAATTACATTCGATTATTCAATCAACATTATGTCCATTAATCGTTTGGGATAATAATTTCATGACAACACTATGTCATCATACAAACACCATGAAAAACAAAGTTACAACACAAACATCCAGTCTAATAATTACGTGCTACTACGGAACCCTTCATGGGCGAGTCCGACTCGCACTTGGCCACTTTTTTGGATCTACCAGACGAAGACAAGCCGAGAGGTCTATACGCAGCAGCGAGCCTACGCGGCAGCTGTAAATATCTTGAGGAGATCACGAGAGGCTGCGCGAGGCATCTAGGAGCCTCAGCCGGTGGTGCAGATAATCTCGTTATCGGTGCTACCGGAGAATAGTTCCAATTACATTATGGTGCTCTTGCCTATCTTGCTATACGTAATTAAATGGATATTCATGAAAAAAATTGTGCGGAAACCTTCTACCTGCAGCGATGGTATAAGTGTGGTATAAGCACAGAAGAGATAATAGTACTCCGGTATAAGTATAGCCTCTGCCACGATGTTTGGACAATAAAATAACTGTGTGTTTAAGCGTAAGCCTATGCCTCGTATAAAATTGGTGTCGTTGTTGTATTTTTAACCGACTTAAAAAAGGGGGGCTATCAATTCGATTGTATTAAGGTTTTTTTATGTTTGTTACATCAAAACTGGTACTATTTATGAATCGATTTCAAAAAATCTTTCTTTGTTAGAAAGGGAAGCCTAATAGTTTGGTCCCATTTTTAAAAAATCAGGAATCGGTTTCTACATGAAAATACTGTGAAGTTTAATTTGTTTTTACCTGGATGACATTATACAATATACATCCAGCCTTTTTAGTGTTTATAGTCATTACCTACCACGACATAAATTCTTGCTGTTAGGATCGTATACTTATTTATACATATTATGTAATACGTATGGACTTCACTGTCAGGAGACAGATTTTGTAGGCTCTCGTTTACGGGTATAATAGACGACATTTGTGTACCGAGCGGGGAGGACTAAGTGATAGGTCATGAAGTCGTTTTTTGAACTTGGTGAATTGTTAGAAAACCACTTACATAAATCTTAGAAGCTAAGATGTCTGATGCCTCGGTGTAGTGCGGGGCGGGCGGGGCGGTGTCCGGCGAGGTTGCTGACACCCCCGCCCCGCCCGCCCCGCCCGCCTCGCTCCGGCGGCGGGGCGGTGGTGCTAATTAACTTGATACAGAAAACTGCTAGATTAGTAGTGTAGTTAGTGTACCGACCCCGTGCCTAAATAAATTTTGTGAATAAACTAAATTTCCATTATCCTAACGGTTACCGAACAATTTACGTAGTAAAAAAAGATTTGTTTTGCAAAATGTTATTTTTTGAAAATATTTTATTTCGTGCTTACTTTACATCAGGGCTTTTTCAAAATAAAATAATCTTCATTAAATAGTCTTTCATTTGACACCCTATTTAAGTAAATCGGTCCAATAGTTTTCTAGATATACCGCATAATAGAATAGGCCCGGCCGCCATCTTTGCTACGTCATAGCTACCCCCCCCCCCCCATACCCACAGGAAGTGACTACCGCACTTTTTGTGTTCAGGAAAACATACCGGATAAGTACATTGTGACACCGAATTATATAGGTATCTTGCCTACCCTGTACTCAATATTCAGTGTTTCGTAATTTTCAATTTATTATTTACTAATGAAATCATCCCCTAACAGCTCCGATCCTCTAAGCTTCGATTAATTTCTCGCTGAATGGTTCATTAAGTCGTACTCCGCTGATTTCGAATTAACTGTATTGTTTCCTCGATTCCACTAATTAGCTCTCACCGTCACGTCTCACGGTGCCCCCGTTTCTCTTATGAGTCGGCTGATGCAGCAGACTCTTTTCATGAATAAAGATTTTAAATTGTATTAGCTTCACTTTGCGCTAATTATTCATAGTATTATCGTCTATTACATTAGTTACCAACAATTTGACGAAGGCAGATTTAGCAACACGTTTGTGCAAATCTAACAATTAGTTTCTCCGGCGTAGTTTTCTTGATCTCTTGCACGTAGAATATGAATCAAACTTATTTCAGTATTTCAGTATTTATTTATTGTTCAAGGGACGACAGGGAGATCCCCGCACTGCGCCATATGTTAAACTTTCGGAAGGACAAACAGATTGTTTGGTGGCTGGTATACTTGGGCGGTATCTTCTGTGGAGCGAGGAGCGTCGCATGGCGCGACATACTTCACGAGATTACTTCTATCCGACGAACGTTCGTTCAACATCCGCCGTGAGACTTCCCCCGACACAAGACACTACAAGTCACGGTGCACGGGACGCTAAATATTAATGGTCTGTAACGTTTGTGTTGATGTCGCAGTTAGTTGGTCAAATCAGACACTTAACTAACACCCTAGACCGTTAATTAAAGACCGTTAATTAAAGACCGAAATTTAAGCAAGACGCTAAAGTTCCGTCAGACAAGTGAGTGAACGAAACTTTTAACGAGTTGAATAAACGTTTCTAGGCAACGAGATGCATTCCAAAGACCAAGTTTGAAACAAAAAACCACTGAAAACAACAAAACAACGTTGCACAATGTTTGCCAAAAATATATACCTGCTCTGAAAGTAATCAGCTGTTGTCGTGACACTATTTTGTTTTAACCAACACGCCTGCTTTCGGTAAGACAGATTGTTAAACGTTTTCGACGATGCTTTTTAAATCAAATGCTAGTGACTTGGTTAAATGTTGATCTTTAATTAATGGTCTAGGGTGTTAGTTAAGTGTCTGATTTAACCAACCAACTGCGACATTGACACCGATGCGCTAAAAGGACAATACCGTCTACATTATTGGTCTATCTGTGGAGTTTTTGGGCTTAATTGGATGGACACATGAACTGATTGACAACCAACACTAAAACATTTAGCAGATGTAGTTGGAATAGAACGAAAGTATTTGTTTTACCTCTGACTATAACTCCTGATAACAAGTCAACAGTAAGCACAAAAACTATAAATATGCGAGCAACGTCGCGTCGGCGGCGTCTCGTCTCAACTTCCTGACTCAGATGTGCCGCTTCACGTTCGTTAGCTCGATGCGGGCGAGATAATGCGAGTAACCAACCAAACATCTCCCTCGTACACACACACACACCTAGCAGCACAAATGCACACGGATACATATCCTAACCAGGTACGTCTAACCGTATCATCAGTTCGTAGGACAACGCTTCAGCAAACATGCAACTGGAATGTTTCGTGGATATTTCATGTCCTTGCTCCACCACAATATGTCTCCACCACCTATGCCGACCATCCGAGTTGACTGGTGCGTGATCTTTGTTTTGACTTTTCGGTATTGGACTGAGTACCTAACTCAAAGTTGATAGTTTTAGGATCTGTATGAAATGCTCGTGTAATATGTGTAATAGTCAATAGTGTATTTTTAACACAAAATTGTGTTTATAAAATTCATCTATTGAACATCTACCAGTTTTCTTCGTTTTAAGTAGTACTCGTACCAGCAAACTAAACACAACACAAGGAATCTTTTGTTTTCTAGTGCGGTCGTGCACAGATTTGCTTCATATATGTTGCGCTGCTGCGTGATATTATTTGAGTGTCAGTCTTGCTTGTATCGTGGCAAGCATTTTTACAGCTACCATGGCACAGAAAATACACTCTTATAACTTTTCTGCCAGCCTATATTACGAGACCAAATATTTTTATATAGGTACCTATTAACTTTCATACAAACTTCAAATTATAAAACGAAATTATTTCTTTACTCAGACACTTCTAGCAAAATGATGTCAGGAGTTCTCTTCACCTCAGTAACGCCATGAGGGTGGGTTTTGTTTCTTGTTGGGCATCACAGTCCACGTAAGTTGGTGTAGAGCGGATTCTAACTCAGAAGTCCGCAGCTTCCACTAGTCAAGTATCACTTCGCCTCCTGGTTGGTTCGTCAACCAACGTACAGTCTGCCTCAGCTAATGTTCAGCGGCGACAAAAACTACCACATTACCCGCCACCGCCGCCGCCGCGCTATAAGTCGCTATAATTAGCAGCGAGCGCTGCACTGGTGATTTAGCACACCCTGTGTCGTGCTCGGCTGAAATGGAGCATCCTGCATACTCTGTGTTGTCGACTGCAGTCTGTAGTATATTTCAGGAAGCATCAGACTGCAGGCGTAAAAAACAAATTTACGACAGCAATATAAAGTCTATTTGGCATAAAGCCGGCGAGTTTCGTTATACTCAGTAAGTACTAATTTACTCACAATATTAGCTACCGTGTAGCTACTATGTGTCGCAAACTTGCAACGGTGGCAGACTTCAGATTAATATGTTTGTTTGTTCCTTCAATCTGCCTCATTTTATTAACGCCTTCCGTTTTATGAAAATTGGCCTCGTATGCTTTGTGCAGTCTATATACTACTATGTATACTTACATAATGTATAGTTTATACAAAATATTTACCTGATGGTGAGCTACAGTAGGAGTCTGCTTAATTATAACCAAATCTATGCGCTTTCTTACAGGGATTGTGTAACTTACTATGAACCATTGGCGTCATTTTTTTTTTTCGCGGCCACCGATATCTTTATTATTATTTGGTAGCAGTACCATATTTAATAACCGGCCAAGTGCGAGTCGGACTCGCGCACGAAGGGTTCCGTGCCATTATCTATAAAAAACCGCAAAAAAAATGTATGGGAGCCCCCCCTAAATATTAATTTAATTTTAATTTAATTATTTATTTTTTAAGTAAATAATATACTCAATATATTGTGAACATTTTAAGCGTCTACCTGCTACCATTATCAATATCGAGCAAAAATGAGCAAAAAAATCACCTTTGTTGTATGGGAGCCCCCTTAATATTAAATTTCTTTTGATTTTTAGTATTTGTTGTTATAGCGGCAACAGAAATACATCATCTGTGAAAATTTCAACTGTCTAGCTACCACGGTTCATGAGATACAGCCTGGTGACAGACGGACGGACGGACGGACAGACGGACAGCGAAGTCTCAGTAATAGGGTCCCGTTTGGCACCCTTCGGGTACGGAACCCTAAAAAGGAAGCATTGCTTAATGGCGGATCCAGGGGGGGAGGGGCATGGGGGCCATGCCCCCCCCTCCCTCCCAAACGACCCAGGAATTTATTTTTTTACTCAACTTTTCGGTTCAGGTACACTTTTACACAGCATACTCAGAAGAAACAGAAAATATATTTGCCATGCTAGCCATGTGATTTCTCTGGGGCGGCTAACGCCGCCCTGTGTGTTCGTGTGTTCCTCATGGCCCAGGAATTTGATTATTGATACCAAGTATTTCCTTCGGACGTGAGCAAGTGCCTCCCTCGGCTAAGTTTGTTGTACACTGTGCATGATAGGAGGACACTCTTCCAGCGATCTTTTGGCTGATCAGTGACGTTTACAGCGGGCGCTACAGCTCTACGCATCTCAATGCAATGAACCTGTCATCAGCACAGACCTGTCATTCCTCATTTGTAATCAAGCGTTAGTGCCACCTGTTACCGCGCGCCAAAAGATCATTGGAAAGCTGTACAGAAGTTATCTGTGAAATGTCAGCATTCAGAACTACGACCGCCATCTTTGAAATGCCATTCTATGCTCGGACACAATTTCCAAATATAGCAATAGGTACTAGAAAGCCACCAGTGATACCCGGCATTTCACAGTTAAGTTGGCAGACCTGTACTATCTGATGACGTCTGTCAACTGCTGGTCGATGTCATCTGTTCACTCTCTCGTCCATTATCGACGACGGTAATCGCGTTATATCGCGCGATCGCTCCCCCCCCCCACTTAAGTATCCGAAGCTTTTAAAGCTTCCATTAAAAAGCGTTTATTTTTTAAGTAGAAAATGTCAACTGCTATAATGTTGGCTTACAAAGTCCATAAGTACTCGTAGTAGTTGAAGATGGTAGTAGTAATCTTTGTTACCAGAGTGTGTTGTTTTTTGTTTTGTGATACCATTATACCGGTACGAAATACCTGTCTTCGTTTCAGTTCAGTTCAGTTCAAAATTTTTATTGACCATAAAATCATACATATTACTTAGTCAACGTCAATATAATATTAATATTTTTGTATACTACCGCCCGTTCGGAAGTTGTGGGCTTAGGGATGGAGCAAAGAAGGGCAAGAAACCTCCCCCGTACCTCTTTTTAAAATATCAGAGCCTTAAAAATACAATGTTATGTATTTCTACTTAAGTCTAAGGAAATACACCGAGGAGAGACGTACTGACCCAGTCCATCGCCCCTCTTTGGATTTCTGTGCGCTGAGATGGTAAAGACCATGCAGTTTTGTCATCTAAATATTCTTTTACACTGTAATAAGACTTCTTCAATAGGCCGTTTTTGACATAGTTTTTGAACCTCCTTTCTGGTAGGTCCGTTGCTTCATTAGGTATTTTATTATAAAAACTAACACATACTCCCATAAAAGAGTGAGCAACCTTACTGAGTCTGAACGCGGGCATAGCAATCTTATTTCTATTTCTAGTGCTAATACTATGATTATTTATGACCTAAAGTCTTAAATAAACCTATGTTTTTTCTGGTATACATGATATTTTCATAAATGTATTGACAGGTAACAGTAAGTATATTGATATTTTTGAATTTGTCCCTTAGTGATTGCCTAGCATCTAGTTGATAGATAGCCCGAATGGCCCTTTTTTGTAAGACAAATATTGTGTTTATATCTGCCGCTCTCCCCCAAAGCAGTATTCCGTAAGACATAATACTATGGAAATAACTAAAGTAAACCAATCTGGCAGTTCCTACATCTGTGATGTGTCTGATTTGCCTGACCGCATAAGCAGCTGAGCTAAGTCTTCGTGAGAGACTAGTTACATGAGGACCCCATTGAAGTTTCGAGTCTATAGTGATTCCAAGGAAAATTGTTTCTTCAACGAGGTCTAGTCTTTCCGTTCCTATGCTTACACTCGTGTCCACCTGCCGCACATTCGGTAAACAGAATTTGATACATTTTGTCTTCTTCGAGTTTAATAAAAGGTTGTTTACATTAAACCAACTTAACACATGAGTTTCCTTAGTTACTTCTTTTATTAAACCGAATCCCGAAACTAGCATTTATCAGCATCGCTGAGTCACCGCGCGACAAACTGGTGAGTCGCGTGATCGCCCGCGCTGACTGAGCGGCGAGCATAATGTGGCTGGTGGTGACTTTGAATTAAATCGTGGTGAATTTTTTACCTTACATTTATTATCCTCTCCATCCTAGGTTTGCTGGAAGAGATAAGCTTCTTCTCTTATTAGAGATAAGCTCGCTTTTGTACATGTTTTTTCCAATATTAAGTGTCTGTTTTATGTTTTCTGTGCAATAAAGTATAAAGTAAGTAAAGTAAAGTAAGTAAGTTTCAGCTGTGGATTATTTATGATCAATAAATAAATAGATATGCAGTGCTGCAAATAGCGTCCAAGCGAGATGGGATCAGATCTTATCCAGTGAA
Source organism: Argyresthia albistria (assembly GCA_963457715.1). Taxonomy (NCBI): domain Eukaryota; kingdom Metazoa; phylum Arthropoda; class Insecta; order Lepidoptera; family Argyresthiidae; genus Argyresthia; species Argyresthia albistria. The sequence continues at coordinate 12,469,460 of OY735263.1, forward strand.
GCAAGTAATTATTTACCCGTCCTACCCAGCTTCTATGACCCGACCTACAGGCTGTAGGCTACAGCGGCAAAAATTCTAGTATGGCATACCAACTAAAGTTTACTTACTAAACACAACCTATACCTACCTTTAGTATAAAGTTCGTTCTGTTTTTACGCAGAGAAAGTACAGGAAAGTAATTATGTTAGATATAAATCTAAACAACAAATTCTTTAAAATCAATCCGCCTTCAGTGTTGTCACTATTGACGTGCATTCGGAAAAAAAACGTGTTCACAAACAAAATAGCGCGCCTCACGTGTTCACGACGGGACGAGACGAGACGAGACGAGACGAGATTTGCAAACACTGAAAGGGATTATTTAACCTGCGAAGCGCTTTGTCAGTATAATACCCGCGCCGCGTCAGCTGCAGAGCTCACGCGGGGGGGAGGGGGGAAGCGGGGGAGGGGGGAGGCGGGGGAGGGGGAGATGGGCATCCTTGGCTGGCATCGCATGAATCTTTCTGTGTCTTATTGTGCTGTTGGGTGCGTCCTACGCTACACCTGCCTGTGTCGTTATAGGTTCTTCTAAGAGCTTTTTGTATACATATCCGTAAATAGATTACGTGTCTTTTACACTAACTCCAAGTGATCCATGTTCTCTACAATATTTTACGGAATCCACGGTATCCATCCTACCTAAGAGACCGATTTTTTATTTTTTTTAAAGACATTTTTTATCACAAAACTTAAGACTATTACAATTTATTTTCTGCCAAACTGCGTAACAGTTTGTTGGCAGGCGCTCTTAGTTCAATAACTAGTTACTGACATTTATAATCTATAAATACAACTATACTACTGATACTGATTGATAACATAGCCTGTAGGCTCACATTTTTTTTTATTTAAGTATGATATATGTATATATGTATACATATTTAATATTTGGTTTATGTTTATGATATTTTTGGTGTGAAGTGCATTCGCAATTTAGAAAGATATTTTTTAATTTAAATTTTAGTGTGGTTTTATAAAAAAATCAATTTCTTTCTTCCAGCAGGCCTCGGAGAACTCATGCAGTGTCCTTGCTCACAATACCACCTCATAGCACCGCGTCCTATGAGCGCGGATTTAGACTTCGTGCTATCCGCTTGTGGAACGCACTCCCCTGCACCATCAGGGATAGTCCTACTCTCAATATTTTTAAGAGTCGTGTGAAGAAGCATTACCTTTCTTTATAGAATTATAGGTAGTATGTATAGTATTTATTAGTTTATATATATATTATATAAATATATTTCATATTTATTTATATAAGTATGCACTATAGTTTATGTACTCTATTGATTGTAAGTAATAAGTATATGTATCGTACACATGGGTCTACTCCTGCTCAGCAATCCACCTGTCTCATCCCTATTTGGTTTGCTGGAAGAGATCTCTTATTAGAGATAAGCTCGCCTTTGTACACGTTTTCTATGTTTTTTTATTGTCCTATGTAACTGTTTGTGTGCAATAAAGAAATTGTTATGAAATTATGATCGACGGATAAAATGTACATTGTAGAAAACATCGTGAATATCAAAGATAATATAAAAAACTTACTATATGTTTATTTATAGCATCTGTATGTTTTGAATAACCCAGAACGATATATCAATTTTAAGGTTGAACAACAAATACGCGGGTGCTCTACGGAAGTAGGCTACTCAGAATCACTTGAACTGGAAGCGCTTCTGCATTGAATTCCCTTTACCGGTCTATCAGTTTTCACAGGGCGCGAGGTTTAAATTTACTTGAACTTACTTAAGAATCACAAACCTATACTTACTAAAAAAAAACTCACACTTTAGAACGCTGAGCGTAAAAGGATGCATGTTTTGAAACCATGTACTTTAGTAGATGGGTTTGATAAGAGCATGGTTGTCGCTTCCAGATCCAAATAATCTTAGGTAGTGTAGTGTACCTAAACATAAACATTCACTGTCGGCAAACTAGATATTAAAGAGCTATCCTTTGCAAAGACGCGCCTCCTAACTGCCTCTTTCCTTGGAGAGATGCAGAGGAGGGGCGTGTTCGGGAATGTACCTCACACAGTTCGGTTTATGAGCTAGTCTCCGTGAACGTACACACACACACACACACACACACACACACGAGAAATTGAACATTTTTAGGGTTCCGTTAGAGAAACAAGGAACCCTTATAGTTTCGTCAAGTCTGTCTATCTGTCCGTCCGTATGTCACAGCAACTTTATTCCAAAAGTATTAAGACTACACAGTTGAAATTTGGTATGTACATGTATTCTGTGAACCGCTTTACGATTTTTATACAAAATTTTAAACAAAAAAATATGAACTGGTTCACTCTGAGAAGCACACCGGTCGAAAAAACGAACAATGGAGAACAATAGATAGATATGATGTGTCGACGAGAGGGTTAAGGGGGGTCTCCTTATACATGGAACTGACACCAAATTTTTATTCATCAAACCTATATTTGTGAGGTGTCTATAGATAGGTCTTTGAAAATAAAGTTGAGGTTACAAACTTAATCGTTAAAGAGACAGACCCTTCCAAAGTGAAAAAAAATGTGTGTGTATCCCCCCCCCCCCCCCTCTAACTTTTAAAGTAAGAAAGATTGAAAATCTAAAAACATAGACATAGACATAGACATAGACATACGTTTATTCACTGAAAAGAACATAGATACATCAACAAGATAATTTAGAGGTAGGAAATAGACATTACATTATAGAAGAAAACATATTTACTAAACAAAAGAGAAAGATGATGTACGCATGCCCCGCCAGTGAAATGGCTCCAACTCAGCATATGGCTACAACAGGGTTGCAGCGCTGATTTTCAAAACAAGATAAATATACATAATAACCAGTTTTTAAGATATAAAACATTTGTTAAAAAACGCAAAGATAACTTTGTCATTCATACAAACACTATAAAAAACAAAGTTACAACACATACATCCAGTTATAATTACTTGCTACTACGGAACCCTTCATGGGTGAGTGTGACTCACACTTGGCCAGTTTTTATGCTCTCACGTGCTCCAGGGTATCTGTCTTGTATCTACGAAGCTCACAGGGTGTAACAGAAAGGTGTAATTGTATTTTATTGGGTCGTCAAGGACATCATTCTGAACATTTTTAGCGCATGAGCAAGAATATTTAATACAGGGGTTATTAGAAACGTCATACTGAGCAACTTTTTCTTTGAGACCGATTTGATCAGAGCAACTTTATTTTTCATTCCTCCATCTTACTTTTTGGCCCGGGCGTGGTCAGCTGATTTGTATGAAGAAGCAAAAAAAATTGCTCTGATCAAATCGGTCTCAAAGAAAAAGTTGCTCAGTATGGCGTTTATAATAACCCCTGTATTAAATATTCTTGCTCATGCGCTAAAAACATTGCAGGCTTCTACAGTGATTTGTTAGCCAGTTTTGTTCATCTCTATACAATTATTGTACATGGGGTGAAAGTTGTCTGTCGAAAACGTAGTTTTCTTTAGTTACCCCAAATTAGATAACGAGTGCTTGAGTAACTGTTAGATATCGCGTGATTTACCGAGCAGTGAGTTGAGCGGAACAATGCAGACAGAGAGGACGCTCGCGTGACTTCTCTTGAGTCGTGCCTTGCGCCGTCCGTCAGGCACACGAGCGCGCGCTGCCATACGCTCTCCTCGAGTGTAGTGCTAAACAAGAACACGTAGATATTTATTATTATTTTCATTGTAATTTCGTTTTTAGGGTTCCGATCCTTAACCGATTGAATATCCGCGTTTTCGACAGAAGGAAAAAAAACCCTTACAGTGACCGCGAGAACGCGTAGACGTATCATGCTGAAATTCACACGGGCGCACATCGAGGACGATATTCATTCAATACTTCATATTATTATATACGATATGTAATTCTAATTTTACTAATAATACAGTTTGTATTTGTACTTTTGGACCTATTGTTCGCTATTTTTAGTTTGGCCCGCGTGTGTATATTTTATGAAGCGTTTAATAAAACCATCAGAGGCAAAATTATAATAAGCTTTCAGCTCATATGAGTATCGTATTAGTAGTATTATGCACCGTCAAAGTGAAAATCAGCTCAAAATCGCTGCCTCCCGCACCCCGCTCCCCGCACCCCTCCCGTCCCGTGCGGCGGCAGTTTTACTCCTATTATATTTGCGAGCTGATGATCGCCGGATTAGCTAGACAGAGCGTAATCTGTGCTTTTAAACTTGCAAAAAAACTATGACTTAATTTCTCAAAACCGGTTACTTTACTTTATACTTTATTGCACAAAAACAGAATACAGACACTTAATAATGAAAAAAACATGTACAAAGGCGAGCTTATCTCTAATAAGAGATCTTTTCCAGCAAACCTAGGATGGACAGGACTACTCCGGTATTAATTTTTTTAAGTCATCTCTTTTATTTCGTAGCTACGACTCGTAGCAGCTACACGTTTATATGCTACGTCGCCGCGCTGCTACTAACCCACGTAGCAGCGGCTACGCGCCTGTGCCGGTTATTTCTCTGAACGAAGAAAGTCGATGAAAGAACTCGCATTTCTGAAATTAAGCCTGTAATCCTCTTTTGTACAAAATTCCAAACAGTTTAATGCGTTTTATCAATATTTTTGCATCACCTTCACAACAAAGAAGCAAACTACCAGCCACACATAAGCTTCTCGGGCTCGGAACTTGTATATAACCCTACCCCTAAATACCTAGGAGTTACCCTGGATAGATCGCTGACATTCAGGCCGCACCTCTCCAAGCTGAAAAAGAAACTTCAAACGCGAAATAATATTCTCCACAAACTAACATGTACACAGTGGGGAGCTAACGCAGATGTACTTACTGCGCACCACGTGACGGGACTAAGCCTTGTCTACTCTACCGGGGAATATTGCGCTCCAGTCTGGATCAACACAACAGTGCGCACACGAACTCCGGAGACGTGGAACTGAACCGGGCGATGAGATGTGTCTCGGGCTCATTCATTACTCTCAACCCCTCTACAGTGGTTGCCTGTTCGAGTCACATCGCACCCCCACATCTGAGAAGACAACAGTCCCTGTTGAGAGAAGCACAGAAAATCGTCAGGAATCCTGACCTGCCAATGTTCGAGGTATATTTTTGCCATCCGGTCCATCGCTTAAAGTCTCGCCGCCCACCACATCTTGCTGCCAAAGACCTAATTTACAGTAACTTTAATGTCTCGGAGGCGTGGAAGCAAGAGTGGACTGCTAACACTCCCCCAAATTTCCCGATGAAAATTGATCCAACACAAAAGCCAAAAGGTTTCGATCTCCCAAGAAAAAATTGGTGCCAACTTAATAGACTCCGAACTGGACATGGCCATACCGGAGAGTTCATGAGCCGATGTGGATGGAGGAGTTCCGCGGCGTGCGACTGCGGGGCTCAGTCTCAAGACATGAACCATATAATTAAGAACTGCCCCCGCAGAAAATACCATGGCGACCCTGCAGACCTGTTTACCCTTTCTAATGACGTAGCTCAATGGGTTAAAAGCCTTGACATAAACTTGTAATGAAATAATACGAAACGACTGTACTCATAATTAAGCCATATGACTAAATAAATAAAATATTTTTGTGCATCAGCCCGACGACTTTAGTGAATTTTTAATAGAATTTGGTTCGTAATATCGTTCGACGGACGTCAGCCTGCTGCAGCTAGCCTCTCCCCCTCTTCAGCCCTCACCTCACGTCCCCCTACTGCATCCTCCCGCAGACGACGAAAATAGCTAATATCACATTTGAAAGGATTTCATCCTTTCGAGCAGACAATTTATTTTATCTCGTTTATCATTTTCGACAGAATTGTTACAAAGTGATAATAATTGATGCTACGAGTATAACGTATTAGTATTATCTAAGTAAGAAAATCGTACAGTGAACCGGTGGTAGTAGTACAGTGAACCGGTAGTAGGTAGGTTTATTTTAAATCTGTATGTATAACTCGAGTAGGTTTAACAGAGTCTACTCGCAAATGCGTCGTCAGTACGAGGCATCACACAACCCGAGCTTCCCCTTCCTTGTACTAGGCATCACACAACCCTCGTAGCTTCCCCTTCCTTGTACTAGGCATCACACAACCCTCGTAGCTTCCCCTTCCTTGTACTAGGCATCACACAACCCTCGTAGCTTCCCCTTCCTTGTACTAGGCATCACACAACCCTCGTAGCTTCCCCTTCCTTGTACTAGGCATCACACAACCCTCGTAGCTTCCCCTTCCTTGTACTAGGCATCACACAACCCTCGTAGCTTCCCCTTCCTTGTACTAGGCATCACACAACCCTCGTAGCTTCCCCTTCCTTGTACTAGGCATCACACAACCCTCGTAGCTTCCCCTTCCTTGTACTAGGCATCACACAACCCTCGTAGCTTCCCCTTCCTTGTACTAGGCATCACACAACCCTCGTAGCTTCCCCTTCCTTGTACTAGGCATCACACAACCCTCGTAGCTTCCCCTTCCTTGTACTAGGCATCACACAACCCTCGTAGCTTCCCCTTCCTTGTACTAGGCATCACACAACCCTCGTAGCTTCCCCTTCCTTGTACTAGGCATCACACAACCCTCGTAGCTTCCCCTTCCTTGTACTAGGCATCACAGAACCCTCGTAGCTTCCCCTTCCTTGTACTAGGCATCACACAACCCTCGTAGCTTCCCCTTCCTTGTACTAGGCATCACACAACCCTCGTAGCTTCCCCTTCCTTGTACTAGGCATCACACAACCCTCGTAGCTTCCCCTTCCTTGTACTAGGCATCACACAACCCTCGTAGCTTCCCCTTCCTTGTACTAGACGCGCCGTCGACCTTGACCTAAATACGCATTTACGTATTGTAAATCTACTGTTAAAGTGTAAAGTTTTTTTTATATTTATAAACAAAACAGACATCGGAATATGTTAAAACATAAATTAAACAGAACAGTGACGCGTTTTCACGTCGACTACACTAGTTCACCGTAAGAAAATATCCAAAATGGCCGAAGCCGCACTATATCCAGCACTTAGTGTTGCGATGGGTGCGACAAGGAGCTTCCGGCCTCGGAAAGGAGTCACTAATACAAATAATGTGCGTTTCAGCCGTTCCCGTTCCTCGATAGAAGAGTGTTCTTAGTAGATAGACGCGTATTGAGAGACAAGTATCGGGCGTACACGAGTTAAGTTCTATGCGCCGTGTGTGTGTGTGTGTGTATGTATTGTGTAGCTGATGAGTGTGACCCGCCCGTCACTTTCTCCGGTACTCCATTAACTTTTTCTGTTTTGAAACAGATTCGGCGTACGTGGGCCGTGCCGCCGGCTCAAACGAGCCAATCCATCAAATGCAAACGACAGCATTCAGATTGTACCATTCCGAGTTAAGACGCCAATAAAAACAAGTGAATAAATAAACGATTCAACAAAGGGTCCCATGCGCGGCACATGTGACCGTGTTCCTGAAGACAGTGAAGCTCTCGAGACCTTAAAGTCGAGTCGTCGTGAAACGTCGCGATTCGGCGTAAATCTCGGTCATTACAGGCGAGTTATAGCCCCCCCCCCCCTCCACTCGCCCCTTTCCTCCTCGCCCTCACCCCGCTCTGCCGCCGGTACGTATAAATGTCGAACATAAATTTTACGAGTCGATCTGGAATTTTTCACGCGTGACACCCGCGGCGCAGATTGTGTCGCGATTCGCGATTAATGTGCACCTCATCTCTGTAGTGTGGCGGGTGCGTGCCATGTCTTCCGGGTTGCATCACCGCGAGCATATAAGCTATAAACAAAAACATGCCCTGATTACTTATGACAACCAGTTATTTTACGTAGAAGGTGCAAGTTGCAAACGAGTTGACAAGAAAAATTCGCTTCATACTAACGTTATTACCAATATTTCTCAATTTATCAAAAAATAAGTACAAAGGGAAAATTAATACTTTTAATTCAATAAATATATTTGCGAGGCATTTGTACGTTTCCCGAGCCGCGGTTCAAGGCAGCGCGACTGTCTTGTCGGCCGCGCGGCTCAGCGAGTCACAGATGTTCGCTGCTCACTCACAAACACAACACAAACAAACATTCCCACGCAATCGTTTATCGTGACAGCTCCACATTGTGCCGCGCCGGGTTCCGTATTGTAATTTGATTAGCAATGGTTGTGCGTGAGTCGCACTTCCTTGACAAGGGCGTGCACTCGAGAATCCGCTCTAATAAACACGACCGTAAAATAATACCTTCTTTGCTATAAAGGAAACAAAAACGCCGAAATGATCAGCATCGGGGCCAAAAGTTACGGTTCACTTTTTATTGTTTCGGATATATTTAAGTTCCCGTTCAAAAATTTTACGATGCCAATGAAAACTTGGTCCATTCATACCCGACAATAGCGATTGCGTGCGCCGCGAATGTAGCCGCTGTGAAGACCCGCAGTAATGAAACATCATACACATAGTTGGCTCGAGGTTGAATATTGTAGAGACTATTAAGCGACAATACATTATTCAGAATCTTTTCAGTGTATTGTATATCGAGTAGGCGCAGAGTGGCCTCCAGTGAAGCCGACACTTACTTCAGAGCACGGGGGTGTGAGGCGCGGGGCATAGAGCGAGGAGAGGGGGAGAGGGGGAAGGATCATTCTTTCTTCTGCGGTTTCATTTTCAGCAAGGATCGGTTTAATGTGTTTCTAGTGCGGGCTTAGCTTACACATCGAACTAGTTAAGCGCGTAGCTTAGGGCGAATAAACACACTCGTTTGAATAATTGTATTTACTGATGTTTACGTTTCTTTCACAGTTCTCTTCACGTTACAGAGATCTGCAAAAATATGGTAAGTGTCGGAAGTAACCTGCAAAAGTAGTTCGGTCCACGGTCCACGCAGAGAGCGCTTTGAGATTGTATTGTAACACACGTTACGACGAATCGAACCGAACGATTTCAAACATATTAGGGTAGCGGCGTTTTATTACAGAGTTCCCCTGGCCACCTTCCCGGCTCCAGAATCAGATCAGCTTCGTGTCATAAAAAATATTTTATGACCAAAGTATTCATCACGACCAATCGAACGATCCCAAACATGATGGGGTTGCGTCGTTTTATTACAGAGTTCAGCTTGCCACCTTCCAGCTCCACCACCAGATTGGCTCCTGGCCAAAGTATTCGTCAAGACAAATGAAACGAGCCCAAATTCGATGGGCTTGGGATGTTTAATGACAGAGTTCACATGGCCGTCTTCCGTCTCCATCATCAGATCAGCTCGAAATTAGAAAAATATTACATTGTCATCCAACTTACATACGTATTCAAAAATTCAGCTCAATCGGATAACGAAAAGTGCGTCAAATTCAAGCCGACCGATTTGACGCAAACATACATCCATCCATACATACATACAGATCAAGCTAAATAAAAGCTTTTAATTAAAAACACATTGTTTGTATTGAATCCTGTGTATAGTATTTATTTTCTGCTAAAAATCGACGACTCTGCTTATCAATGGACCTGGACAACCCCTCTAACCCTAAAGACACATCCACATCCCTTGACGACCATGACTTGCACGCACATAGAACCTCCTCCTGCTTTTCATCATGACCACGGAATGAACACGTGAAACTTTATTTATTTATTCGAATGGCAGAAGTCATCGATAACACGTGAAATAAAAATCGTTAATAATTTGAAAACCCGCACTTTTTTTTAACCAAAATCGTAGTGAATACTTTACTAAGGATATTTACATACTTTCAAGAGTGGGAACCCTGCTGGGCCTAAGATACATTTTTCCCTTGACCTTGCTTTCTGCCACAGATACTATAATATTATACTAATAAAGATAGACCATCGAGAACAAAATGTGACACCGGCGTAAACTGAGATGCTACGGAAGCTTCTTTAGTTCGAGGCCATTATCGCTTGGTGCAGCACCATCGTAAAATTGCAAATAACACGAGATGGCGATATATAGGATTTATTCTAAGATTAGCGCCACCTAGAAGTATGTTAACTGAAACCATGGCGTGTATAGTACAAATCTTACTCCTCACGCCATCTCTTTTTTACGAAGGGTTACTAATTCTAATTTGTATGGGATGAGCAGAGTACCCTGTGCTTTGTGCCAAATTTCATGATTGTAGGCCTATTGGAAGTACCCTGTAGGTTTTGGATCCATTGCGATTAATATAAAAATTACAATTTAGCATAAACGGTCGTAGTGTTCGATTGCGTTGACCTAGAAGTTTTTTTTTTCACATATCTATGCGACCACAGACCTGAGCAATCGATATAAACAGCTTGATACGGCCACACGTTCTTGATATAAAGGTCGTGACACACGTTCAGACAGACGGACAGACGGACGGACGAACAACAAAGTGATCCTATAAGGGTTCCTTTTTTCCTTTTAAGGATCGGAACCCTAAAAATACCGATAATACGTTTTCGTTAAAATGAGTAAAAAAATGAGAATAATTGTCGGTGAGAACAGACAGACAGACAGACTGACTGACTGACACAAGAGGGACAAAAACATTTATGGCCAATCTCGAATCTGACCGCTTCGCTTGCTCGGTCAATAATGCTGAGGATGTAATTATAAATCAAAGTCAAACACAAGTTCACCACGAGTCCCGAAACTTAACCCAGCCTCCGCCGCCACAGCCGCCGCCGCCGCCGCCTCCGCCGCTGCCGCCGCCGCCGCCGCCGCCCTGAGCCGTCAAATATTCTGGTTGGCGACAAACACACCGGCACGTTGGAGTTCGCTTATTATTCAGAAGGGCAACAAACAGCGAAGAACGCAATCATACTCAAACACAACTTAGTTCTAGCGACTTGTCGTGCTCTCTCCGAGTGTGTCTATGTATGTGTGAGCGTGTGTGTGGGTGTGTGTGCCATCCTAAGCAAATACATCGAACAAACAGCGTTACTTACAGCGGCCTTGAAAATGTCACCCCACATTGATCTACTTAGAAATGTACCAGTAGGCACCTACTTACGAACTGCCTCCTTAGCTGCTGCTGCCCTAAACCACGCTCGGACGTAAAACCACCGCAGATACTGTGAAAAGGTGAATGTATAAACTTCGTTATTTTAATAGCAATCTTAATTTTTGTGCGGTTTATGTACTTGAATCATAAAAAAATATTGTGTTTTTAATAATACAAGGAGCTAACCTCATTTGGATAGTTTTAAACGTCATTATTTCAGGGTCTAATAAAAAAGTTACTATTTTTTCTTCGCTCAATTTAACGACTGTTTACATGTTAGCACATCTGTGCCTCTGCATCACCCTCTATTTATCTCGCGGACGCACAGTCAGTCAGTCGTTCAGTCAGTCAGTCTGTCGAGTACATCGTACATCGGTAAAGCGAGTCGGCTCACTTGGCGCGCGCACAAAGAAGTCCGCGACAAGAAGGCCGAGCGTAACGAGATGACTCAAATCTGCGAAAGTGGCGGCGGTGGCGGCGTTTACTCACAGAACAGCCGTGACGTCACACACGACGTCATCACAACAACCTTCTTGCAACAGAGCGCTCTGTGACGGCGGGAACGTCATACGAATACGAAACAACCTTGGCTATTGACCACAAGCTAATTTGGGATTTCCTTCTTGAATGTTTTTGAGGCCAAAACACATCAAACACATACTTACCATAAATTTGTATACTCGCTGCTTGAACAAAGCATATAGGAAAGTATAAAGACAATATAATAATAGCACAGTTCCTCGTAGCTGCGTAGCGTGGCGTAGCGCTGCGCAGCATATTCGTAACGCAGTTTACGCTTGCCTCGTAGCGGCCGTAGCACACAATACTACCATGAATCTAACATCTTTTACTTTAGTTATGTCTATGCCATACTATGGCCGTTTTAATTTTAATGTCATTCTTGAAATGCTGTGTCCAGCCGCGTTAGAGACCCCTCTTGTGGATCTAATGCTGTGTCCAGCCGCGTTAGAGACCCCTCTCGTGGATCTTATGCTGTGTCCAGCCGCGTTAGAGACCCCTCTCGTGGATCTAATGCTGTGTCCAGCCGCGTTAGAGACCCCTCTCGTGGATCTAATGCTGTGTCCAGCCGCGTTAGAGACCCCTCTCGTGGATCTAATGCTGTGTCCAGCCGCGTTAGAGACCCCTCTCGTGGATCTAATGCTGTGTCCAGCCGCGTTAGAGACCCCTCTCGTGGATCTAATGCTGTGTCCAGCCGCGTTAGAGACCCACCCCTCTCGTGGATCTAATGCTGTGTCCAGCCGCGTTAGAGACCCCTCTCGTGGATCTAATGCTGTGTCCAGCCGCGTTAGAGACCCCTCTCGTGGATCTAATGCTGTGTCCAGCCGCGTTAGAGACCCACCCCTCTCGTGGATCTAATGCTGTGTCCAGCCGCGTTAGAGACCCACCCCTCTCGTGGATCTAATGCTTTGTCCAGCCGCGTTAGAGACCCCTCTCGTGGATCTAATGCTGTGTCCAGCCACGTTAGAGACCCCTCTCGTGGATCTAATGCTGTGTCCAGCCGCGTTAGAGACCCCTCTCGTGGATTTAATGAAATTGAGAGATAATTGGATAAAGTTTTAGCAAGTTAGCAAAGTTACAATAGGAGGTACTAATATGATGTAAGTGATAAGTCCGTGGTATCGTCGGCGCAGGATGCAAGTCGCCTCGGAGTAGTTCCGAGATGCGGCTGACAAGTTGATCGACTCACTTCCGGCGAACTTGCCGCAACTTAGTGCAAGTTGCACCCCCTCTCCCCTCCCCCTCCTCCGCCCCCCCGACCGCCGCCCTCGAGGATTATACAGGTTAATAGTTTATCGTTAGTTACCACAAGTGTGCTGTACACTTACGAAATTAGTTGCCACTGGTTAAGTTAGGTTAAGTTTGGTAAGGTTAGAACATATTATAACGCACTAAAAGCCTTCGCACTACAAGCCAGACTCTATCCACACGTGAAGGCTTTTACAGTTTTGGCAAGCGTAGCCTTTAAACCTTCTCCTCCAAGTATTTAACTGATTGAATTGCGCAATGTCTGTGTAGTTGTTGTATTAGCGTCTCGGTAGGTTTGCCGCGCGAGTGTTTGCTCGGTACATAAATTAACGATGCTCGGTAATTGCCTACTTTGCTTGGTCAGGACGACGGCGGGGCTGGCGACCCGGTGGAGGGGTGAGGGCGGGGAGGGTCTAAAGCGCCGCCATTCTTTTTACCAAATAATTATCTCAATTTGGGAGGTTAAAAAGTAGGCAGAGAGTTTTCAAAATTGAGATAAAATCACTGTGCTTTGTATGTTCTCTTCATACAGGGCTTCACCAGCACCACGATACATTTCGTCTGACTTAAAATAAAATCTGTAAACCGTCACAGACAGACACCGTCACACACAGGCAGAGTAACGGTGCGTGACGCGGCGTCGACTGAATCGCTACAAAAACTTTTTTTAAATAAAGTAGAATAAGTTTGAGGTGTAGGCAATTTATCTGCAGGACTCGTATCGAGCCCGACCTCTGCCGAACAAGAAGTTTTTTGAATGATATTGTTGTGTGAATTCGGAGTGTATTATTTGTTTCTTTTTTTAGGGTACCGTACCCGAAGGGTGCCAAACGGGACCCTATTACTGAGACTTCGCTGTCCGTCTGTCCGTCCGTCCGTCCGTCCGTCCTGTCTGTCACCGGGTCCGTCTGCACGAACCGTAATAGCTAGAAAGCTGAAATTTTCACAGAATGTGTATGTCTGTTGCCGCACCAACCACAAATACTGAAATACAAGAGATATTGCAAATTAAAGGGGGCCCCGATACAAGAGACGTGTTTAGATACACTTACGCATTTCAAAATGGAGATCTTGACTGAAACTGTTTATTTATTGTCATAGCAACCATGTCATAGACACATATACTACACATTTAAATATGATAGCATATTTCGCGTCAACCCACATGGTTGTGGTAGCTCAGCCGGTATGATGTAGACTCTCAATCCGGAGGTCGTCGGTTCAAATCTCTTGAAGGCATAAACTTTTTAAATTTTCTTTTTGTTTATTTTTTTATTGTTTTGAGTGCTTTTGATTTGTTGTACGATGGTACGGTACCCTTCGTGTGCGATACCGACCCGCACTTAACCGATTTTTTATGTTTTGAGAATCATAGGTTTACACAGCTCGGGGCCTTGTCGGTTAATATCTTGGATGAACTAAAGGTTAATATTAAAGAAAAGGGCCGTTTGAATTTCTTTTTTTTTTAAATATTTTTGGAAGATAGATAATGGGGCCAATTCTCTAGGGCACACTCACTAATATTAGCTCCGACGTTCTTATGTGGTTGCCATAGATTCCATTTTCGAACTCACGTTTGAATTAGTTCATCAGTACATTAAAATAATTCAAAAGTGAGTTCCAAAATGGAATCTATGGCGACCGCATAAGAACTGTCGGCCTTAATGTTGTCAAGTAATTTTAGTTAGTGTAACCTAGAGAATCGGCCACAATGTATACTGTTGAGCGCACGTCAAAAATGGAGGATACCCTTGCAATGACTGGTGATACTTATCTTTATTCATTCAGTCCAATCCATAACTAAATATTCCCCTCCGATCCCGATCATACAATATCGGCTGTTCGTACCTATATCCGCTACACCTGCCTGCGTCGCGTCGCTCCGCGCCGCGAGTAAGTTGCTTATTGTTGTCAGTCGTTCGACAATTCCATTAGGCGGGTTTTGTCGTTTGTGTTCGCGACAATATCCCCGCTAAAAGAAAGAATAAAAGCGAGAGCGTCGCGCGTCGATGCCTCAAGGCTCAGAATATAAGAAGTGGAAGCGCCTTACAAATGTAATGTACATATATGTCGCCAAGCAGAAGAAGTATATTTTTGATTGAGGGGACGAGATGAGAATCAAACCTACGGATAAAAACTAATTCACGGCACAATACAATTTACACATATTACAAGTGTACGGGAAAGGACGGCAGTTCCAGTGCGTATGATTCTGAGCCGCCGCTCCGCGTATGAGATGAGAATGTACTCCCCTCGATCGCTCGAGGGCGCAGTCGAGAGCCGACTTGAGAACGACTCTGGAAATTCTTCAGGCTTTACGCGCGCCGCCTAAGCGCCTGTCGCCTAATGGCGTGTCTCTATGTGGTTTAGTAAATAAAAACAATAGCGCAACCAAAATCAAAGCTTTTAATTACCTGCTGTGTAAATATTTTAAAATGAAATCAGGGTAAGGGATCATTTGAAATTAGTTTAGTAGAATAATAATAATATTGTTCAGTTGCTGACGATGCCTGAAAAACTAGTACGCTTGGCAGCCGGTGCCGGCTCCGCTCCGGACGGCAAAACATCAACAAGGAATTTTCTGTTGTTCATTCGACACCATTTGGTCTCTCGCTGTAATCTCCGCCAATCACAATACAAATTGTTCAGTCGAGAGCGAGGTGCTGCTACGCAATAAGAGAACGCCTATTAACGTGTTCCACACATGTATACGTACATATGTACAATACTTGACTGTATGTAGATACATAGAGTCAAGTCATCAGCATGCTCCTGTCTGTTCATTGTTGAATAATTAAACTACGAGAATACGTGATCTTGATTCCCGTTAGTAATTATGTTTGTGTATGTGTGTGTGCCGCGCATAAGTAGCAACCGGCGAGAACAAGCGAACTTTTATGTAGAAGAGGCGCGCTATGACGTCATTGATTGATCCAAGAACTTTTGTTGTAAGTGTCCTCGAAGAGCAAAAACCTCTGATGATGGATCGGCGGCGGTTTTAACAATTTATGTTTTGTCACAAGCGCGCGCGCCTTTGAGAGATGATAAGTAAGCAACGATAACGACCGACAACGATTCAAATATTTATTCTGTCTGAGTAAACGTCTACAATGATTAGTGACATAACTTTTCTAACATAGCATCGCGCCTTTTTTCCTTAGTCTTGTTGTGTTAGTATTCTCTTTTTCTTATCAACAGCTAAAAGTACAAGAGGACCAAGTCAAGCATGAAGATAACATCACTGAACATGTCGCGGTGTAACCGGATAGGTAGGTATCGATAGAGGATATTGCTCATCCAGGCAGGATATCGTTTTGTAACCCGCTGTCACTTCCAACAGGTATGACGATACAAAGTTGCCCACTCGTGAAATAGTTCGTCGCGTTCTCCGCTCCATAAT
Organism: Argyresthia albistria; assembly: GCA_963457715.1. Taxonomy (NCBI): domain Eukaryota; kingdom Metazoa; phylum Arthropoda; class Insecta; order Lepidoptera; family Argyresthiidae; genus Argyresthia; species Argyresthia albistria. The sequence goes on from OY735263.1 coordinate 12,485,617, forward strand.
TAATAGACTTGAGCTGTTGTTTGTTTGTTGTTCCTGCACTCGCTTCACCGCAGCTGCTGATTCACAAAGACGCGCCTCCGCTTCGTCGTGGGTGTGTAGCGTAGGAGGAAGCGTCTGTGGTAATGAGCGTGTGAAGGAGTAGGAATGCGTTCTTCTGCGGTGTGTCATGGTAGAGGAGGGGGACGGGTAAGGGAGCGGGGGGTGACCGCGACATCAGGGTTACCTGGAGACATCCGGTGTGTTCGATTTTCCAGCACATCCGGTATCCTACACATCCGGTGTATGCGGGGAATACATGTACCGGGCCAGGTACTTAAATCCATCTTTGAAGGAACTTACAAACTTTGTTTAATCATAGGTAATTAATTAGAAAAGTATAAAATATCTACTACTTACTCAGGGTGTTAGACAGTACAGTGCGTGTTAATATTGACGTTGTGTCGCTCCAATTATCCAACCAAAGTTGAACATAAATCAAAGATTTCCCGAATTCCCGAAGTCCCGACCGACACCGACACCGACACCGACACCGACACCGACACCGACACCGACACCGACACCGACACCGACACCGACCGACCCTCAGCCACAATCTTGTTTGTGACGTTACGCAAAGCCAAAACAAAGTTTTGCACAGATAAATAAACAGTCATACCGTTTGATTTCTGCTAAGAATATCGTAAAAAAATATACATATTCTTGTCGTTTGCACGTTCGTTACATTATAGCTAGCTGAGATAAAATTTCAATTTCTTGTACTTCAATTATTCGAACAAGCGAACGGGAAAAATAATTTCGCAGTCCCATCAATCGGAAAAAACAGTTGGCGTATCCAGAGGGCATCTAGCTAGTAGCAGTTAATCATGTTACGGAGCTGTGCGTCGGTCGCAGATACAGGGCCCCGAGGAAATAAGCCCGATCGTTCTAGTTTTAAAGCTGGGATTAAAGATAAGATAAAGATAAAGTTTATTTTGTACTTTCCACTAGTTATAACTTAAATATTACAGTGAAATTGTTGTACATAGTGTCATCAATATAATTGCGACTTCAAACCCCTAAACTAGGTAATGAACCTGTATCTTAGGGATTTTGGGTCTTCCGGTTGTCAGAATATTATTCACAACAATAACAATGCAGGTAATTAGAAAAATTTACTATTTCAATAACTAGGATTTTAAACGATATCTATATTTTAGAAATTAAGTTATAAGATATTGCTAACTATCTATATTTTAGAAATTAAGTTATAAGATATTGCTAACTTTAAAAATAATTTTAGTTAACTAAGTATCTTAAGAAGTTGTTCAGTCTTAAAATAATCAAGAGGTTGTAACAATTTTAAAACTGTAAGTTTAACCTCACGGTAACTCAAATTATAGATAGGGGATATTTTATTAATCCTATTGTATACAAGGGCGCTTTGTGCCGTAAACTGGCGACTTGCAAAGGCAGTGCGGCAACGAATTGCGGGACAGACGGCGGTTCCAGACCTTTTTTGGAGGATATTTGGGTCAAGAGGCGTCAGGGAGTGTTTCCGGAGCACCGATCGAAGTATGTAGAGTTGCCTCACGGAGAGAACACCAGACTCGGAGTAGAGCCTGGCAGTTGGATAATCTCGTCGTTTGAAGTGCATTACTTTAAGTATAGATCTTTGAGCTCTTTCTAGTTGCATTAAGATAGTTTGGCAGGCTCCACCCCAGGCAGGAATACAATAAGTGATGATAGATTCGGCAAGGCTACGATACACAAGAAGTAATGTTTCCCTATCCGCAGAGTGCCTTAGTTCGCTAAAAATATATATCATCCGCCTAAGACGACCCCACATGACTTCAATATGACTCCTCCAACTCAATTTTTCGTCAATGTAGACACCAAGATATTTAACCTTACTAACCACGCTTAGGTGGTGGCAGTCGCAACTTATTGAGTCTAGTGCACATGTGTGAGCTTTCACCAACCTTGTTTCCGGAGGGGGACTTATGGTATTGGGAAGGGAAAATTGTACAATATTTGTCTTATCCAAATTTAGAGTAAGTAGATTTATAGATAGCCATTCCATCACTATGCGTAGACACAACTCAGCACCCTGTTTTGCCTTGTCCCAGGTTTTGTCGCATATAAGCAAAGCTGTATCATCCGCATACGCAAATATATCACAGTTTGATACACGAAGGCGGCAGAGGGCATCGATGTAGATCAAAAACAGAGTAGGACCCAAAATGCTGCCCTGAGGAACACCAAAGTCAATAGCTATCTGATCGCTAGTAAGGCCATCAATCTTCACACATTGCGTGCGATCCGTAAGATAATCGTTGAAAATTTTTAGAGCAAGACCGCGGACTCCAGCAATCTCTAGTTTTTTGATAAGTTTGGGGATAGAGACAGTGTCAAATGCCTTTGATAGGTCTAGGAAAATGCCAAAGCATTTTAGTCTATTGTCCATTTTACTGGTTAGGGTCTCAGTAAAGGAGGTTACTGCATCTTCAGTCGATATTCCTGCCCTAAAACCAAATTGGTTATCAGCAATTATGTGATTTTTAGACAGATAACTAAGAAGACAGTTATTGAGGATTCGCTCCAAAATTTTTGACAAGGAGCTGAGAACTGAGATTGGTCTGTAATTTGAGACGCTGCCTCTATCCCCACCCTTATAGACCGGAGTAACAATGGCTTTTTTAAGTGCTTTAGGAAAAACACCTGAGTTTATAGCTAAATTGCAGATATGTGTGATGGGGGGAGTTAATGAGCTGCGAGATTGCTTTATGACTTTTGCTGGTATATTATCCCACCCAGTGGCACAATCGCATCTTAAGCCAGCTATCAACTTTTCAATTTGACCTTCGTCAACAGGTAAAATTGCAAGTGAATTCTGAGGAGAGTTAGGGTGGGCGTCCACTGCCAAGTTAAGAAGACCGCCCCGGCAGGGGGGAACATTTTGGGCCAAAGTTTTCCCTACGTCGGCAAAGAAATTATTTACGCTATTAAGCGAGGTTTTTGCATCACCAGTTATTTGAAGTAACTCCGTTGGAGATCTTTGCTGTAAGCTTTTATTAGAAATAGATTTAATTACTCTCCAAGTGGCCTTAGGATTGTTTTTAGAGTTTTGTAATTCAGATTTTTCATACGCTCGTTTTAACTTTCTAAGTAGACCATTGCAAAAGTTTCGATACCTTGAGTAACTTAATTTAAGAATTGGGTTATCCGGAGTCTTTTTAAGTTTTGCATGCATTTTGTCTCTATTTCGAATGCAGCGAAAGAGACCCGGTGACATCCACGGCTTCAAAATTCTATCTTTTTTTGCTAGCTTAACCGTGGTGGAGTGTTTTAGAATTATATTTTGGATCAAGGAGACGAACAGGTCAGTAGCTTCGTTGGGATCCGTCTCGCTTGTCACTGAATTAAAAATTGTGGCGTCAATTTCATTCTTAATAGAACTATAGTCTAGACGAGTAACAGTTTTTTTCAGCGCTGACCGATACGAGTTAAATCAACAAACGCGACTGCCCCTGCGTTGCATTTGTGGATGTATTTTATTAGCTCTTGATTGAAAGAATACTTTTCGGGCTTAAAACATTGCAAATGACATCCCGAGTAGTAGTCCCTCTGGTAACGAAAGGTCTGAAAGCGACTCAACGGAAATACAGCGGTGATTAATATATGAACAAGTGTTGCCAATATGAGTACGTCACTTTGGTTGTAATCCGGCGAAACGCCTCCACCTGCGCTCAATGTTTGCCACAGACATTACACTTCTCTAAACTTGTAAGGAGCGAGTTGTCCCGCTGATAGGCAGATTTCTCCTCTTGTAACATATAACATAGCACCAACGGCAGAGTTGATAGTATTCAGGAATCGATGGCTTGGGGTTATCGGTGTTACGACAACATTTCCTTCGTGAAGTGAAACTTCCTGCGTGGTTATCGGGAGGCGGTATTCGTTTAGTTAAGGGAACCGCTTGGCTCGTCGCTCGTCCTCCCGCCAGCCCCGCTCGCAGGCCCCGCTGCTCCCACTGTCCCCGCTGTTCCCGCTGTCGCCGCCGACCTCGCTCGGCCGCGAGAGGAAATTAATTCGCCGCGACATCCGCCCCGCTGCCCCGCTGCCCCGCTGCACAGCGCGAGCGGCTCGAGACGGGGACATGCCACTTCCGGTATTACTCAAAACACGCCGAAAACATCGCGCCGTTTTCGTTTCTCAGTTCATCTTAATTTATGAGGTACCTAACTTGCTACATTACGGAACTCGAATGGCAAGGCAGCAATTAATGAAGCTTTTGGGGCTCTTTCGCGTTCACGGAAAATCTGGAAATCTTTCGTGTTCACGTGAGTTTAATTAAAATAGAAGAAAGACTATATTTTCTACCCTTATTATTATAACGACGAAGTAAAATGACAGCTCCGATGTTTCCGCTTTTTGGTAGAAAATAAATAGTGATGGGGTCAAGAATGATTTAGTTCATTCAAATGTCTCAATATAGAATGATATTGATGGAAATGATAACAGAGCTAGTAGTGCTAGTTAGTGCATAAAACTTCTTCAAACTGAAATGACGCGCCCCACTTCTTTATTTGCGAATAATAAATCAGAAAAAGTGGCCAAGTGCGAGTCGGAATCGCCCATAAAGGGTTCCGTAGTAGCATTATTAATACACCTGATACACCCATTCATCACCAGCAAATAATTACTTTGTTTTTCATAATGTTTGTATGAATGACAAAGTTATCTTTGCGGTTTTTAATAAATGTTTTATATCTTAAAACTGCTTATTTTGTTTTGTTTAAACTAATTTTCATGGAAAATGTGTATTAAGATACACAGTAACATATTTTTTTTAGATTTTACTCTCTTACTTTAAAAGTTAGAGGGGGTGGGACAATCTTTTCCACTTTGGAAGGCTCATTTCATTTATTTTATTTCATTTATACTTTATTGCA